>KZ111163.1:230795-266689 GCA_002077045.2 Rachicladosporium sp. CCFEE 5018
ACTCTGTGCTGCGGTAGAAGACAAGATGCACCCGCTCGAATAGCTTCAAAGTAGGCAAGGAGAGCCTTATGCAAGGCCCGGTCTCTGCCATGATCTTGTCCACGAAGTGCTTGTCTCGGTTCTCTCGCTTACTCACTCTCTGCTCTCGCACCTCGTCGTCAATCTCCGAGCCTGCGGACACCGCGGACTCGTCCGTATCAGATCGCCTGAGACTTGCAAACCCGAGACCAGTCTGCTTGCCACTTGCTCTTCGCAGAGCACGCAGCAGCTCTTTCTTGTTCTTTCCCTGCACCTTAGCATCCTTCGCGATCGCCTTGAGCTCGTCCAAAAGCAGCAGCGAGCTTGCCTCCTCAAGATCTTTAATGCAATCCTCCGACCTATCCGCAAAACAAAATCGGTCCCCCAACGATGCATCCTCCGGCGCCTCCAACTCGCCAGGGTTATCTTGCACCTGTGACGACGCACTCGGCAGATCATACGCGACCTGCAAATCCAGCACCGCCTGCGGCAGATCCGCAATATCGCTATGGTACCCCAGCCGACTCACGCGATGCCAGCTCGACGTCTTCCGAAGGAACAGCCGCACGTACAAGTATTGCGCCTCATAGCTCAAGCCACGCCACTTGGTGAAGACATCGTGCTCCGCTTCGTCGAAGAGGTGGCTCTCCTCGTCTAGCACTGTCTCGAGCGCCAAGTTGAACGCATCGACATATATCGAGCTCTTGCCGCGCTCCCATTTCCTTTGGTCAAGTCGTCCGTCTATGTCGAGCTCTCCAGCAGCGCGAGAAGCTTCGTATGCCTCGATGGCTTCCTGGTCCGTCTGTATGGGCGGTAATGCGGTCTCGATATCCGTTTGTCGAGCTTTGGGTTCTTCACCGTCATACACCACTTCGTCCCCGTCGTCGTCCGAGTCCGGCACAGCTTCTCTCCTCCCTTTCTGCGGCGATGCTGTCTTCTTTACAAAGGCCGAGAGTCCCCTCTTCTGCCGCTTGGGTGAGGGCGTCGCGAAGTCTTCATCCGCTTCGTCGTACTTTGTCGATCTCGGATGCGGGATCTTTTTGCCAGATCCGAGCATCGCATTGTGCTTCGAGGGACTGCTGGCTTGCAATGCCATATCCTGACCTCGCCGTTGCCACCCTCGCGTCTACAGTTCTGAGGAGGTCGAAGTGCAACGCGGTTGGACGCGCTGACACGTGCCCATGACATCACCGGACCATCGCACCTGCTCTCTATGCAGGCACTCACTATACGCAGGTAGTAGCGATAGACCCATCTACCATCACTATCATACCGTAGCCCCTACGAGCAGGTCTAGTCATTGACTCCTGAACGATGCACCTGACCGCCCTACTACCCTTCTCGCTCATCCTCAGCGCCTCCGCCCAGCTCCTCGTCCTCTCCGACCCAAAGCCCCCCACCATGGCCCAACCGAATCAACAACCCCTCGAAGCCCTCGCAGACAGCGCGCCAGCACCCCAATCAGCATCGTCATCCATCCTCTCGGACGTCTTGCCATCTCAGAAGCGAATCAATATCTTCGCCGGCTTCACGCGGGACGTATCATCAGTCTTATCTAGACTAGAGTCCACCTCAGAAAACACCACACTCCTAGCGCCGCTGAACACAGTCCTTTCGTCCCTTCCGCGCAAACCCTGGGAATCTCCCGCCGATTACGACAAACTTGGCGCAAACGCCTACTCTGGCTCCGAGGGCTCCGAACGCGCGGCAGAGAACCTGAAGCGCTTTACGGAAGCGCACGTGGTGTGTGAGCGGCCTTGGGAGGAGGGGAAGAAGGTGAAGACGCTTGGGGGCGGGGAAGTGTGGTGGGAGAGTCATGGAAAGGAGGGCGGGAGGAGGATCATGCCTGGGAAGGTGGAGGTTGAGGGGGTTGTGGGGAGGGCGGGGAATGGGGAGGTTTGGGTGCTGAGGGGGGTTGTGGATTTTAGGCAATAAGTTGCAAAGGCTGGGGTGTTGGGTATGGGAAGGGAGGGGCTTGGCGTAATTTGATGCGATATGACGGGCTTGGGTATCTACGACTTGCTTCGCTTTCTCTGCTCGGCTTCGTCTGCTTTCCGCGAATGTAGTTCTTGATCCATCCGCCAGTCATCCGACATGTACGCTCGGCCGGGAACCTGGAAGTCCAATGCAGTGGGATCCACTTGCGGACGATCCGCCAAGCTGACATACTGTCTTGCTCGGCGATGGCCGGTACGAGGCACAGTCGATGGTAATGCTGTCTGATCTCGAGTTTGCGGAATGGTCGGCGATGGTGCTATCGTCGACGGCCAGAACAGCGGTTGCGAGATACGATTGCGTGAGAGCTGCATCTGCGCGTGCGTAAAGCGGAGGCGTGGATGAGGACAGCACACCAGCGCCGGCTCAGACATGTAAGCATCCCGTCCCATCGGCTTTTCCAATTTCACGCCTTCCTCCCTCTCCTCTGCATCATCTTCGACCTCACTCTCGCCACTCAATACAATCAACTCCTCTCCTTGCCTCATCTCGCATCCGTCACCATCCCCTTCCTCTCCTCGACTGCTCGACCCACTCCGCAATCTCGTCCCTCTCCCTGGGCTGCATCGATAATTGCTTGAGTCCAGCATAGTCCCGCTTGGGCTGTCTAGGGACACACCACCATCCACATTGGGCTGAGTCTGTGGTTCGATGGTGTCGTTCGGTCTCTGGAGTGGCGAAGATGGCGCCTGGGATGTATCGGCCATGCGGGCCGTGGGTTGTGCGATCGATGTAAGAGGGCGTGGGGTTGGTATTGGTCTTGCCGAGCTGGGTCTTGGGCGGCATCTGGGATGTCGCAACTTTGAGGGGATTCGGAAAAGATGGGATGGAGATGAGGAGACAGGGAGGATAAGGGGGAAGAATATATGGAGATTGGCAGGCGCTCTTGCGGTGTATGTTTGCTGAAGGCAAGCAGCAATGGACAATGGGACTTACCTCGCAGTCACCAAAGGCGCTGTAATTCCGAACGTGCAAGAAGGATCAGCTTTCCAAATACCTGTGAGATACCCTACATTCTAGCTGTAGGCCAAGTCGAAGTATATTGCGGCTGCGTGAGGCATATCAAGGCCCAACTCGCGATGCACACTGATCCTCAAGTCCATAGCACAGAGCGATCGTAAAATCTCATCATCGTTGATGACGGACGTTTCTCCGTGTACCTGTGGCAGTCACTGTGCTTGCATATGACAGGCTGCGACATGTGCCTGTGAATGTTGCGCGTGTGATTGCTTGTCTCTCCATGTCACAGGCGAAGTCCAAAGTCGGGGCGCACAGACCACCAGGGCCGCTTCCTCAGCCCAAATCCGATTCAAGGACGCGCAGCAAGGCACAATAGTCGACGAATACGCTATTGTCGTTGTCGCGTATACACCATATACTGTCGTTGATCTTCTCCGATCCGCTATCGTTCTCGTTGATTGTCGACATCTCAGCATAGCCGGGTGTGCAGCATGGAGTCCAGAAAGCGCAAAGCGTCCAACGCGACGCCAAATGACGGCGCGACGAAGAGGATCCGGCTCGTTGTGAGTTCACCCTCCCCGTCCCCTCTTCACTTCATCCACGGGCCCAGTGTACACGATCAGCAGCGCACATGCGCACCTGCAACATGCTGCAAATCCATGAAGGTGCAAAGGTAGAGGCGGTGGTGTTGAGAGAGTGGGTTGGTGGTGGTCGAGGTGGATGAAGAAGAGGAAGAGCAAGTGTCGAAGCACCCATGCGGGAATGACCTTGACGACATCTCCGTCCCTCCAATCTCGACCGACCACCGAACCTAGCTCTCAGCACCGCTGCCACCGCCGGATTCTACGTGCAAAGCCTCCTGCATCAGAGCAAAGCATTTAACATGCCTCTCTGCAGAACTCCAAGCATACCACAGCGTCTCCTGCACCGTCGAGCGACACTGGAGCGATCCAGCAGATCGGACAACAGCTAGTCAACCAGATCAAGCGGTCAAATGATAAGACGTACGTTAGGTAATTCTATACTGCCTACCACGCAATCGACTACTGACAGATTCCTCCAGCACCGGCCACCCAATCTCCACCCTATTCCTCACTCTCCCCTCCCGCAAAGACCTTCCAGACTACTATACCTTCACCCGTCTCCCCATAGCAATCGACACAATTGAACGCAAACTCTCCTCAAATGCCTACAGCACAGTCACCGAGATCGAATCAGACTTCAAGCGCATGGTCCAGAATGCCAAAGACTACAACGAACAGGCCAGCCGTGCCTTCTCCGATGCTGAGAAGATCAGGAAGCTGGTGTTCAACTACATGAAGATACACAATCCGGCTTATCGAGAGGTAGAGGGATATGTGAGCTTTCCTACGCCGCTACCTGGCAAGGATGCCGAGGGCGGGGCGCAGACCAATGGGACCAGGAGTGAGACACCGGCAAAGAGAGGCAAGGCTTCTGCAACGCCAGCTGTGGAGGAGAGTAAGCCTGCGTCTTCTGCGTCTGCCGAAGTGGAGGAAAACCAAAGTGGGCTGGACTTCGCGGGCAAGACGTTCCAGCAGGCACAGCAGATGATCATAGATGAGCTGCTGTCATATACGGACGATGAGTAAGTCTGCCTGCATGCTGGTTGAGAGGCAAGATCACTGATAATCTCGACAGAGGTTTGGAGATCTATACACCCTTCGCGATGCTGCCTTCGCGCAAGCTGGAAGATTACTACAAGTTCATCAAGTACCCTGTCTCGCTGAAGGGTGTGGCGAAGAGGATCAGAGGCCAGCATGGTCGCAATGACCCGACTGGTATCACCGATTTCAAGTCTTGGGATAAGTTTGGCGAGGAGATGGCCTTCATCTGGAAGAACGCGAGGGACTACAACGAGGATGGGAGTGAGATGTATCTGCTCGCCAACGACTTCGAGGAGCACTTCAATGAGCTGCTTGAGGACGTTCGATCGAAAGTCGATGAGCCATCGCAACCCAAGCTGAAGCTCGGTGGACCGAAGCCGAAGGTGACACTCAGTCTGTCTGGCAACAAGCCGTCACCTGCGCCCGGTGCAGTCTCGGTTGACAGCGAAGCGCTCGCACGCCAGCGGCAGATGGTCTCAGCTGGCGCGAATGGCTATGCGACGCAGCAGCGCCCACAGTACGGCGTGAACGGCACCAGCCATCCGAACTCACACGTCCCAACGCTGGACCCAAGTCGATCACATACAGCCGGCAGCCATCGCTCGCCCGAGCCTGTGAAGCTCGAAAGTCGACCTTCGCAGTCGCCAGCTCTGAATGCTGTGCTCCCGAGTCTCACGAACGGCACAATGCCACCGCCCTCTTTCCGACCAAACAGCAGCAGTCCTCATCCAACGCAACTACCGACAAGCTACCGCTACACTGCGCCAACCCTTCTGCCACCTACGCCAGTACGCACATATCCTCTAGAGAACGCACTCATACCTCTCATAACCCTTAAGACGCACCCTCACCTCAAACTCCCCTCGCCTTTTCACCTCGAGATCTCACCTCATCCGACACGGGCCACGCAATCTCGCACACTCACACTCCCGCACACGCACTACTTTCTACAGATCTCACCTACGATATCTCGCCGGCTGAGTAGCGGAACGCCATACAAATGTTTCGTCACTGTCAATGGCACGCGGCTTACACAACGCGATACTGTCGTCGAAAGCGGCGAGGTAGGGCAGGGTATCGGCGGACTGAGGAGACATGTTTACGAGGGGAGTCTTGCGCAGGGCGTCAACCGGGTTGAGGTCGAGGTTGCCGCTGCGAGAGCTGAGGGCAAGGAGGGATTGGATGTGGAGCGGTTTGTTGGGTTTGTGAATTTGATGAGGGCTTGATTGGGAGGATTGTCGTGAGGGACGCGACGAATATGGCGGATCAGGGCAGTTGTGCAACGAGTAATGAAGGGTACCACTTGTATGGTAGATGAGAACTGTCGGCTTAGAACATGATTGGTATCCTCTGCAAGCCAGCTCGCTCGCCTTCATCACGTGCTTTGCTGTTCCATTAACGCCACGTGGCGCGTACTGTAAAGCCACTCTGACGTCGCTCGCTTCCTCCACTCACACAGAACACCGGAGAGCCAAACATTCCTCCTCCCAATCTGCTCTTCAAGCCTCGCCGACCCATGGCATCCACCCTGCACTCCCATCTCCAATCCCTCATCTCCACCCTCACCCAAACCACGACCCTCATCACCCGTCTTCAAACCCTCTCCTTCCAACCTGGCTCCGAATCCCTCTCCGAAAACCCGAATTCCGTCCGCTTAGAGCTCGCGCAAGATATCCACGATTCCCTCGCCCAACTAGACGAAGATCTCGAGCTACTGCGGCTAGAACTCGAGGACCTCACTGACAGTCACGGCACCGGCAGCGCGGGGTTTAGTGGTCTTGCTGGACGGACGAGAAGTGGGAGTGTAAGACGAGGGAGTAAGGCTGGGGAGGCGGAGAGGTTACAGGCTGGTGTGCTGAAACTCGGCGAGGATCTGAAGGGGGCGAGAGCGGGATTTAGGAGAGCGCAGATTGTTGCGAAGAAGAACGCTGAGGCTGCGAAGGTGCAGGAACGGGAATTGCTTTTCGCGTCGCTACGACAGGAGCCAGTTGCGCGAGACTCGAGCGGTGCGTCAACGCCACGGGAAAGCTTGTTCGCGCATCGCAGTAAAGGTAAGGCTGGGAGAAGTGGACAGCAGGTGCGGAGCGGCGACGACCTGCTGGTGACTACGAGCTCGGATCTGACCACTAGTCTGAGACGCACGCACGCGCTGCTCGAGACTGAGATGGGAAGGAGCCACTTCGCGACCGAGACGCTTGAGCAGAGTACCGCTGCACTTGCGGAGCTGGGAGATAAGTATACGGATCTTGGTTCCGTGCTGGGCAAGAGTCGCGAGCTGCTAAGCACGCTCGTCAGGAGCCAGAAGAGCGATACGTGGTATTTGGAAACGGCCTTTTACTTGCTCTGCGCCACCCTAGTCTGGCTGATCTTCAGACGACTCCTCTACGGCCCATTTATCAGGTTGCCGTTGTTCTTCTACCGCGTTGGCATCTTCCTGCTCAACTGGGTTGTGTTAAAACCGATATTGTTGTTCTGTACGGTCACAGGCATCATAACGACAACACCCTACAACCCAACCTCCTCATCTCTGGCGTACCAAAGCACCACGACCCGCCGCCCATTGATCATACAGCCAAGCGCTTCGGAAGGCGTGCGCCAATTCATCCCAGGCATGGCAGATAAGCTTAAGAGTGTTGGCGTCCCGGCGGGGGCTGGAGGTGGAGGGGCGAAGAGGGATAAGAGTGGCGAGCTGAGTGGGAAGGTCAGTGAGGGGATTGGGAAGATGGCTGCTGGAGAGGGTGCTGAGGAGGTGAAGAGGGGCGATGGGACGGTGTTGAGGGAGCGGAGGGAGGATGAGAAACCGAATCCGAGGAAGAAGGGGTTTGTTGACGAGACGCTGGAGGGGGCTGCTGAAAGAGGGGAGGGGAAGGTGAGAGATGAGTTATAGAATCCATCTACTATCCACACATTCAACCAGCCCTTCGTCTCCGTCCCATCAGTCCTCAATAAGTCCCCTGTCCCACGAACACCCTCTTCAATGCTCAAAATCGCTATGAGCAACCTCTGTGTCGAGCAGGTTGACCCCAGTGGGGTGCTCGGCGCAGCTAATCCTGCGAATCTCTCCAGCCGCTGCTACGGCAATACCGCGCCGCTACATCTGAAGTCGGTTCTCCAGCCGAGAAGCGCGTCCTCAACTCGAGGGAGATGTCGACTGGCTACGAGCTAGCCCTGCCCGTTATGTCGGCGTGCATGCAGCAGCAGTCGAAGCTCGCAAGTCGAAGCTATGCGCGCAGGATCTCGTGAGCTTGTATTTGGCGGGAGCGTCGACCTCGATCAACGCGGGAGTCATGCATGAGTGATGCTTCCATCCCACAGATCAACTCAGCCAGCGCCCTCCTTCCTCCTCTCCACAATCCCCGCAACAACACTAATATCATCCCTCTTCCCGCCCTCAATTGCCAACCCCTCCTCAACACCCTTCTCCATATACGGACTCTCCGCGAAAACATCCTCAGCAATCTTCCTAGCCTCCAGCACAATCTCCCTAGCCGCGAACTTCATGCTGCCCGCCACTGCTTCGCCTGCATGCTCCGTAGACCACTTCTCACGTGCCTCAAGCAATATCCGCGCGATCTCGTGTTCCCAGAGGTTGTCCGTCACGCCATCGCTCATGGCTAGCACGATGTCGCCTTCTTCCACCTCTACCTTGTCCAGGACGGCGTTGATTTCCGGTGTGTCGGGAGAGTTCGTGCCGAGTTGTCTCGGACAGTCGAAATAATGATATTGCTCCTCTGTCCTGAAGATTATGTTCTCCTCTATGCTCTTACTAGGCCTCACGACCATGACTTTGCAATCGCCCAGCTGCGTCACCCAGAGTACAGCCTTGCCTTCATTCCCCGCAGCTCCATCAAGCAGAGCGGAGCTCACAGTCGTAGTCCCCAGCCATGCATTCGGTTCAGACAGCGCCTCCTTCGTCTTCTCAAACGCTCTGCTCAGCGCGTCCACCACCCCTCCGCCATCCCCCTCTGCCCCCTTGCCCTCCCCTCCCCCTTCCTCCCCGCCCCGCAGGCCTTTAACTTCCCCCGCCCAAAAATGCCCTACAAGCCTACTCCACAAGCCCGCACATCCCCTATCCTTCAAACCCCACGCGCCAACGCCATCATTCACACACAGGAACCTCTCCCCCGCAAATAGCGCATCATCGCCATTCGTCACGCCCAGTATCGGTACACCGTTCACGCGGTCGTGGCTGCGGTTGTGCGTGGAGAGGGGGTCGCTGAAGGAGCCGGAGGGCGGCGAGAAGAAGGGAGGCGGAAATGGGCGAGGGGGCCGTTTGGGCCAGGCTGCGTAGCCGGTGCAGAAGATGTAGGGGGCCTTCTTGTCGTTTCGCGACGTAGGATCGTGGAGGACTGTCGGAGTGTCTGAGCTGGGCTCGCTGATCGGGGTTGAGAGGCCGGATTGCGGGTTTCGAGAGCGCGAGGACTGGCCGTGAGGGTCGCGGAGGCGGAGAGGGGTGGTGTGGAAGAGTCGTACGCGCAGAGGTCGTTGGAGGGTAGGCGGTCTGAAGATGTAAGCCTGGCAGCTTCGCACTGCTATCGATCCGGGAATGCGAGCTGGCATGCTGCCGTGAGCGCGAGAAGCTCACGCCGCTGTGTCGGCGACGGCATGTCCGGTGAGCGATGGCATCGGAAGCGCGAAGGAAGGGACAAGTAAGCGATAACAAACAATCATAGTGCTTGAGATGTCGGTGAGGTACTAGAGCTCGACATCCGGATATAAGACCATTGATGTGGAGCCTAGGCGTTGAGCGAAAACGCCACAAAGATATGAGCGACTATGTGAAGCGGTTCCGATGTACGATCTGGACAGTGATATACAGTTATCTACACCACCTGCACATCATCGTCACCGTCCCATGCACGTCTTCTCCGTCGAGCCTGACACTGCATCCTCTCCCGTCGTCCCCAGGCACCATCGCTGCTTCTGCCAAGTACTCCTCCAGCATCTCTCCTCCATGTCAACAAGCCACCCACAGTCCGATCGCCATTGCCCACGACGACTTCGTTGCCGCCATCCAGCAAGGCGACTCCAGCTATAGTCCCAAAGAATCTCAGCTCCTGGCGTTCCTTCTTCGCATTGCGAACATCATAGATCGAGACAACGTCCTCGCTCTCAGCCGCGACTAGCAACGCACTGTCGTCTGTAAAGTGCAGGCTCCTCACGCAGCTCATGACGCTCGGTAACGAAGTAGTGGGCTGCGACCAGTTTCGTGAATCCCAAAGTAAAGTCTCGCCGTCTTGCGATGCGGTTGCGGCATGACGAGAGTCTGGGCTCCAGGCGCATGCGAAGACGTGGTCTTTGTTGGGCAGAGTGACGAGTGTAGCGCCAGTCTCGGCATTCGTGATGAGTGCGTCGCGTGAGTCGCCACCGATGACACGCAAGCGGCCGTCAGGTGCGGTGGCTGAGCAGTTGAGGGAGTTGGCATAGCTGAAGGTGCCGGTGTACTTCAGGGTTCGGACGTCCATGATGCGGAGCCGTGTGTCATTTGAGCAAAATGCCGCCTGAAGAGCACCTGAGGCGCGGCTGGGGAAGGTGTGAATGTGTGTGACCAGACCGTTCCAATTGTGGGTCACATAGCCTTCTTGCACTTCTGGCGAGGCAGATCCAAGAGGTCGAAGTGCATACTCGCCGTAAAAGCCTCCAGCGATGAGCACGCTGTCGCCAGCATACGACAGATCAGTGGGCTGTAAAGTGGCCAGGCAAGTCACACGCATAGATGCGGCAGAAGTACTGCGCTTCGTCAAGTCCATGACGACACGGCTTTCCGCTGGCAACGCGAGTGGCGTGCAGTGTACACGTCCGCCTCTCGAAAAGAAGACATCTCGGCCGTGAGACGCAACAACATTGCGCAGCTCGAAGTGTGAGTAGCTTGGTTTCCATCGGCCGTTGAAGCGGTGAAAGCGGTAGTGTTGCTCCCCTTGTGCATAACCGCCCAATTGCGGTCTCATATCAAGCTCCGTATGGAAGCGGCCGCTGTGCGAAGGGTGTAGCTGTCTTCGTTGGTCCATGGCTTGGGCTCGTGTCGTCGTTGTCTCGTGCCACGGTATGCCCTGCAGGTCACCTGGTCCAGCAATAAAGTCATGGCGTGTGATATCATGGTATACAGAAGGATCTGTACGAGGTTGCAGCGCATCGCGGATCGCTCCAGGTGCGTTTGCTGGGTTCGCACTGTGGGCATTGTCATACTCCCAGTCATCAATGAAGTCTGCAAAATCGTAAGAGTGGCGTTGGTCATTAACATCCAACACCACTCGATCCGCGTCTAGTATATCGAGAAGGTTGTCCTCGCTAGTCGTGTCAAGGGGTGCGAAAGCAGGTGCATTAGCTTCGCTACTGCGAATATGTGGCTCAATGATCGGAACAGGGGGCACGTCAGAAGAAATCGGTGCGCTATTTGGTATCACAGCGAGACTGTGTGACCGCACGCGAAGTGATGGCCGTCGCGACCGGTAACGGTCCTGGCTACGCAGGTTATCGCAAGAGCGATGATTGAGCAGTCCGCGGGTGTCAAGAACACGCCCGATTGCTTCGTCGAAGCGTGGGACCTCATCTGGGCCATCTCCTGGTAAGGCGAATCTTTGCCGACGAGCATCTTCTTCCCTGGTGGTCTCCTCGCATTCAGGTCGAGGATGTCCTAGTCGTAGAGTCAGTGATGTTTGAGATGATGGTGATGACGGTATGCTATCTTGATCAGAGGCGACCAGATCTGGAGGTACAGTATCATCGTGCTCTGTTCGATATGAGGTCGAAAGCGGAGGAGTCGCGAAGCCAGCATCATCCAGAGAGATCCTGTCATCCAATGTCGGCGAGAACAAGGCTCCAGTGTCAGAGCCATCACTCTCAGCATCCAGCAACACCCCTCCCTCCTCGTCGTCATCCTCTGAGAAACACTCATCCTGCCACGAGTTCAAAGCAAAAGGCAGTAGTCCACTTTCACAAAACACCGGCTCAGTAATGAACCTCGCCATGCAAGCCCTCTCAGTCACAGTCAAACGCTCCATCCTGTCAACCGAGCATATCCGCTTGGCCAGCAAGCGCCGTCGACTCAGGGAAACCTTGCGACACTTAACAGGCGCGCTCGGAACGCTGGCACCGCCGAAATAGAACATCTGGGCCATAATGGCATTCGCCACGCGAGAAAGTCCAGCCTTCCCAGTCGGGCGGCAGTGAGCAAATCAGTGCGTGCTCCTCTCCCTGCCTGCGCCGGGTGGGAGAGAAGCCAGATGATGGGACCCAGTACCGGAGAACTTCGCGCAGCTGTCAACAGGGGCGAAAGGGAGGGTTCGGGTAATGCAGGTGAGGTGCTCGTAGCGAAGCAGAGGTGAGGTGAGGTGAGCACAAGATGGGCGTCAAAGAATTGTTCGCATGCACGCTGTGACTGCCCGCCCGACGCGAGGGGCGGGGTGCGAAAGAGGCCTCGTGATTGGAACAGGAGTTTCAGGATCTAGAGGTACGGCTACGTGCGTCCGATGGGTGGATGTTGTGTCGCCGGTCGAAGTGGTGGGGATAGGCGACGGGAGCAGTGCGTTCAGTTGGTGATAATAGGGTACCGGTCCGGCAGTATGGCGGCACGGGGTGTAGATTGTCGCATAGTGTCGACGTGATGGCGATGTGCAGCGGACTGACGTTCGAGAGCGGGCGCCGGTGCCGGGTAATTCGATAAGACACGCGCCCTGCTCTTGGCGATCCCGAGCAGGGGGGGCAAGTGGCTCTATGGTACCGTCGCGGAATCAACATGCACGACAATGTCGCCCTTGCTGTCGCGCATGCGTCAATAGAGTGCTCGCGTTTGCCAAAAGCGGCCGTCGTCGAATGTTGCGATACGATTGCTTCTCGAAGTGCTGACGGAAGATGCAGAAGGCAAATGAAGAGCGGTTCTTGGGCTCCCAATGTTGCAGTACGACATCGATTGCAGCAAGACTACAAGCGAAGTCCCTCCATCACTCACCGGCAGCATACAGGTCTCCACGTGAACTGCAGGGAGGCGTCAAAGAGGCGCAGCGAAGCTTGGGTCGGCGTTGAGCAGGCCATCGCCATCTATCTCATCCACCACTAATGAAAATCCCCATCAACTCCGACCCATCACTAACCAAGCATCGCCCTCTGTTCGTTAAGCAAACAACCGCTTTCGCCGCCTCTCATGGCTCGTTCCCATCGCCTCCAACGTCCCCATGAGCGCCTCCATCCCGATCAAGAGATCACCACATCCAGCATCCCTGTCTTGCACTTCCGTTCGGAGTGAGGTGCAGCTGTCACATTCCCAGCCATGCACGCTGGGCCCAATGGCAGGGCGTGGAAGCCGAGTGTTAGGCCGCATGGGATGGTGCCGTCGGCGGGCTGCTGTATGGAGGGCAGGGAAGGGGAGGGTTGTACGGCGTGTCCCGGCGGTCATGCAGTGGATGTTGTGACCTTGTCTGGGGAAGGTCTTTCACGGATGGCACTGCGCAATGGATGAGATAGGCCAAGTCGGATCATTGCACGGCTCCATCTGATCTGATCTTGAATAAGCCTTATCACCGCCTCATTTGTGCTACTGTCAAGTCCGTTTGTGCAGCACGTGGAGTCCAGAGCGCCATTGAGATTTCGTGCAGCCGCCTCTGTCACGTCGTACGAGCTTCCGCATGGCTATATGCATTGAGACGGCAAAGCGCATTGACATGAGCATGGCAGCGGTGGAGCACCTTGAATGCAGACAGTAGGATGAGTGAGGATTCGCATACTAAGTAAATGCGCCCCATTGGTGACTATAGCCCACAGTCATGCCTTCGGACGACCGTAGACTGTAGGGCGTGAAGTCTCCGCCGCGCAAATCTCGCCATAACCATGCTTGCTCAATGCATCATCGCCGTGAAGCACGCCGCCGCCCTTCATCGCCTTAATTCGGACGATCGATCAAGCGATCAATCGACCTCCATGCCCTCCCCCTCTCCCACGACTTCCTCGCCAGCGACCAACTTCATGAACGCGTCATTAGCACCCTCCACAACCTCCTTCCCAACATCTCTCATAGCCTCATTATTCAACTCCCACCCTTCCCTAACAGCTTCCTCCCTCCAAGCCTTCACCTCCTTCCTCTCCCTCAACCCTTCCTCGGCCCCGCTCCTCTCCCCCATACTCAAGAAAAAGCACTCCTGCGTTCCCTTCTCAAAGATCCGATGGTAGCTATTGACCGTGATCCTTATAGTTAGGTTCTCCTCGCTTCTAGCGGCAGCGAACCGGCGGAAAATGTAATCCGCTCCCTCTTCTGAAGACGGCGAAGGGGGCGCAGAGAGGTCAGAGGTGGCGAGGCCGGAGGCCCGGTAGTTGCGCGAGAGGAAGGGGCGTGTGAGCGTATCGTAGGTGATTCCGGCGGTTGCGGTGAAGGCTGTGTAGGAGGCGAGGTAGTAGCGCCAGCGGTGCTCTTGGTCAGCAGGTGAGAGCGCAGCGTCGAAGGTGGGATCGTCTTTCTTGGTAAGGTAGAAGCGGAGGGTGGGGTTCGTTTGGTCCTGGAGGTGATCGTCAGCTGATGTTCGATCAGTGTGGCGTAGGAAGAGACTTACGTAGTCGATGCGATATAGCTCAGAGTCCTTCAGCAGCTTCTCGACCGACTTTCTGTAATCGACGATCTGCGCCGCGTTCGATGTCTCCCTCATGCGATCTTTGCGCCAGATGTTGTAGATGTCAAGGCTCTTCTCCTTACCCTCGTTGATCAGGATGTTGTTGCCATAGCGCACAAATGCCTGCATCATCTTCTCAAGCGAGTACAGCTGGTAGCCGGACTGCAAGTAGAAGCGACGAAGAATGTCCTCAACCTCGGTGAAGTCGGCGTCGCCAATCAGGCACTTCTCGAACTTGCCAAGCATCTGGCGGTAGTAGCTGGCGTGCTCTGAGGTGTCTTCGAAGAAGTCGGCTGGCAGCTTGTCGACGATGCCTAGGTCGAGGGCTGGCTTCTCGGTGTTGGCTCGGGCGATAGCCTTGTGGCACTCCCTCTCGCCCTTCTTGAGCTTGAGCAGACGCTCGTAGAGCATCGTCAGCATGCGAACGAAGCAGTACATTGGACCATTGGCCCACATGGTGTAGACGGTGCGATTGTGCAGCTCAGCGGGATCGACATTCCTGTCACCAAGGCTGTTACCAGTGGTGGGATGCTCGAGCCAGCGCTGGACGACAGCCTCGCTCTTCTCAGCCTCTTCAGCAGTGTCGATCACCATATCGTCAGCAGCGATGGAGCCGATCTCAGGAGTTGAAGCACGGCTGGCGGAGGCATTGCTGTCCTCACGATCTTTGCGGCCGAACTTGCCAGCACGCTGCTTGTCGATGACATTCCGGAAGAGGTTGTTGCCCTTAGCCTTGCGACCTCTCGGAGTAGCGGCATCCTCAGCACCAGATGGCAGATCATCGGCCACTTCGTTGGCAGGCGTGTCGCTTGGGCTGATTTTGATGGCGACCTTCTCGTTGAACGAGTCTGGGTCCATGCCGAAGAAGGTAGGGATAAAGTCGCGCATCCAGGCAGGTAGCTTTGGCGATTCTTGCGTCATGTTGGCATCGATATAGGTGAGCACTAGGCGGGCGACGTCGAGCACCACATCCGCGTCCTCCACAGCGTAGGTTAATTGCGCGTTGTGCATAACACCCGGCACCTGCTTGCCCTCTCTGACCATCTCCTCATGCTTGACTTGGATCTCGCCGAGCAGCGTCTTCATTTGGAAGGCCTTCTTGTCCGAATTACGGGTGTTGACAGCCTGATGATCAAGAGACTTCCAGAACATCTTCTGGGTTTGCTCGCGCCAGACCTTCTCCCATTCGCGCTGAGCCAGCTTCCACGATTCGAGGCGCTCTTTGAGGCGGTTTAGCAAGACCGGGATGACTTGGTACGGGTGGTTGTGAAGCTCCCTAATCACCTCATGGCCCATCTCACGGCCATAGACTTTCATGATGACGCGCTTGTAGATGGTCTCGCTCTGACCGCCAAGGCCAGTGGGAAGCTGCCAAGCCATCTGCTCGATTGGCGAAAGGCGCAGTAGCTGTTGCGCAAGGGGCTCGAGCAGCTGCACGGTCCTACCGCAAGCCTCAATGTTATAGTCGTAGTCGTGACGCTCTTCCTCGATACGGTGAAGACCTTCTTCGTGTGCGTTCTTCCTATGAGCGACGAATCCGGAATCTTCACTCGCCCACGTAGGGTGAGAAGCCCACTCGTCGTTCAAGACTGCTTGGCACAGCTCGTCACGACCGCTGCATGGCTTCTGGCGCTCCTGCAAAATTTGTGCGTTAGTAAGCTTCATAAAGCTACGTCCCAGTGGGCTATGTCCGGGTGATGTGGGTCGAGGTCCAGGATCCGGGGCGGTGGGCTTAGTGAAGCAGTCGTCGAATGGAGCCTGGCGTGGCGAAGAGCCTCGGATGTCGCTGTACATAGCCTCTGGGTAGTCTCTTCCGGTCCTCAATGGCGAGTATCCCAGCTCCTTCACTCGATCTCTGACTTCGAATGTTGTCTTGACAATTGCTGTTGTGCTGTCTTCGCCGCGAAGCTTGAGTCTCTTGGCAGGATTGATCTTGGCACCAGCATAGTCTTGAAAGTCGGCGATAGTGTGGATTGGCGTGGAAGCACCGGACGGAAGCCGCGGGCTCAGATTGATGACCGACATCCCAGATTGCGGAACGCGCTTTCTCTTGTTCGTGCGCTCGTTTTCCAGACACTCAGCTTTGGTGTTCGGCGTGAGTATGAGGGTGGCAGATGAAAGCCCAGTCGATATCATGGCCGTCATCTCGGACGCAGATGGAATAGGGATGGCAGGCGGTGGGGCCTTCCTCTTCTTGCCCTTGCTGCCGGATTTGCCAGCGGGGGTGAGTGTGGCTGGTGGAGTTGGCGGTTGAGTCTTTTTTGTCTTAGGAGTCGTCGGGTCTTGCAAAGCAGCCAGCTGCTCGCCACCCTGTGCAGCCTTCTTGCAAGTGGAAACCATCTTGTTGGTGATGTGAACGATTTGTAGGTAAATATGAGTGAGATGCGGCCAGCGCTGTGTGAGAGATGGAGGTTTGCGAGTGATTGGATCGCAGAGTTGTTGTCGTAGGTGAGATGAGTTTCGTCCGACAGGGAGATGAGATGGAGGAAAGTCGACAATAGTAAGTTCGACAATAGGATCATCTCGTCCAGTGAAGTCAAGGTCCGTGCACCAAAAGTCGGAGTTGGAAGGAACGACCCAGGAAGGTTCTGAGGGGTAGCCAGTGGTCCAGTATACATGTCACGCACGCGACAACGAGGGAAGGGAGACAACATACCCGCTTAGGAAGCAGCCTATAACTCGGCCCAAGACCACGACAATTGCTCAGACTCACCCTGCCGCCAGGGATTCGGGGCTTGTTCTCCACCAGTATGTCCTTCTCTTCATACCCCACGAAATCCATGAACCACTTCATCAAGTCCGTATTGCTGCCGACGAAAGCACGCGACTTGTGAATCAGTGTCGTACGGTCGATAAGATCTTGGCTGAAGAGGTTGCAGAGCTTGAGGAACTCGTTGAACGTGTTCTTATTGGCGATGGCTTTCTTGGCGCGATCGAAGAAGCTCAGCTCCTCGCTGGTGGCGAGTGTCGATGTTGTTGGCGGCAGAGGGAACGGCAGCGCTGGAATCAGTGTTGGCGATGAAGGCGGCTGTTCGGCCGCCTTCGCCATCGCGTGCGCCTGCTTTGCGCGCTGTGATGTTGTCAGTGGTCGGCCACGGATGCAACAACGGCAAGGTTCACGCGCATCACTCACCTTACTCTGCTGCCCGCCAAATGCGCCCTTACTCGGCCCAGCGACAGCCATAGGCTCAACAGCACTATTGACCGTCCCCTGCCTTTCGCCTCTCTTCCTCTTGTTGGCAACTTCGCGCCGGCAACAGCTGGCAATCCTCTCCCGTGGTTTGGCGTACCCATTACCTCCCTCGACATCACCGGGCTGCCGTACATCGGCTCACCCCTCACATGCGACAACATGGCCTGCTGTTCAGCTTGCACACGCGCGGCGTGCGCTTTGGCCGCAGCGGCAGACTCTGGCAAGAACTGCTTGAAATCGTCGAGGAGGTCTGGAGCGGTTTTGAATAGATGCGTGACTTGGCTGTAGACGTCTTGGATGGGTTTTGATTCGCGTTGGTAGGTTTGGAGGATTTCGAGGAACTGCTTGTAGATATCGGGTTGTGATGAGAATCGGTTCTGAGGGTAAGTTTATTAACGTGCTTTCTTTTCTTTCACGTGATAGGAGAAAGTCTTGCTCACCTTGATCTTATTCACGTAACTGATCGCATGATTGAACTCGACAGGTCCGCGCTTTTCCATCCCGCCTGGACCATCGCCGTCCTGCGGCAAAGGTGTAATGCGGCCTGGTGCTGGAGACATGCCTGCACGAAGCGCAGCACCGCTTGCTGCAGCTGAGACAGCGTTCTGCAGGTGATTGACGCCACGTTCCTGTTGCTGGTGCATCGCTTGCTGCTCCTGCTGACGGGCCACTTCGAGTGGCGAAAGATGATTGCTACCCATCATTGGTCCTATGGCGCGACCATTTGGACTGAGCATCATCTGCGGCTGTTGTCCAGGTTGGGGAGTGTACGTGCCGTTCTCTCTTCTGCCTGGCGCACTGTCTTGCTGACTCAGAGGACGAGGCTGTGGCATTGACTGCACCGTCGTGCCCATCGGCGTGGTCACTCGAATTGCATTCGGGTCGTCGCCCGTACCGCATTCGATCCGATAGCCTGGAGGTAGGAACGTGTTGAACCCTTGGATCAACTCGGGATTGCCAGCAAAGAGCTGGCTGACTCTGCCGATTACGCCTGGTGTATCAATAGCACCACTCTTAAAGTCCTTCATGATATCCAGGAATCTGTTATAAACATCTGGGTGATCGGCGAATTGCACTTTGACTTGGTCGAGGTAGCTGAGCGCATCGTTCAGGATAGGCTGTTGACCTTGACCCTGACCTTGCGGTTGACCTGCTGGTGGTGGTCCTTGTTGTTGCTGTTGTGCAGCCTGCTGCTGTTGAGCCGGCGCAAAGGGCATCAGAAGGCCTGGCTGTTGCTGTTGGTTGCCAAGCACTTGAGATTGCGGCGGTTGCACTGGACCACCTGCGAAGATGTTGCCAGGTCCCGAGGGTGCTCCAAGCGGGAAACCAGGTTGTGCTTGCGACACACCAAGCCCTGGGTTCCCAAGTAGCCCGTGCCGAGGACCGACAGCAACTGGCTGATGCAGATGTATCGACTGTCCTGGTTGTGCTTGATTCGGCGGCGCCTGCTCGAGCCTCTGACGCTCTTGATGCTCTCGATGTGCTCGATCTTGCTCTTCTTTGATGTGGATCTGCTCGATGTCGCGAGCCCGCTCCCGTTCGCGCTGCTCAGCAGCAGCTGCTTGGCTCGTCGCTTGACCAATTGCTGGCAGACTAAATCCAATGCCTGGCTGACCGTCTGGTCGATGAGGTGGTTGCGGTGGTTGTCTTGGCGAAGAGTGTGCAAGCCCTGGCAGTCCACCTAACCCATGGCTCTGCTGCTGCTGATACCCAAAATGGCCATTCGGCGGCGGGAGGTTCGCGTGCCCCGCAGGTGGTGATTGCTGCGATTGCTGCGGGAGCTGCCCCGGCCTGTGAGTCCTTGCTGTTAGCGTGCATTCATCGCTTCGCTGGGGATGAAGAAGGGGAGAATGCAGCCAAAAGTGCATCCACGCGTCACAGTCGCCCATGACAATGGTACAGACAAAGCGTGCGCGTGTACTAAAGATTAGAGAGAACATACCCAAATGCTCCGGGACGTTGCCCTGGCTGGTTTTGTTGGTCTCCATGTGGGTTCCCGCCGCCCTGCGCCCATCCGCCTCGGTGCCCGGGATCCATTATGAACGCCTGATAGCCGTGATGTCGTTGCCTCGTCAATGCTTTCGTGTAGTGCTTCGCCTTCCTCGACGTTCCGTGCCGAGTTCGTGTGCTGTAGCACTCTCGTACCTCTCACGCGCGTCCCTGGCTCGTGAAGGTTGCCGTAGCCAGATGCGGACGGACCCTTGTACTGAGTGCTCTTCTTGATACGCCAAGGCGTAGCTAGTGATGGGTCGTGGTGGTCATTCGAAAGATGAACAGATGGAAGTAAGGTACCTTACAGCTGATGAGACGAGGCCGGCACACTTTGCGACACCCTGCAGCTTGTGATGCAGGGAGTAGCTCCGTCATGGTCCAGAGAAACAGACGGGTAGATCCGACGATCATTTTATCTCCGAGGCACGTGAAGACATGATCAAATTGAGAGTGAGATAATCAATCGAGTATCTACACAGTCATGTCGCAAAGTGATATTGGATTCAAGGCGGCACTCGAGGAGGCACAGAAGGGGGCCGATGAGGGAGGTGTACCCATTGGAGCTTGCCTAGTCTCTGCAGATGGCAAAATACTCGGTAGAGGGCACAACATGAGAGTGCAGAAGAAAAGTCCAACGATTCATGTATGTACTTTTGATCTATCTATTTTCCCTGCTTCTCTCGTACATTCAAGTCGTAACATGCGTGTCAAGTTAGCTCAAGTCTGACGTGTCCAGGCCGAAATCTCAGCCCTCGAGAACGCAGGTCGACTCCCAGCATCGGCTTACAAAGACGCTACCATGTACACCACGCTGAGCCCATGCGACATGTGCACCGGCGCCTGCATCCTGTACAAAGTCCGCCGAGTCGTTCTCGGTGAGAACAATACCTTCGTTGGTGGTGAGGCGTACCTGAAGGAGCGAGGTATTGAAGTTGTCAACGTCCGGAGTGAGGAGTGCGAGAAGCTGATGACCGAGTTCATCAAGACAAACCCTGGTGATTGGTAGGCAACCCGATTGCGTGTGCCTGTACACCTCGCTGACATGCTGTAGGTACGAAGACATCGGAGAGCCTAGCAAGTGAGCTCTCGTGGCTGTCACCAGTCGCTGTGCAGCATGTTGCGCTCGTGCATTGCCTTTTCGGCGGCGCCAGCGGCATGGCCGTTTGACTTCGCCGATGTTGCTTCGGCCTGGTGGGCTTCTGTACGACATGTTGGCAAAAGATGCCAGAGCCTCACTAAGTGGATTCAGCTACCTGCAGATAGTCGGTGTATCTCCTCGAAGTAGAATTTCAGATCATCTGGCTTGACGAACGGAGTGATGCCTGCCAATATGTCAACTTCATGTGCATTCGGGAATCAAGAGATAACATACCATGCCCGAGATTGGCAATCCAGCCCTTCTTCCCGCCGCCGAAGCCATCCACCATATTCTGCACGACTTTTGTGATCGACGCGTTGCCACCATACAAAACCCCCGGATCAGCGTTCCCCTGCACCACCTTCCCATACTTCTGCGCAACCGCATAAGCCTCCTTCGGCTCATGCAACCAGTCCAGCCCAATGATATCGTACTTGGTCTGGCAAAGCTCCTCCAGTGCATACCACGCGCCCTTTGCGAACACAACCATTGGCACGACCTCCTCGCCCAGCTCCCGCAGCCGGTCTGGCAAATGATCGCAGATCCACTCCAGATACGGCAGCGCGAACTCCCTGAAACTCGCAGGACTCAGCTCGCCCGCCCACGAATCAAAGACCTGCACGATCTGCGCGCCGGCGACGACTTGCATTGATAGGTACTCTACGCAGAGCTCCGCGATTTTCTGCAAGAGGACTTTGCTCTCTTCCCCGTATTTGTATATCCACGACTTCGTTTGCTTGAAGATCTTGCTCCCGCCGCCTTCGACCATGTAGCACAGCAGCGTGAATGGCGCGCCGCAGAAGCCGTACAGTGGTACGCGGCCGTCGAGCTTGTGTCTCGTCATCGTAATAGCTTTGTAGACATAATCCAAACTCTCCTTCACATCTACATGCCTCTCCACAACCTCCCTATACTGCGCATCCTCTGGCGTTTTCAACGGATCCGGAAATACCGGCCCCTTGCCGTCAACCATTATGACTTCCATCCCCATCGCCTGCGGAATGACCAAGATGTCTGAGAAGATTATTGCGGCGTCTATGAGGCCTTCGAAGCGATCGATTGGCTGGAGGGTGAGGGCTGAGGCAATCTCGGGCGAGCGGCAGCATTCGAAGAAGTCTTTCGTGCCTTTTTCTTGGTGATACTCGGGGAGGTAGCGGCCTGCCTGTCGCATGACCCAGCATGGTGGGCGTTCGACTGTCTCGTTGCGGGCGGTGCGGAGGAGAAGATCGTTCTTGAGGGGAGGGAAGTCGTGGGTGGCCATGTTTGTGATTGAGAAGAAGGATATGGGTAGGAAAATGATCGATTTTACTGTATCTGTCTATGTAGAGTTCATGCTCCCGGCCGAGGCAAAAGCATCGTGGTGACGATTGAGGTTGTTAAAGTTCTGCGGGGAAGCAGGGGGGGGTTGAGCCGCATGAATTGATTGACAAACGCCCTTGCATTAGTCAATATTGCGATCAATTTGATCCTCGACCTCATTTTGACTTCAATACAGTGCATCTAGACGCCACAGTCACAATGACGATGGATATGCTTGGCCCAAAAGCTGCGTAGAGTGTCCGCGCCATGGGAGCGATCTCCGATGCCCTCTCCAACATCTGGACCCGGACATGGGAGCGTGTACTGGACAACAAGGGCAAATTGACCGCCACCGGAGGTTTGCTGGTCGGCATTATCTTGACTTTGACCTTCAAGGACTTGTACCCGGACTTGGAGGCCTCATTTCGGCGAAGACTGGGGAGGACTCGAACAAATGGTACCTATCATGCCTTGCCTGGTCAGGCGGATTATGTTCGTCTCGAAGACCACACCAGGACGACATCGAAAGCTGCGGTAGACGAAGACGACCCACGTCGGACTGTCATTACTGGCGATCAAGAGATCCCGACTGGTATAGAAGGGCTGATTGGAAACACCCCCCTGATCAAGCTTCGCTCTCTGTCGGAAGCCACTGGATGCGATATTCTCGCGAAAGCCGAATTCCTCAATGGTGCTGGAAACTCACCGAAGGATCGTGTAGCTCTCAGCATCATCACGCACGCCGAAGAAGAAGGTTTGCTCGTGCCTGATCGCGGTGACACGATCTATGAAGGTACCGTCGGCTCCACTGGCATATCCCTCGCAGCTGTCTGCCGTGCTCGAGGGTACAAAGCCCACATCTGCATGCCTTCAGATGCTGCGATCGAGAAGTCAGAGCTCCTGCTCAAGCTTGGTGCAATTGTCGAGCGGGTCAAGCCAGCTTCGATTGTGGACTCGAATCAGTTCGTCAATCTCGCACGGCGCCGTGCTGAAGAGCACACCGCAAACCCTGATTTGCCCGGTCGTGGCTTCTTCGCAGATCAATTCGAGAACACTGCCAATTACCTAGCACACCAGAATACTACTGGCCCAGAGATCTACGCCCAGACGTCCGGCTCTCTAAACGTCTTCGTAGCCGGTGCCGGCACAGGCGGCACGATCAGTGGCGTCGCCCTTGCTCTCAAGCCTCTGCTCCCCGATCTCCGCATCGTGCTCGCAGATCCACAAGGCAGCGGCCTATACAACAAGATCAAGAACGGCGTGCTCTTCTCCTCGACCGAGACCGAAGGCACCCGCCGAAGACATCAAGTCGACTCGATCGTTGAGGGTATTGGTATCAATCGCCTCACAGCAAACTTCACCGCTGGCATGCACTTGATTGACGACGCGGTCAAAGTCACAGACGAGCAAGCTATGATGATGGCACGATGGCTTGTGGAGAAAGAGGGGCTATTTGTCGGCGCTAGTAGCTGTGTTAATCTTGTTAGTGCTGCTGTGGTGGCGAAGAGGATGAGAGCCGAGGGGAAGAAGGATGCGAGAATTGTGACTATCCTGTGCGATAGTGGGAACAGGCATTTGAGCAAGTTCTGGAAGGAAGCTGGAGAGGTTGGTGGTAAGGATGTGGAGTTTACGCTGGATGAGATCCTGGCTAAGGGGTGAAAAAGCACGGTGAAGAGTCCACTGATCCGTCCGCTATCTCTGATACTTGACCGCTTTACTGATCCCTGATCCCTGCTCTCGTTGGTCTTATACCGTGACTCGGTACGGGCCCGGGACACTCGACGTGACCATGGCCACTATCAGCATCCGAAATGATTTCGCAGACAGCCATTACCGCCTGCACGCCTTTGACGATGCACAGGATGCTGCCGAAATATTGCCGACTGGCATCCCAGGTCCCTCCTTTCCGCTCTTCATTCTTGGTCTTCCATCAACGATTGCCTTAGCAGTTCCCTGCTCACCCCGAAGTCGATTTATGGTCAGTACCGACACATGCTACAATAAGGGCTACCTATGTAAGATACTCACCGATATCTCACCACTCAAGGATCCCAATAAGTACCCCTCATCGCCATGCCCACAACCTCCAACAGGATCCCAAGCTGAATCCTCTTGCGCCCCTTGAAGGCGCCATGATAGCACTGGAACATAACCTCCGCGCTCAACGCCTTGATCACCTCCACTCTGTTGCCCTGCGCCAGGACATCCAGCAACCCCTCACGGCCTGTCTCCTTCTCCGCTTGCAGCAGCGAGAGGATTGAGGTGCGCATCGGCTCCAGCCACTCCTCTGGCGCCTCGTCAAGCTTGGTAAGCTGAGTGGCTTTCTTGCTCTCTTCCGGGCCTTCGGGAAGGTCGCAGTAGCTGGCCCAGAGGAAGGTGCTGCAGACGCGGAAGATGGTATTGTCAAGCTCAGCGTTGGACTTTGGTGGCGTGACGGTGGCGGTGGAGGGAGCTGAGGCGCGAATGTTGTTGTTGTAATTGTGAGACCAAATCGCCTCGACTGCAGCGATGCCGGTCGCTGGACGAGCTGAAGTGGGCTGCTTGGGGAGGTTGGTGCCACAGTTGATCTCAGGGTGAAGGACTGGAAGCTCGATCATCTCTTCATCAGAAGACTCGGATTCGGACTCGTTGATTTCGATCGGGAATTCCTGCTGGTCAGCGCTGATCTCACTGTCGATAGCGTTATCGGGATTCACTTTGCGGGTGCCTTTGTACGCTTTGGCCGCGCGCATGCTGTTTTCGGCGCACCACTGTGCCACACGGTCGTTGGTTGACATGGTCTCGTTGGTGTCGAATGTGCCGTCAAATTGAGGGGATTGGTGAGTCTGATCAGCAGCCTGCGAATAAGTGGATGTGGGAGTGGATGTGGAGGCTCGAGTGGCAGATGTTTTGAGCTGATCCAGGAGCTTGACACGAGCTGGTTGTCCAGAGGGCGACGGGTGCTCCCGCATACTACCCGTCACACGTGGCTGGCTTTGTGTCGAAGTGAAGTCGGCGGCTGAGAATGACTGCCGGCCTGGCTTGTGAGAGTGCGCGTTGCCGAATGGCGTGCGTGGCTGCGAACCCGTCCTCACGCTGTGCTGACCAGATCCCGATGGCCTGGACCAGTTGCTCTGGCCAGAGAAAGCATGCCCTTTGCTGGTAGGAGTGGACAGCCGACGCCCTGATTGCGCTTCTGCGGCGTCACCCTTCGAAGTCTGGGCACCGCTCTCCGATGCTCTCGCAGACACCATCACAGCGCGGGTTACTTCAGGCTTTGCCCCTTCAGTCCTCTCGATCTTCTCCTTCAGCCCTGCCAACTGGGCTTGATACTTCTCCCGCTTGCGCTTCAGCTTCGCCTCATCCGTTTCCTTTGCTTCCTTCGCTGCCTTTGCCTCAAACTCCTGCGCAACCTTGCGCTCTTCAATCTCCCGCTTCAATTGAGCCAACCGCTCAATCTCCGCACGCTTCTTCTCCTCCGCCCGCTGCTTGATGAGCTCGAGCTTCCTCTTCTCCGCTTGCTGCTCCTCATATCGCGCTCCTTCTTCCCTCTTACGCTTCTTGCGGAGCTCATCGGCGTGCTTCTCTGCTGCCTTTTCCTCGGCGATCTTCGCGGCTCTCGCAGCTGCGGCAGCTTCGGCTTCAGCCTTGACTTTCGCCACTCTGGCCTGCTCGGCGACAATCTTAGCTTGCTTCTCTGCCTCGACTCTCTTCTGCTCAGCGAGCTCGCGGAAACGCCTTTCCTCTTTCTGACGAGCCATGAGCGCTTTGGTCTCGCGCAAGGCCTTGGCCATGGCTTCTGCGGCGGTCAATCTCTTGTCATCGATGTTGACAAATTTGCTGAGCGGCTCTGGAGTGGGCTCTTTCTGCACCGCAGGCGCGATGGGAGGCGGCATGTAGCAGCCATTACAGCGGACAAGCTCGCGAGCCTTGCTCCGAGCGTCGGGATCACTGCTGCAAGCGACATGCTGCCACTGAAGGCAGCCTTCGCGCATGCACTTGCGGATCTTGTCCTCGCGAATGGCGGCGAGACCGTACGGTACGGTCTCTGCGCAGAGACATTCGTAGCGAGCCGGCATGATGCTAATCTGTTCTTGGTTTTGATTGGATTTGTGTGGTAGTGGAAGGGTATGAGGAACTGATAAAGGTGGCTGAAGCTGGGTTGGCGATGTGGGGAGGATGTGGTGTGGAACACACTGGATCGATGATCACAGCCTTCTATGCAACAACGCGCGCCAACGTCACGTGCGGTGAAGATCCTCCACGGTCACAAGTGAGGCAGCATCAGTGAGCCTGACGATCCGGATCCACCTTGCTTTCTCCGAGCCACGCTACGGTAGTCAGCGCTGTCACAGATCGTCTCCGACGTCTCTGAGATCTATTGGTCCGACCATGAGAGCTGAGCGTTGGGGTAACAGTGAACCAGTAGCATCGACTGAGACTGCCATTTGTACTAGTTGCAATCAGAAGGGCCGATCCGACAGTCTGTTGATCTCCTGTTGATCTCCTGTCAAGGAATCCAAGAACCGAGGCGCTGCAAAAGCACCCATCCCGAACCGAGAGCGCTGCAATAACAGCGCTCTGCCATTAGGCTCGCTTCGCACTGTCGATGCATTCACTTGCACGGTAGTGGAAACGCATCAAGTCTGCGACCCGCCCGATTTCTGCCTGCCGATCTCCCACCGCAAGCCTGCCTCAGCAACCTCAATCACAACCGCCCCCCAGCCATGGCAGTGAAGGATCTCGAAGTGATGTCGTTGCCCAATCACGTGCCGGTCCATGAGACGACGATGCAATTGCATTGCTTGCCTCTCAACTATAAAATGCCTACCTCACTCCGAAGAAACACCCGAACACTTTTCGACACAAAGTCAAGGCGAACAACCATTCTGATCAACAATGGCCGACCACTACCTCCTCCTCCAAGCCTACCGCACCCTGACCTTCCGCTTTCAGAACTCCCCCGATGACCACTCGCGCTTCGAAGCCTTCAAGCTGCTCGTCATTCGCCATTTGCTATCATTCGAGTTCATCGACTACTACGGCAAGCCCATTCAGGGTTCAACATTGGATCTGGAAGCCTGGAACAATGCAGCCAACAAGCACAAGTTTCTCTATTCATTCATCACTACTCACGGCCAAAAGCTCTGGCCCGGCAAAGTCGCCGAGCGTTCTCACCTCGCCTTTCCAGAGGTACGTGTGAAGGGCCAGCTCAATGCGAAGAGTTTCGTTGCGGCTTTCGATGGCAAGTGGGGTGCGAAGCGCAAAGGAGGCTTCAAGGCTGTGCCGCAGGATGAGTTCGAGTTGGCGGGTATGAGTCGTATTGGGTATATGCTGAGGGCATATGTTGAGGTGTTGTTGGTTGGTGGGTTGGCGAGGGATGGGGTGAAGGGGATGGAGAGTGAGGGGGTGTTGGTGGCGATGGCGACGAGGGTGGAGAGTGTGAAGATCGTTGAGCAGGTGAGATGACGAAGGAGGATTACATTGCGCTTGGGCTGTTGAGGGAGGATGAGAATGTGGGGGAGGTGGAGAAGGTGAAGGAGTGAAGTCGTGGACAAAGTGACGTTGAGATAAAGCTCGGCGCTTTCTAATGGAGTTTGCTGCTGATCATGAAGGGACAGGGTAAAGGCGGCTATGAAGATACTGCACTTCAGCTGGCCGAATGGATGATTGTTCCCTCACCTCTGGACATGTACTCGATGGCAGATTGCATGGCTGTGCCAATTGCCTGTTCCTGCCTTCCATGTCATGCTCCCACGTGCATTGAGATCTTTCTCGCAATGGCAGAAAATACCAAGCCGATAATATCTTGTTGAGACATTGACCATGAAGGCCTTGACGATAAAACATTCGATGTACTGTATCTGATCTAGTAGTTGCCGATGTTCGCCAGCACGCGAGCCACGGGTTGCGTACATGTCATGCGAATCTTGATCTGGAAGCGCAGTTCCCGCGCTCACGACCGCATACGATTAGGTTACCAAGAGATACATGCATCTGCAATGCAAATTGCTGAGTTCAATCTGTATTCGCTGATTTCGAGAGGTCTTGCGCAGGAGCGCACCGGTGCTGTCTGAGCAAGCGCTACGCCGCCGAAGATATGCTTTCGCTGTGCGATCCTCAGTACTTTCTCTCCTTTAGTCGCTGGTGTCCTTTACTTCGTTTGCGGAGTCAAGTCTGGGAACATACCTCCATTCAAGACTAGTTCGAAGCGAGTATCAGGCATCGCCATTGGCTCACATTATTACTCACGAGAACAGAAAAGGACAGGATCAGTGAGCTGCGCGAGACACCACCTCAGCCAACCGCCAAACTGGGGGACATCCTCACTATGGCAGGGTTGAACTCGTTGCCAGAATTGCGGCTGCCACTCGTGGCCTGGCGAAAGCAAAGGACTCGGATTTCAGACATAGCGCTCAATCCTGAGATGTATGTCGCAGATACGTGGCATGCCCAACATCAGCTTGTCCAGACCAGATATGAGGCACTTGGTTTCCGCTGGCAAGGCTTCTACGGGAGCGAAGCTGACAGGCCGCGCAAGCAAGCTTTCGACAAGCTGCTAGTTCTGCACGCAGACTCGCATGACTTCTCGATGGACCGCGACTTCCTCGTAGCATCTTTCCTGCATACATACGGAGGGATAATCTGGCCGATCCGTTATCCGAGGTCCCATTTAGTGGAGGGCGCTATCGCATATGGATGGAATGAACGGGATGCGGACGCGACAACAGGGTGGTTGAGCGAGTCGGCAGACCCAGTTCAGTGGAGAGCGAGTTCGTTAGTTGGAGAAGCGCTGGCTGCGTACTTCGAGGCGCTTATGGTGGGGCACGAGTTGGAAACTTACAGAGGCCCGAAGGCTACGGCGCACCGCGTGACTGAGCTGCTATGGGCCATCACAAGCCCGCGCGCTGGGACTCGGAAACGGGAACGATAGGAACGTCGACTTAATTTGCCGCCGCCAGTGCAATTGCTTGACAGGGCCTCGCAAGTGCAGCGCCAGAGCCATTGTCTGCACGAGGCGGAGGAGCTGGATGAACGGGAGCTCGAGGCTGAGGGGGAGGCTGCAAGAAGGAGACCTGGTCCAGGGATCGCGCGAGACACTCCTCTCGCGCCTGGAGAGAGCGTTGATCGGTATACAGATGGCGTCATTGACTCCACAGACGACGCGGACGCTGGGCCGCACGTTGCAGCCGACGACGAGGACCCACGAGATACATCCGTTGCCTCAGAAGAGATCGGGAATCTGAATGGAAATGAGGCATTCGAGACCGCTGACAAGCTATGGGCCGACCTGCAGGCTTCGGAAGCATTGGCGAGGTGGGTGTCTCTGGCGCTTCATCAGTAAGATCCGACTTCGTGATGGCAAGGACAGGATAGCTCCGGCAAGCGATGGCATCGCACAGCATAGGGTTGAAAGGACGTCTTCGTGACCTTACGGACTTAGGACCAGCACCCAGCTTGCATCCGGGAACGTCAAAAATGATGGCAATGCCCACTACACGCTCGTCATTGCAAGGTTCGCCAACGCAGGCGCCAGACCTGGAGGAATGAGCCCTGGCAAGTTGAGCTCTGATACTTATCACTCATGGAATGGAAATGACGAATTGCTTTGATCTCTCGATCAGCTCGGTGACATGATGTCTGATTCCTGCGAACCGATACCTACGAAGCTCATTTGTTGTATGACTTCCGTCGTGCACTCTCACGGCAGATGTCTGCAGAATTTCTCGCCGAAGTAATCTTCGCTTTGAGCCATGTCGTGTAGTGATCTGAATTTGACGGTGTGCACACTGGCAAGACTGGCAGTGAGTGAGGCCGCTGTGGCTGATGAGGTTAGGTTGAGGCTTCCATTCTGGAACCTTCCACCGCTTCAACGCCGAACGCTTGCTCCGTTGACGACGGGATCGTTGTACCTAGGAGGTTTCTATGCTACACATACTCACATCGCGCGCTCTTCACACGTTCTGTTACTTGAATCTCTGCTATCATCAGCCCACAAGGACATCGTGCAGTGTGAGCGGAAACAATCAGAGATCCATCCACCAGCTTGGCAAGGGTAAGTTCAGCCTCCGGCAGGCAATCGCGCTACCCGCGATTAGCTAATTTTTGTGGCCTTTCACTTGCCATCGTCATCTCTTCTACACATTTCTACAGTGCTGACTGGCTGGATTCAGCTCTCCTGCATAGAGAAGGAAAATCAGAAGCACCTGAGGTCCGACAGACAACACCAAATCCCGCCCTGGAAAGATCCTCTAGCACATACCACAGCCCAACAATCACTCATTCACCATGGTCAAGGAGACCAAGTTCTACGATGTGCTGGGCGTAGCACCAGATGCCACAGATGCACAGCTGAAGAGCGCGTACCGCAAGGGTGCCCTTAGACATCACCCCGACAAAAACCCCTCGGCAGACGCCGCCGAGAAGTTCAAGGAAATATCACATGCTTACGAAACACTTTCGGAACCCCAGAAGCGTCAACTCTACGACAACTATGGCGAGGCCGGTCTTGAGCAGGGTGGCGGAATGGGAGGAGGTGGTGGTATGGCAGCTGAGGACCTGTTTGCACAGTTCTTCGGTGGCGGCGGAGGAGGAGGAGGGTTCGGTGGCATGTTCGGCGGCGGCGGACGCGACACTGGACCAAAGAAGGCACGCACAATCAACCACCAGCACAAAGTCTCGCTCGAGGACATCTACCGCGGCAAGGTCTCGAAGCTGGCACTGCAAAAGAGCGTCATCTGCCCGAAGTGCGAGGGCCGTGGCGGTAAGGAAGGCGCGGTGAAGACTTGCGCTGGCTGCAACGGGCAGGGTATGAAGACGATGATGAGGCAGATGGGACCGATGATCCAGCGCTTCCAGACCGTGTGCCCGGATTGCAATGGTGAGGGCGAGCAGATTCGCGAGAAGGATAAGTGCAAGCAGTGCCACGGCAAGAAGACGATTATCGAGCGGAAGGTGCTGCACGTGCATGTCGACCGTGGTGTGCAGCCGGGTACGAAGATCGACTTCAGAGGTGAAGGCGATCAGATGCCCGGCGTGGAGCCGGGCGATGTGCAGTTCGAGATCGACCAGAAGCCTCATCCGAGGTTCCAGCGCAAGGGAGACGATCTGTTCTACCACGCAAAGATTGACCTGTTGACTGCACTCGCTGGTGGCGCGATCTACATCGAGCATCTTGATGAGCGGTGGTTGACAGTGGAGATCCTCCCAGGCGAGGTTATCTCACCAGGTAAGCGATATCACTCCAATCTCAATACCGTACAGCATACTGACATAATCGCAGGCGAGATCAAAGTCATCCGCGGCCAGGGCATGCCCTCTTACCGCCACCACGACTTCGGCAACCTCTACGTACAGTTCGACGTCGAATTACCCGACAAGCTCTTCGGTCCCAAAGACGCCGAGGGCAACCCAACGACCATCAACGACCGCCAGATCAAAGCACTCGAATCTGTGCTACCTCCCAGGAAGCCCCAGGCCATCCCACCGCCAGACGCTATGACGGAGGACTACCAACTCGAGACTGTCGAGAGCGGACGCGAAGCTGGCAGGGCGAACATGGGCAATGGCATGGAGGACGATGAGGACGAGATGCACGCTGGCGGCGAGCGCGTGCAGTGCGCGTCGCAGTAGAAGAGGTATAGACTAGGAATGGGGGTAATACGATCGATGACGAACGTTTGGCTTGCTTGGTTTGAAGTACCCTGATGAGCATCAATCAGCGTCCACGGGAGGCAGGCGTTAGGCGTCGTGTCGATGGCATGATACATGGGGGCAGGGTAGATTAGAAGTTCTTCGAGGATAGCTGGAGTAACATCGAGTGTGCTACTGTACGCTGTAGTACCCGCATTGGCCTCTTCAGCTGCCTAGGCTCAAGTTGCAGGCCATTCTGCACAGCACTACCTCTATTCTCAGCAATGAAGTGTAAGGCAGCCCGCTCCAGCACACACGAAGCATCTAAAAAATCTGATCTATCGCTGGCAGTACGAGCTGCACGTTGGACAGTAGCATTCGCATTAAGCGCACTCCACTAGAACGTGCTGTCTGCATTTGAGTATCAAGCATATGTATGATCGCCATAGAGGGTTCGGCACGATCCTCGGCTGCAGCTGCCGTGTCCCCTTTGTGTCGATCTGGCTTACTTATGGGGACATATTCTAGGGTCTTTGTCGTTGACAGCAACGTCAGCACGGCACGGTGACCTTTGGACGTTGATTTCATAGGCTGACGATTGGCTGACACGCACGATCCGCCCATATTCATTGGAAAGAAATGCATGCACGAACGACGTAAATGGGACCGATCACCGAGACCACATTTAGCGACCTTTGCTCGCTAGGCGCGAGCACACTTGCTTCTGGAGTGTGTCAACGATGATGAAGTTGACTCGCGCGCTCATAGCGATCTCATCGATACTATCTCCTGTGCTGGCAGCACGAGACTACGACACTCACGACTACTACGCAGTTCACCTGAAGCAAGGTGTTCGACCTGAGGATGTATCCTCGGCACTGGATCTTCACTACGATGGACCCCTTGGCAAACTAGATGACCATCATATCTTCCGCACACATCGGCAACATGGCTACGATCACATCGAGACGGCGAGAGGGGACCTCAAATGGCGGCGGCGGAAGCGGGAAGCCGGATCCGATGAGCTTCATGCGCTGGACCATGTCTTGCTCTCGCAGAAGCAGGAGCTGCACAAGCGATTCCCGCTAATAAAACGAAGCGTATTACCGCCTCTTGTCCAGGAAGCGCAGCTACAGCGACGACAGGGCGAAGCGCCCGTGGACGCGGCAGTGCAAATGGGGATAGACTTGGCAAAAGCGTTGGATATTGGTGATCCTATCTTCCAGGAGCAATGGCACTTGTATAATCACGTGCAACTTGGGCATGACATAAATGTCACCGGTGTTTGGGCACAGGGGATTACGGGAAAGAACAGTACGATCAGTATTGTGGACGATGGATTGGATATGGACAGCGATGATTTGAAGGATAATTACTTTGCGGAGGGGAGCTATGACTTTAATGATCAGGTCGATGATCCGAAGCCGCGGTTGAGTGACGATCGACACGGCACACGATGTGCTGGGGAGGTGGCGGCTGTGAAGAACAATGTCTGCGGCGTTGGAGTTGCGTACGATTCGAAGGTCGCAGGCGAACGGATTTTGTCCAAGATAATATCGGACGCCGACGAGGCCGAGGCCATGAACTACGCATTTGAGAAGAACCACATTTACTCTTGCTCTTGGGGACCGCCCGACGACGGCACAGCGATGGAGGGACCCGGTGTGCTTATTCGGCGGGCAATGGTAAATGGTGTGCAGAAGGGTCGACAAGGCTTAGGATCGATTTATGTGTTTGCCATCGGAAATGGTGCTGCCAATGACGACAACTGCAATTTTGACGGATATACGAACAGCATCTACTCCGTTAGTGTCGGTGGCATCGATCGCAAGGGGCTGCATCCGTATTACTCCGAGAAGTGCAGCGCTCAGCTTGTAGTCACGTACTCCTCGGGCTCTGGCGATGCGATACACACAACGGATGTGGGGCAGAACAAATGCTACAACAGCCATGGCGGCACGTCTGCGGCAGGTCCCTTAGTCGCTGGGATCTACGCACTGATGCTGGAGGTCAACCCCAAGCTCGGATGGCGAGACTTCCAATGGCTCACAGCACTCACTGCTGTCAAGGTCGAGAATCCAGGTGATTGGCAGCTGAATAAGGCTTTCGGTAGGGAGTTCTCGCATCAGTATGGCTATGGCAAGGCCGATGCGTGGGCTTTGGTCGAAGCTGCTAAGACCTGGAAGAACGTCAAGCCGCAGGCGTGGTACTACTCGCCCTGGCAGCATGTCAAGCACGAGGTACCGCAAGGTGATCAAGGACTTGCCAGCACTGTACAGGTCACCGCGGAGATGCTAAAACACGCCAATCTTGAGCGTTTGGAACACGTCACAGTGACGATGAACGTCGAACATATGCGTAGAGGAGATCTGTCTGTAGAGCTGAGATCGCCCTCGGGTATGGTCTCCCACCTGGCCACGCATCGCCGAAACGACAATGCCGCTGCAGGGTACGTCGATTGGACTTTCATGTCAGTTGCTCACTGGGCCGAGTCCGGCATCGGCAACTGGACGGTCGTTGTGAAGGACACCCTCGTCGATGACAATAAAGGTAGCTTCACGGACTGGCGCCTCCGTCTCTGGGGTGAAAGCATCGATGCCTCGAAGCAACCTCTACTACCGTTGCCGACAGATCACGATGACGACGATCATGATCGTGAAGATGCTGTCGTAGGCACTACCTCCGTAGCGGTCCCGACTGAGACTGGCGCACCAGCAGGCAACCCAACGGACCACATTGATCGTCCCGTAAATGCCAAACCCACCTCTACTCCATCCTCCACACCTACTGAGACTTCACCTGCTGAATCTCTCCCAGCCACCCCAACATCAACCAACAGTGACTTCCTTCCTCGGCCCTTCCCGACCTTCGGAGCCTCCAAGCGGACGCAAGTCTGGATCTACGGCGCCGCAGTCCTCATCGTCGTCTTCCTCGCCGCACTACTAGGCTACTACCTCTATCAGCGCCGAAAACGGGCGCGATGGATGAGTCGCGACGACTACGGCTTCGAGATGGTGGACCATGATGACGGTGACGGTGCCGCGCCGGGCATCGTCGGTGGCAAGAAGAATCGCAGGGCTGGGGAGCTATACGACGCTTTCGCTGAGGGGAGCGATGGCGAGGAGGAGTCTTTTGGGCTTGGAGAGAGTAGTGAGGACGAGGAAGGGGACGAGCACGGGAAGGAGAGGTATCGGGATGTGGAGGTGCCGAAGGAGAGCGAGAAGTAGGAGTCTGGGTGGGGATTTGTACTGGGTAGCCGAGGTGTTGGGAGATGGGCAAAGGATTGCATAGAAATCAGTCTAGGATTGTACGATCACTCTGAATAGTACAGAACCGTTTTCGAGCATGTGCATCGATCTCTTCACAAGATGAAGCAATGAAGCCGGTTTAAGCTTTCGGCTCAAGCCGCAACGAACGGCCAAGGAGTCGCGTCTCATGTCGTCTCCTTCCATTGTCGACTACATGTACATGTATCTTTTCCCATCAATTGATCTACCAGCCGTCCCAGAGACTCATACTGGCAACGTTGACGCGCCAACCCTTTGCTCCTACGCAGTGGCTCGCCAACTTCGCACCAGTGGGCGTTCACCTACTCTCGTCATGACGTGGGAACGAAGCTGCCATTCACATCTCGCGTGGTTTGATGCTTCACCACAATCAGTATTCACTGACTTCATGATTTCAAGCTCAGCTGATCAAATGCGATTACCGTTTGCAGAGGAGTGGCAGCCGACTTGGCAAGCGCCTGTAGTGGCGATGGAATGCATGGAGAGAAATAAGGTGCCCGCCCGAATAGCCCAGGAATGTAGAGTAAGTCCGTCAACAACGCGTCTCGCGTGGAGAGTGTCTCGCAAGATTCTGCTTCAATCGTTGCCTCTCGGCCGTGCTCGTTGTCGGTACTGCATTCAAGAAACCACAGTGATATTGCGTCGTCACGATGCGGTCCTCGCCACTCATTTCGAGGATCGCTGTCTTCTTGTTTCCCTCCTTCTTTCTCGTTGCTAATGCACAAAGCGTTCCCGGTGGAGCATACTACCCAGGCAATGGAGCGCCGGCAGCAGGCACGTACAAGCTGATTGATGATTACAACCCGGCGATCTTCTTCAACAAATTCAACTTCTACAATGATTATGATCCGACGTATGGCCACGTGCAGTATGTGAACAAGCAGACGGCGCAGCAAAATGGCTACGCTACAGTGTCGAATGGTAACAAGTCGGCGCTCATCTCGGTGGACACGACCAACAAGTGGCCGAATGGCGGACCTGGACGACCGGCGGTCAGGCTAATTAGCGACAATACATACACGCATGGCCTGTTCATTCTGGATGTCGCACATATGCCGACTGGATGTGGGACGTGGCCAGCGTACTGGCTGCTGGGACCCAATTGGCCGTATACTGGCGAATTCGGTAAGTGCGACAGGGACTAGGGAACTGTGATCAGTCCATCTCTGACCACAGTGC
>KZ111163.1:266789-278717 GCA_002077045.2 Rachicladosporium sp. CCFEE 5018
GCGAGGGCCGTGGCGGTAAGGAAGGCGCGGTGAAGACTTGCGCTGGCTGCAACGGGCAGGGTATGAAGACGATGATGAGGCAGATGGGACCGATGATCCAACGCTTCCAGACCGTGTGCCCGGATTGTAATGGTGAGGGCGAGCAGATTCGCGAGAAGGATAAGTGCAAGCAGTGCCACGGCAAGAAGACGATTATCGAGCGGAAGGTGTTGCACGTGCATGTCGACCGTGGTGTGCAGCCGGGTACGAAGATTGACTTCAGAGGTGAAGGCGATCAGATGCCGGGCGTGGAGCCGGGCGATGTGCAGTTCGAGATCGACCAGAAGCCTCATCCGAGGTTCCAGCGCAAGGGTGACGATCTGTTCTACCACGCAAAGATTGACCTGTTGACTGCACTCGCTGGTGGCGCGATCTACATCGAGCATCTTGATGAGCGGTGGTTGACAGTGGAGATCCTCCCAGGCGAGGTTATCTCACCAGGTAAGCGATATCACTCCAATCTCAATACCGTACAGCATACTGACATAATCGCAGGCGAGATCAAAGTCATCCGCGGCCAGGGCATGCCCTCTTACCGCCACCACGACTTCGGCAACCTCTACGTACAGTTCGACGTCGAATTCCCCGACAAGCTCTTCGGTCCCAAAGACGCCGAGGGCAACCCAACGACCATCAACGACCGCCAGATCAAAGCACTCGAATCTGTGCTACCTCCCAGGAAGCCCCAGGCCATCCCACCGCCAGACGCTATGACGGAGGACTACCAACTCGAGACTGTCGAGAGCGGACGCGAAGCTGGCAGGGCGAACATGGGCAATGGCATGGAGGACGATGAGGACGAGATGCACGCTGGCGGCGAGCGCGTGCAGTGCGCGTCGCAGTAGAAGAGGTATAGACTAGGAATGGGGGTAATACGATCGATGACGAACGTTTGGCTTGCTTGGTTTGAAGTACCCTGATGAGCATCAATCAGCGTCCACGGGAGGCAGGCGTTAGGCGTCGTGTCGATGGCATGATACATGGGGGCAGGGTAGATTAGAAGTTCTTCGAGGATAGCTGGAGTAACATCGAGTGTGCTACTGTACGCTGTAGTACCCGCATTGGCCTCTTCAGCTGCCTAGGCTCAAGTTGCAGGCCATTCTGCACAGCACTACCTCTATTCTCAGCAATGAAGTGTAAGGCAGCCCGCTCCAGCACACACGAAGCATCTAAAAAATCTGATCTATCGCTGGCAGTACGAGCTGCACGTTGGACAGTAGCATTCGCATTAAGCGCACTCCACTAGAACGTGCTGTCTGCATTTGAGTATCAAGCATATGTATGATCGCCATAGAGGGTTCGGCACGATCCTCGGCTGCAGCTGCCGTGTCCCCTTTGTGTCGATCTGGCTTACTTATGGGGACATATTCTAGGGTCTTTGTCGTTGACAGCAACGTCAGCACGGCACGGTGACCTTTGGACGTTGATTTCATAGGCTGACGATTGGCTGACACGCACGATCCGCCCATATTCATTGGAAAGAAATGCATGCACGAACGACGTAAATGGGACCGATCACCGAGACCACATTTAGCGACCTTTGCTCGCTAGGCGCGAGCACACTTGCTTCTGGAGTGTGTCAACGATGATGAAGTTGACTCGCGCGCTCATAGCGATCTCATCGATACTATCTCCTGTGCTGGCAGCACGAGACTACGACACTCACGACTACTACGCAGTTCACCTGAAGCAAGGTGTTCGACCTGAGGATGTATCCTCGGCACTGGATCTTCACTACGATGGACCCCTTGGCAAACTAGATGACCATCATATCTTCCGCACACATCGGCAACATGGCTACGATCACATCGAGACGGCGAGAGGGGACCTCAAATGGCGGCGGCGGAAGCGGGAAGCCGGATCCGATGAGCTTCATGCGCTGGACCATGTCTTGCTCTCGCAGAAGCAGGAGCTGCACAAGCGATTCCCGCTAATAAAACGAAGCGTATTACCGCCTCTTGTCCAGGAAGCGCAGCTACAGCGACGACAGGGCGAAGCGCCCGTGGACGCGGCAGTGCAAATGGGGATAGACTTGGCAAAAGCGTTGGATATTGGTGATCCTATCTTCCAGGAGCAATGGCACTTGTATAATCACGTGCAACTTGGGCATGACATAAATGTCACCGGTGTTTGGGCACAGGGGATTACGGGAAAGAACAGTACGATCAGTATTGTGGACGATGGATTGGATATGGACAGCGATGATTTGAAGGATAATTACTTTGCGGAGGGGAGCTATGACTTTAATGATCAGGTCGATGATCCGAAGCCGCGGTTGAGTGACGATCGACACGGCACACGATGTGCTGGGGAGGTGGCGGCTGTGAAGAACAATGTCTGCGGCGTTGGAGTTGCGTACGATTCGAAGGTCGCAGGCGAACGGATTTTGTCCAAGATAATATCGGACGCCGACGAGGCCGAGGCCATGAACTACGCATTTGAGAAGAACCACATTTACTCTTGCTCTTGGGGACCGCCCGACGACGGCACAGCGATGGAGGGACCCGGTGTGCTTATTCGGCGGGCAATGGTAAATGGTGTGCAGAAGGGTCGACAAGGCTTAGGATCGATTTATGTGTTTGCCATCGGAAATGGTGCTGCCAATGACGACAACTGCAATTTTGACGGATATACGAACAGCATCTACTCCGTTAGTGTCGGTGGCATCGATCGCAAGGGGCTGCATCCGTATTACTCCGAGAAGTGCAGCGCTCAGCTTGTAGTCACGTACTCCTCGGGCTCTGGCGATGCGATACACACAACGGATGTGGGGCAGAACAAATGCTACAACAGCCATGGCGGCACGTCTGCGGCAGGTCCCTTAGTCGCTGGGATCTACGCACTGATGCTGGAGGTCAACCCCAAGCTCGGATGGCGAGACTTCCAATGGCTCACAGCACTCACTGCTGTCAAGGTCGAGAATCCAGGTGATTGGCAGCTGAATAAGGCTTTCGGTAGGGAGTTCTCGCATCAGTATGGCTATGGCAAGGCCGATGCGTGGGCTTTGGTCGAAGCTGCTAAGACCTGGAAGAATGTCAAGCCGCAGGCGTGGTACTACTCGCCCTGGCAGCATATCAAGCACGAGGTACCGCAAGGTGATCAAGGACTTGCTAGCACTGTACAGGTCACCGCGGAGATGCTAAAAGACGCCAATCTTGAGCGTCTGGAACACGTCACAGTGACGATGAACGTCGAACATATGCGTAGAGGAGATCTGTCTGTAGAGCTGAGATCGCCCTCGGGTATGGTCTCCCACCTGGCCACGCATCGCCGAAACGACAATGCCGCTGCAGGGTACGTCGATTGGACTTTCATGTCAGTTGCTCACTGGGCCGAGTCCGGCATCGGCAACTGGACGGTCGTTGTGAAAGACACCCTCGTCGATGACAATAAAGGTAGCTTCACGGACTGGCGCCTCCGTTTCTGGGGTGAAAGCATCGATGCCTCGAAGCAATCTCTACTACCGTTGCCGACAGATCACGATGACGACGATCATGATCGTGAAGATGCTGTCGTAGGCACTACCTCCGTAGCGGTCCCTACTGAGACTGGCGCACCAGCAGGCAACCCAACGGATCACATTGATCGTCCCGTAAATGCCAAACCCACTACCACTTCTTTCCCCACACCTACTGAGACTCCGCCTGCTGAATCTCTCCCAGCCACCCCAACATCAACCAACAGTGATTTCCTCCCTCGACCCTTCCCCACCTTCGGCGCCTCCAAGCGGACACAAGTCTGGATTTACGGCGCCGCAGTTCTCATCGTCATCTTCCTCGCAGCACTCTTGGGCTACTATGTCTATCAACGCCGCAAGCGCGCGCGATGGATGAGTCGCGACGACTACGGCTTCGAGATGGTGGACCACGACGATGCTGATGGTGCTGCACCGGGTGTCGTTGGTGGCAAGAAGAACCGCAGGGCTGGGGAGCTGTATGATGCTTTCGCTGAGGGGAGTGATGGCGAGGATGAGCCTTTTGGACTTGGAGAGAGTAGTGAGGATGAGGAAGGCGATGAACATGGGAAGGAGAGGTATCGGGATGTGGAGGTGCCGAAGGAGGGCGAGAAGTAGGAGTGTGGACGAGGATTTGTATTGGGTAGGCGAGGTGTTGGGGGATGGGTAAACGGTCGCATAGAGATCAGGGTAGGGTTGTACGATCATTTTGTATGTCACAGATCCGGTTCCGAGCATGAACATCGAGCTCTTCACAGAATGGAGTAATGAAGCCGGTTTAAGCTTTCGGCTCCAGCCGCAATGAACGGTCAGGAAGTCGCGTCTCATGTTGTCTTCTTCCAGGGTCGACCATTTCTTGTACTGGCAACGCCGACGCGCCGAGTCTTTGTTCCTACACGGTGGCTTGCCAACTTCGCAACATTGGGCGTTCGCTAATTCCCGTCGTGGCGTGGCAACAAAGCTGCCATTTACATCCCGCATGCTCCGATGGTTCATCACAACTATTATTACTGACTTCACGATTTCAAGCTCAGCTGATCAAATGCGATTAACATCAGCAGAGGAGTGGCTGCCGGCTTGGCAAGCACCTGTAGAGGCGATGGAATGCATGGAGAGAAATAAGGTGCCCGCCCCGAGTAGCCCAGGAATGCAGAGTAAGTCCGTCAACAACGCGTCCCGCGCGGAGAGTATCTCACAAGTTTCTGCTTCCATCGTTGCCGCTCAGCCGTGCTCGTTGTCGGTACTGCATTCGAGAAATCACAGTGACATCGCGTCGTCACGATGCGGTCCTCGCCACTCGTTTCGAGGATCGCTGTCTTCTTGTTTCCCTCCTTCTTTCTCGTTGCTAATGCACAAAGCGTTCCCGGTGGAGCATACTACCCAGGCAATGGAGCGCCGGCAGCAGGCACGTACAAGCTGATTGATGACTACAACCCGGCGATCTTCTTCAACAAGTTCAACTTCTACAATGATTATGATCCGACGTATGGCCACGTGCAGTATGTGAACAAGCAGACGGCGCAGCAAAATGGCTACGCTACAGTGTCGAATGGTAACAAGTCTGCGCTCATCTCGGTGGACACGACCAACAAGTGGCCGAATGGCGGACCTGGACGACCGGCGGTCAGGCTGATTAGCGACAATACGTACACACATGGCCTGTTCATTCTGGATGTCGCACATATGCCGACTGGATGTGGGACGTGGCCTGCGTACTGGCTGCTGGGACCCAATTGGCCGTATACTGGCGAATTCGGTAAGTGCGACAGGGACTAGGGAACTGTGATCAGTCCATCTCTGACCACAGTGCAGACATCATCGAGGGGGTACATACCAGTATATCGAACTCGGTCTCTTGGCACGCGTCCCCTGGCTGCACAATTTCACCAGCCGATCAGACCGCTACCTTTGAGACATCAAACTGCGATACCAGCGTGAACGGCAACTCTGGCTGCGGATCGCTACTGAACGGTTCCCTCATTGCCAACAACTCTGGCGCCGGCCTGAACTCAAACGGTGGCGGCGTGTACGCCACTGAGTGGACTTCCAACTTCGTCAAGACCTGGTTCTTCCCACGTGGTAGCGTTCCTGCGAGCATCACCAATGGCGCACCTGACGTGACGACTTTCGGCACTCCCACGGTCAATCAGCAGGGTCCAGGATGCAAGATTGACGATCACTTTGTGAACATGAGCATCATCATCAATACAGACTTCTGCGGCGCCTGGGCTGGTAACGTGTATGCGTCCTTTCCCGATTGCCCGCAAGATCCCAGTGCGCCGAGCTCTATCGACGCGTGTGTGAACTTTGTGGGCAATAATCCATCGTACTTCACACAAGCGTACTGGGAGATCAACTCGATCAAAGTCTATCAGATGCCACAAGGCGCACAGCCGACTTCATCATACAGCACGAGCCAGTCTTCGGCTGCTCCCATGTCTAGTACCAACACTGTGCCGCTCGGTATGGGTCAGACAAGCTCCTCAGTATCGTCCTCGTACTCATACACTGGACCGCTGACCTCGAAGTCTTCTTCTACAACAGGCTCAGCACCGACGGCTGTTGCAACCCCAGCCATCTGCCCAGGGTCGAATAATACTGTCTGGACTGACTACAACAGCGTACAATGGAACGTTCATTGTGGTGCTGACTACTCGGGTCCGGCACAAGGACCGTTCTACACGAACAGCTTCGAAGCGTGTCTCGAGCTTTGTGACGGCCAGAGTGGCTGTACTGCTGTCGGCTATCTCGGAGGCAATGGAGCAGGCACCTGCTACACCAAGTCTGGGAGCGGAAGCTGGAACTATGATGGCACTACATTTGGCGCACGCAAGGTCGGCGCCGATGGTCCGTCTTCCTCAGCGTCAACGGCATCAATATCATCATCAGCAGCACCTCTGGCGCAGTATACATCGACGTCCGCTTCAGCACTGCCAGCATCATATACAAATTCACCAACTTGTCCCGCCGCGAACGGCACCTCCTTCACCGACTCAAAGTCGCATATGTATGCGATCTATTGCGATTCCGACTCCTCGCCGGGCGCCTACGCTTCGAACCCGGCCCCTAGCTTCGCGGCCTGCATCGAAAGTTGCGGAGCGGACTCTACCTGCGGTGCAGCGACCTTCGATGGAGCAGATGGAGGAGATGGAGGCTTCTGCTACCTCAAGCATTCGACGACATCGATGATGTCCTCGTATGGCATCGGACTGGCTGTGAAAGCGCCGGGCAGCTCAAGTGCAGCGACATCGTCGAGCACACACGCCGCCTCCAGCTCCAGTGGCCCGCCGGCCTACAGCGCAGTGAGCTCGACCACCTCGGTGCCAAGTGTCGCAGGCTCAAGCTCATTGATCACAACGCAATCGGTTACTGGTACACCCCAGACTTATGGCCCACCAGCGACGCTTCTGCCGCCCGTATCGTCTTCGACCTCTTCCTCGGCGCCGTTGACTCCGTCAATGTCAACATCCTCAAGGTGAGTCACTTCTCCTACTTCTAGTGCTGCTTCGAGTTCGTCGGCTGTGCCTGCTATGTATGGATCATCCTCGGCGTCTAGTACGAGCTCTTTGCCCACGAGTAGCATGGGCATCACTTCATCGGTCATATCGTCCAGCTCGTCGAGCTCAAGGTCATCATCCATGATCAGCAGCTCAAGCAGCGCGAGCTCAAGTCTTACCTTTGGCCCGCCCGTCTATCAGCAGCCCAGCTCTAGCGTGAGCACGAATACCGGCCCTTTCGTTGCAACAGAGTCTTCAGTGTATGTGACGACCACTACCTACACGCCATTGACATACCTGGCATCAAGCTCAAGCCAGTCCACCTTATCGAGCAGTGGCAGTAGCGCTACTAGCAGCACCTTGTCGTCAAGCTCAAGCTTCTCGCTGCCGCCACTGTATCCGCAGACGAGCAGCAGCTCGGCCTCAGCTCCGTCTACTGCCTCATCGTCCTCCACGGTGCGACAGTCGGCTAGAAGCGCTTCTGGACCGACGTCGAGCTATTCGGGGTCGACAGCCACATCTTCATGGACTAGTGGCAGTAGCATCGCTCTGACATCTGTCACGACCTCATCAATGACTTCACCTGTGGTGCCAATCACAAGCAACATTCTGACATCGACATCTTCTAGTGCGATTGTTCCGCCGGTGTACGGCTTATCGACTGCTTCGACTTCCTCAAGTGCATCATCGTCACGCTCATCGAGCTCATCTAGCTCCTCCATCGCTCAGACCAGCTCAGCAGCTCCGCCAACCTACTCGCAAGCTGGCGCACCGCCTTGTGATTCGACCTTCACAGATCCCTCGGGTCAGACTTACGTCGTCAAGTGCAACACCGATACGAGCACGCCATCTTACCGCACTGTGCAAGTGAACAGCGGTGGATTCACAGGGTGCTTCGGTGCCTGCGACGGTCAAGCCGGCTGCAATGGCTTTACGTACGTTGGCAACGGTAATTCTGGTGATTGCTACCTGAAGCAAAACTATGGCACCTTTATCACTGGATCTTCGAACATGGTGACTTGCTTCAAGGTGTCTAGTCTGCCGTCCAGTTCGAGCTCGCAAGTCAGCACGTCCAGCGTGGGACCTGCCGGCTATTCGAGTGGAATGTGGACGTCCGTCCCTGTGTACAGCACTGCTGGCTCGACTTCGTGGTCATCCAGCTGGATGCCAGTATCGTCGTCAGCGTCCATTTCAGCCTCCTCGATGAGCATGCCAGCTGTATACCCTGTGTCGAGTGCGCTATCTTCGAGCTTGAGTAGCAGCAGCTCGTCAAGCAAGTCTTCGTCAGTTCCGGCGCCACCGTGTCCCACCAGTACAGCCTCGTACTGTGGTAGCGCCAATCAGCAGACGACCTGCCAGAGCAGTGGCGGCAACAACTATGCTGTCCAGTGTGGCATTGCGTATACAGGTACTGTCATCAACACAGATGGCCAATATAAACGTAACGAGCTCGTGGACCGAGCTGTTGAGCCAGATCTACCCTCATGTCAAGCGCTTTGCGACCACACTACGGGATGCGTCAACTTCAACTACATTGGCACGAATTGCACTCTGCTGAGCTCCGTGACTGGCTACACTTACACGCCTGGTGCTGTCGCTGGACAGCAGGTGTATGGTACTACTGCGCCGGCACCAATCCCCGCCGCGCCCACCTGCCCTGGCTCAGCTGGGAAGAGCTTCATCGATAGCACTGGTGCTTTGTATAACATTGTGTGCTATACTGACTATGCTGGCGACAACATCGGCACTCCGTTCGCTGCAACGAATATCGCGAACTGCATGCCCAACTGTAACGCTGACAGGACTTGCGTTGGTCTGGAATTCAATTTGGCGTACGGGCTTTGTTGGCTCAAGTCCTCATTCGGTGGTACGCAGACCGGCAATACAAGCATTATTGCTGCGCAGAGAGCAGCTGTACCGCCAACATACGGCTCATCCTCTACCAGTCATGCAGGTATCCAGACCGTACCGACTAGTGGGCCGATCATGCTTACGACGAACACTGGTAGTGCTTCGGGACCAGTTACGATCACTACTACCTTATCGCCAGCTTCGGCTTCCGTCACTGCGACATTGTGTGAGTGCTTCCTCTCCTATCCTGTATATCTCTGCTGACTGCCTTAGCTCTTTCATCAGGCGCTACTATCACCGTTGGACCATCCTCTGCACCACAAGCGACGGTCGTTAGCACCATCACCACAACGGCACCGAACAGCGGCTACTATACGACAGACTCGCGTGGCTCTTACTATGTATACACTTCCACACCAACATCGACATCAATATCAGCATCGTTGTGCTTTACTTGTGCCCTGACGCCTGTCGTGGTCACCGGTGGCGATGCGACACCGACCAGCCCGAGTCAGGCACCTCCCAACTACAATCCGACTTGCTCCGCTCGTCATGCAAGCAGAAGCGCTACGGGCACGACCACTGTGTTCACGACCTACGTTGTCACGACTTGTGCTCCTCAGCCTACGTGCCCTGCTCCAGGATACTTCATGTACAGCGGCTCTGCGACACAGCCTGGTCAGTAAGTGATCACTACAACGAAGGCTGGCGGTGCTGCGATTACGTATACCCAGATCCCTGCTTCGACGTCGGGCTCAGGTTGGTCCGGCACTGGCGCATCAGGTAGTGGTGGGTCAGGATCCGGTGGTTCAGGCTCTGGAGGCACAGGCTCTGGAGGCACAGGTACTGAAGGTACAGGCTCTGGAAATACCAGCTCTGGAGGTACCGGCTCTGAAGGTACCAGCTCTGGAGGCACTGGCGCTGGAGGAACAGGCTCGGGAGGAACAGGCTCAGGTGGCTTAGGCTCAGGCGGCTCAGGTGGAGCCGGCTACACAGCACCAGTCTGTCCAACCTCAAACGGTCAAACGATTACCGACTCAATGGGTATGCTGTACCGGATCTACTGCAGCCTCGCGTTCGCCGACCCGACCCTCGAGACGCAGACGCAAAGCACACTCGGAGGCTGCATTGGTGCCTGCGACATGTACAACACCCTCACTTTCTACCAGGCTAGCCAGTGTCTAGGCGTTACGTGGTTTGCTGCGACGGGCTCTTGTCACTTGAAGTCGAGAGCTGCCAATCCGATGATGCAAGATGGTGCAGCGTCTGTGCAGCTTTTGTCACCTTACTATGGTCCTGGTAGCAATGGCACCTCGCCCGGATATGGCACGACGGTCATTGGGACGATGACTGCTCCGGCGTCGACGATCACTGCTGGACCGGGTACCGGGCCAGGCACCGGACCCGGCACAGGCCCCGGAACGGGAGCTGGTACTGGCCCCGGTACAGGTCCTGGACCAACTCAGACCGTCACCACAACCACAACGGCGATCAGCTATGTGCCTTCCACGATTTACAGCGTCAGCACCGCAGTCAGCACATACACCTCAAACGGCATCCAGTACGTCACCTCCTACGGCGTCTCAACAGCCGTCAGCGTCTCCTACGTCCCTGCCTCAACCCGCACAGTCACCACAACCACAACGGCAATATCCTACGTCCCCTCGACAATCTACAGCATCAGCCAGGTAGTCTCGACGTACGTCTCCAACGGCGTGACAACAGTAACCTCCTACGGCGTCTCAACAGCAGTAAGCGTGTCCTACGTCCCAGCTTCACCGAACACAGCAACAGCAACAGCCACAGCCACCACAACCGTCGTCTCCATCTCCGTCCAACAAACCACCGGCCCCGGCGGAACCGTAACAGTAACCCAAACGCCCTCCCCCTCCACCGTTCCCGGCGGCTACGGCGGTGGCGGTACAGTCACAATGACCACCGGCGGTGGCGGCTACATCACCGTCACGCAGTCCGCCTCAGGCGGCGGAGCAGGCAGCATGACGGCCACGACCACCATGTACGTCACTGTTACCGTCGCGCCGAGCTACACGAGCACGAGTAGTTCGTTTACGTGCAGGACGTACGCGACGAATTATCTGAATGGCATGCATGGGCGGATTAAGAGGGCGGAGACGAAGAAGAGTATCTTTGATGTTGAGATTGTGTTGGCGGAGAATGAGAGGGCGGCTAGGCCGGGGCAGGCGCCGGAGTTGTGGTATAAGGAACGGCCACTTGCGTAGAGTAGTGTATTCTGGGACTGCAGTGTACTTTAGTCAGATTGGCAACGATTTTGATTGTCGCATCTACATCCGGTGCCTCCGGTTGAAATGGTGGTTTCCACTCGATCAGCCAGCTGTTGCGCCAGCGACTTGTCTGGACTCGGCCGGCCTGACCCTCTTCTCGCCGTACCCAAGGTCATTCAAGACTTGGCCGGCGACATCTATAGCACTCTCAGGCATCCCCGCCAGCCGCGCAACTCTCAGCGCATGACTCTGCCGGTTCGCCCCCCTCTGCATCTTGTGCACATAACTCCAGCCTCCCTCCCCATCCTCCTGCACATCCGTACAAAAGCACTCCAGCCCCTCAAAGTTCGTCGTCATATCCACCAAGCCATGAAAATGCGTCGCAAACAGCGCCCGACACTTGTTCACATTCTGCAAATGATGCAGACACGCATATCCCACCGCAAGTAAGTCCTCGGGCGTCGTGCCACGGCCAACTTCATCCATGATCACGAAGCTTCGAGGGGTAGCTTGCTTGAGGATCGCGGCCGTCTCGAGCATCTCGACCATAAATGTTGATTGGTCTTGGTATAAGTTGTCTGCGGAGCCGACGCGGGAAAAGATCTTGTCGACGAGGCCGATCTTGGCATAGTCGGCGGGGACGTAGGAGCCAGTCTGGGCGAGAATCGTGATTAGGGCGTTTTGGCGGAGGTAGGTCGATTTGCCACCCATGTTAGGGCCGGTGATGAGATAGATTGATTGGCTGGGTTGGCCGACGAGGCAGTCGTTCGAGGTGAATTGGCGGCCTTGAGAGCGGAGGCCGATGTCGACTGTAGGATGGCGGCCGCCGATGATATGATGAGAT
>KZ111163.1:278817-293843 GCA_002077045.2 Rachicladosporium sp. CCFEE 5018
GGCCAGTAACGTCCCGACCTTTGATATGGATAAAATGGCCAAGCTGTGCACTCCACTTCAATGTTAGACTCTCCGCTTTCGTTGCAGCACGGAGCTTGTTTGCCAAGTCCTGCTTCGATGCGATAAGTCCGTCGAGCTTCGTGTGAGCTTGTCCGAGTGCAGGCGAGGCAGATCGCCGCATGATCCAGATGTCCTGGTCGTCACTACTTTGCGCAACGCTCAATGATGCTTGCTTTGACGCTCGTCTCGCCAGCTTTGGCGAGGTCTTGCCTGCTGCGTCAGCAGCGACCACGTCTGCAGTCATCTCTTCCGAGGCCAGGGCTTGCTCATCTTCTGCAGCATGCTGCTTTGACAGGCCCTCTTCGTCAATGGTAGACACAATGCTTCTGGCGAGCTTAGCAGCGCCAACGAGCATCAGCCTCGCGAGAAGATCCGAAAGACTCGAGACACTTGTCCTCGACTTGACAGATTTCTTTGCGTCAGTCTCTTGTGTGCTCGAGTCGCGGTCAGACTCTCGAAGCACGTGCGTTTGTAGGCTATCAGCAATCTGCTGCACCATGTTGATAGTCCTCGCCAAGCTCAGCAAATCGTCCGCATCGCCTTTGGCAATTGAGAAGCGTTGAAGCACTCTTGTTGTGTCGGCGGTGCGCTGGAGATACGCGATGATTCGCTCTCGCAGTACATCGTGCTCATGAAATTCCTGCACGAGGTCCAGCCGCCTGTTGATGACGCTTAGCGAAAGCGAGGGAGATACCAGACGTTGGCTCAACAGACGAGCGCCACTATTTGTCACCGTTCGGCGGAATATCTGTAGCAGACTTCCTCGTGTGAGGCCATCACGCAGTGTGGCTCTGATCTCGAGGTTCCGCAAGCTCTGACGGTCTATGACCATGGTCTCCTCTGAAGAGCGCCGGACAGGTGCCTGCAATAGGATATTGGTATCTATCAGCTTCTCGTGGATGAATGACAGGACCAGATTCCCAGCTTGCACTTCTTCGTCCGAGAAAGCGTCCCGTTCTTCCGTTGTTACTTGTCGCTCCAGCACTTCATTCCAGTCGGCGAAGACGTTCATCGACTGCTCACTATCAAAGATCTCTGTCGAGTATGTTCCTTCGCCGATCAGTCGTTGCAGACCGTCTTGGTGCTGCTCATCAATACTCCTGCGAACGACGACCTCCTTTGGTCCGATCCGTGAGACTGCAGAAGCCAGCGTAGATGCGTCGCAAGACTGGGTGTAGAAGTCGCCACTCGAGACGTCGACCCAGGCCAATCCAAATTTGACCGCACCAACGTTGGCAGTCGATGTGGTATCATTCGAGTGCACGGCCTTCTTCAAATCAGTATGCACAGCAAGCAAGAAGTTACTCTCAAACGGATCCACGAAGCTCTCATCGATCAACGTCCCAGCAGTAACAACCCGTGTGACCTTGCGGTCGAACATCGGGCCTCCACCCCGTGAATTGCGTTCACTTTCAGGCAGTCGAATCTGCTCGCTGATCGCTACCTGTTTGCCCAGATCCTGGACGAACATCTTCAAGTAGCGATCTAGCTGAGTGTGCTGAAAGCCAGCCATAGATACGTCGCCGAGCGTGGTGGCTCGTTTCGCGGTCTTAAGGCCGACCAGCGGCGCATACTGCTCGACCTGATCGAAGTACATCTCGTAAAAGTCACCCACTCGGGTAAGGACCACGCAGTCGCTGAACTTCCGGACATTGTTGAGGTGCTGTTGGAGGACTGTAGGGTAAGTCTTCTCCGGCTGCTTTGAAGGTTCACTCGGCGGCAGCGGTGGTAGCACGCCCTGGGGTAGAGAGCTCGCTTTGATTGTTGTTGTCCGCTTCGCTCCGCGCACCTGGGCCGTTGGGAGTGATGTAGTTGTCCATGAAGGCTTTCCAGTCTGCCAGACAGTATCGTTCAGCTGCCGGGGAGCGAGGCTCTCCAGCGAGCCAAGCGATGCCGTCCATCTTGATGGCCTCAATGAGCCCCTGAATCTCATGTGGCGAACTCTAGAGTCGGTAACCTGGATTCGGTGATCAACACATCCATGATCACGCTCCCACAACTATTTCCGTGAGCTGGCCTAAGCACTTGTGCCTTCAGGGATGAGACAGCATGAATGTGAACGAGACACAGGAGTGTCCATCGCCGTTCTGTTCATGCACAAGCCGGCTTACCAAGTTAGGATAAGCCGAGGCCGACCTCACACTGAGCTCAGCACTGCAGCATGCTACTCAAGAGTCGTCGCGACCGTAGGATGACGCATATATGGAGTCGGCAGTCCTGAACACCCTCTTCCGCCGCTTGGCCACACACCGGTTCTGTCAGCGAGGTGCGCCTGCCATCCACCATGCGCTCCCCACTGGACAACGGCGCCATAGCAGCCGCTACCCCCATACACCACCCCAATCCCGCGGTCCCTCCAGTAAAAGACCAAAGACATCGGTGGAGAGCAACTGGCAGCAACGCACCGATGCCTTTCCCGAGGACAAAGCCGATGAATTCCACCGCTATCCGCTCGTCACGGCCACGGATCTCCGCACTCGCAAAGAGCGGCCCCGGCGGGTGAAGATGCTCATGCGAGACTTCATAGAAGACTCTCTCTACAACCCCACCTACGGCTACTTCAGCAAAAATGTCACAATCTTCAACGCCGGCGAGCCCTTCGATTTCAACAGCATCCCCGACGAACCGGCTTTCCAACGCGTGCTCGGACAGCGGTACACAGAATTCGAGGACAAGCTCGACGCGATCGAGTACAACGAGACGCGACAGCTCTGGCACACACCAACGGAGCTGTTCCAGCCGTACTATGCTGAGGCTATAGCGCGGTACATGGTCTCCAACTATAAGCTGAGCTTGTATCCCTACCACGACCTCCTCATCTACGAGCTCGGCGCCGGAAATGGCACCCTTATGCTCAACATCCTCGACTACATCCGACGCACAGACCCACAAGTCTACGCCAGGACCAAATTCCGCATCATAGAGATCTCTCCCATGCTCGCCTCCTTACAGCAGAAAGCCGCAGACCGCGGCCATGCGCACTGCGTCGATATCCTCAACCTCTCGATCTTCGATTGGAAAACCTACACCCCCGATCCCTGCTTCTTCCTCGCCCTAGAGGTGTTCGATAACTTTCCACACGACATCCTGCGCTACAACCCCTTCACCTCCCAACCCCTACAAGGCCAAGTCCTGATAGACAGCGCAGGCGATTTCTTCGAATTCTACACCCCGCACCTCGACCCCCTAGCGTCACGCTACCTCCAAATCCGCTCATTCGCAACCCAAAACCGCCTCCCACCAACGCATCCCCTCCGCTCGCCGGCGCCCTGGCTGCGCAAACTCCGGCACTCGCTCCCCATGGCCCCGAACTTGACACAACCAGAATATATCCCCACCCGCCTCCTCCACTTCTTCACCCTCCTCTCCAAGCACTTCCCCGCCCACCGCCTCATCACCAGCGACTTCAGCTCCCTCCCCAACGCCACCCCCGGCCACAACGCCCCCGTCGTCCAAACGCGGTACCAGCGCCGCACGATCCCCGTCTCAACGCCGCTAGTACAGCAGGGGTACTTCGATATTTTATTCCCGACGGATTTCGGGGTTATGGAGGGCGTTTATCGGGCTGTGACAGGGCGGTTGACGAGGGTGGAGGGGCATGGGGAGTTCATGGAGCGGTGGAGTGATTTGGAAGGGGGGCGGTTGGGGAGCGGGGAGAATGTGCTGGGGAGTGGGGGTTGGTTTGGGAATGCGAAGGTTATGGTTACGGTGTGAGATGGGGTTGTTCTCGTTGCCACATAGGCACGGATGTGAGAATGATCTGTAGAGGAGGATATGATGTACAGAAAATACCATCTATCTATGTATCGTATCTTACCCGCACGCTCCACAACCCCTTCATCATCTACCTACTCTTCTTCGCTTTCTTCCCCCTATTCCCGCCTTCCCACTGCTCCGCCTCCTTCCTAGCAGCTTCCAGCGCCTCGCCCGCCTTCCTCTTCGCCTTCTCCTCCGTTCGCCCACTCTTAACAGCAACCGTACTGCTCCTCCCCTTTCCACCCTTACTGATCTGCTTCTCAGCCGCCTCCCAATCCGCATCCTCAGCCGTCGCACCGCCAAAGCTCTCCAGCGGCAGCGCGTCAATCATCTCCCTCGCTCTCGCGCGCTCTGCTTCGTTGGCGTGAAACTCTTTTGCGCCGGATGCGAGGTCAGCGGCGAGATCGGCGGAGACAGCGGCTGGATCCGAAGCGTCGGGCAGGGTATCTGGGGTTGTCGCTGCAGGGGCGGATGGGAGGGTAGCTGATATGGCGGTTTCTTGGATGGATTTGAAGTGCGCGGAGATCTTGCGCACGACTTTGATGAATTGCGCCAGCAGCTGACCAGCCACGACGCCGAATTCCTTTTCCACGTCTTCGATGCTCTTTCGTTGCAGACCGATGGCTGCGAGTAAAGCTTGTTGGAGGGATGAGAGACGAATGCCATTGGAATCGCGGATCCTGCCGGTGAAGTACAGCAATGCGAGGGTTGGGAGGAGGTCAAGGATGACGTGGTAATCTAGCATGTTATCCGCGTAGCTTGCTAAGCGCTTGAGGTCGAAGGGCGTGAAGAGCTCATCTAGACTCGCTTTATCTAAGGGCTTCGCACGGTCGGAGGCGGGGAGCAAGGCGATGCCGGCAGCGGCGCTGTCGTTCAGCGCGAGAGCTTGGGCGCTGGAGAACGAGCGGAACTGGTAGGAGAGCAAGTTCAGGAACCGCCGATGGAAGTCCGCTGCGTAGGCGCCGAGCCAGCTGGGATCTTGCGAGGCTGATGAAAGGGTCTTGAGCATGACGGCTGTGTGCTCGCCGGTCAGCTCGTTGGCGGTCTGGCGTAGGTAGACGGGCACGAAGCCGGCGCGTTTCCAGAATTTGTGTAAGGGTTGTGTGAGGCCGTAGGACACGCCGAGGTAGTCTAGCTGTGCTGGCCGGCGTTCCGAGAGGCGTGTGAAGAGGGGTGGCATGGCGTTTATGTCGCGGATCTTGACGTTGTCTGTGAGGAGGGAGGGGGACTCGAGCTCGGCGTCTGTGACGCGGGGCATGGAGGCTTCCGCAGCAGCGTCGGGGAGTGTGTCTTCGGAGAGACTGATATGCTTGCCTTCGTAGAACTCGGTCAGGAGCTCGATGGCGCGCGAGCCGTAGCCCATACTCGCGTAGTCCGGGTTCGTGGCTATGCGCACTATACGTGCGCCACTCAGACCGGCGAAGTCGGAGTCCTGGAATTGCTGACTTACGAGCCAGGGTATCAGGTCGCCGCCTGCTCGTTGACCGCGGGAGAGGCTGTTCAGTACGCTTTCGCGGCTGATCTGGCCCTCCAGTGCTAGCTGGAGCACGCAGAGGATCTCCGGGAGTCGGCCGGCGGACTCATCTATGGGTGCCACGAGCACGAATAGCTGATGTGCAGGTGCATCTGACATTAGCTGGAGGTCGTTCGGGCTGTTCTTGTAGTGCGAAGCTACGTAGAGCGCCATCATGGTCTGGAGGAACTTCTCGCTGACCGGGTGGAAGGAGAAAAGTGTATCGCGATTCACTTGCAGCAATTCGCACTGTGAGGGATGTGGTGTGCCGTGTGAAACCAATGATCGTGGCAATGTGGCATCGAGACATAGTAGCTTGTTCAGCCATTTCTCGACTCCATCACCTTGTGCGTATCGAATGGGCTCGGATAGTGTGATCTCGCGTAATGATCTCGATGATCGTGCTACAAGTTCGCCACCTGGCTGCTTCGTGCCATTTGATCGATCTGCGATCTTCTCCTCACTGTTTGCTTTGCTGCCGCCTCTCGACTGTTCTCGGAGCTGCTGTATAAGCTTGAGCGATAGTGATCGACCTGTGCCTTCATACCCGTTGATCGTCGAGGCCATGAAGACGAGATACGGGCCCATCAGCTTCCGCACCAGAGGCAATGGTATTGCTGCTGCCTCGTCGATCACCAGTAGCTCAGCCTGGCCCAGAGTGTATGCGTCCTGTGGCTGTATGTACTGTATCGTTTGTCTGTGCTGCCTGTGTACATTTACTCGCACGATTGCCTTGTTGAAGTCTGGGTTTGTCGACTGTATGATGGTGTAGTCGACATGGTCAAGGTAGCCGAGCGCGTCGAAGCCCTTGAATACGAATTCGAAGAGTGTCTTGAGGTTCTCGGGTGATGGAGATGTGATAAAGATGTTACTGTATCCATGGGCTACGGCTGCAGCTATCGCTACACCCAGAGCAGCGGACTTTCCTCGACCTCGTGCTGCTGTGAGAGTGACTGTGCTGGCTAGTGTCTTCTCCGCGATCGCCTCGACGAATGTGAGGAGTGCTTTCGCTTGATCAACAGTCCGCGCTACCTTTACTAACGACCCAACAGGTTGTGTCTCTGCCAGGCCCTCTTTGATGCCCTCAAGCTCGACCTGTGCAGGCGTTTTAGTGTCGTCCTCTGGCGGAGGCTTTGCCATAATAGTCTTTCCGCCCGAGATTGGAAGGACATTCATCTCGTCGTCCAGCACTAGACATGATTCGCAGCTGCCAAGCGAGAGGATGAATCGCTCGTTGAAGCGGGCTGTGACATCGTCGTGTGCCTCCGTCCGATATCTTGAATGCACGTCCATGGACATTGTGTACAGCTGCTTCAGACTATTCATGCCCTTGAGAAGCAGCAATACTAGACCGCCACCTTCGACCGTTTCTATCGTCCGCGCAAGCAAATTCGGCGTGATGGCCTCGAAGTCCTGCAGTATGCACATTCCGTACGTGTTCCCGAGGATCTTCTCGGTTTCCTTGTAATACACATATCGAATGTTCTGCGTGCTGACGAACAGCTCGAATGGATCCTCATTGTCGACCTCCCGTATTCCTCGCTTGATCTCCTTCTTGATCTTCTTCTCTCGCTTTTGCCGATGTGACGAGAAGCCCAGTAGCTTATTCTTGTACGCCCATAGTACGGATTTGTTAAGCTTGATGTCGAGGTTGAGTAGGATGTGATACAAGTTGACTATGACATCTTTCTGTCGATCACCGACAACAACGAAGAAACTGCGCTTCTTCTCTTGCATGCCATTGCGGATAAGCGCTGGTATGCGGGCGTCGATCGCTTTCTTCACCATGATGGCGTCTGCTCAACTTCCGCCTCTCTCCGTACACCACCACGAGCACCTCGTCGCTGCACGATGAGCTCTATATCATATGACAATGATCGAGGGCTGACATAAGTATTTGGATGTTTGCAGCAGAGGCCGGATCGCTTTTCGTGCAGTGCGCCAGCTACGATGCGATAGAGTTCGTGTCGAGTCGAACTTCAAGACTCTCGGATGTGATTGGAACAATCACGAAGGCCAGTCGTAAAATTGTAAAGAAGATATGGTGCTTGCGACAGACTTCCGATCTCTCTCGATATCGCATTTATTTCTTGAGCTTCCCCAGATCTACTTGCCCGGGACGATCCGCGACAGGGTCTCCACGTGGGCGGAAGCTTGCGCCCGCGGCAGGAACGATGTCACTGGCTTCATTTCCGTCTCGTCTACTCACAGTGCATATCAAGTCGCATGGCATAGAGGCAGCATGTCATCTACCGAGCCACACCGAGCACGATAGCAATGCGCCTTAGGCATGGACCGGACGAAATGGCCTGCCCTGATGTATGTGTTACTCAAGCATCAAGCACGACGCTTGAATACATGTACTGACTGCTGGGCAGAGGACTGGTCGCCGGTACCTACCAATTGACAACGACGGTCGGTAAGACATTTGCCTCGGAGAAGCCTGTACATAGCAGCATCGCGCTTCTTCTCAGTCTTGCTGCCGTCCTTCTGGTCATTAGCCGATTCCTACCACGAGCGGAGCAATACAAGCGTAACGCCCGGGGCTACGACGCTGTACCACTGGAGGACGTCCACGCCGATCAGACGCAACGGAGGCGCTCTTCGACACCAGGCTTCCAGGATGTGGCATACCCGTCGAGCCTGCGGAAGCTGAGGCTGGTGTTCCTTCTTCTTGTTGCTGTGACATGCGCGAGAGTCGCCGTGCTGCAGCATGTGCTTGCGAACGTACAATGCGCGCGAAGTACTTGGGAGTCTTCGGTACCTCTGATGTTCGCGGTCCTTGACTATATTGGATTGAGAAGAGGAGCATCGTCGGACACGAGTCACGAGCACGACCTGACACTTTATGGAATTTGGGCAAGACGAGTACTGCAGGCTCCCTACCGATATATGCTAATCGTCTGCGCGATATGTCTCGCGTGCGTGACTGCAATTGCGACGACTAGCAGCCCTGCCACTTCATATATCTGCGCGACGACCCTTTCGTACACATGGTCTGTTCCTCTGCTTCAGCATGTTGGCACGGCTCTCGATGTCTTGATCCTGGCATGTCTGACTTTTCTGATCCGACAAGACGAAGGAAAGAGTGAGCGAAGCGCGGCACTGCGCTTCTCGACCGTGGGCTGGGCTTTGATGGTAAGACGATTCCAAGTCAGAGTTCTTTGCCCGAGACCGTACTGACACATGCCTAGATATCAGCATTCATGCTCAGCATATCTAGTGGCGCATACTACTACGTTTCCGATCCAGACATCAGGCGTACGATCATTATAATTCCCCGCGCTTTCTTCTGGAGCACTGTCAGGCTCGACTTGCTTTTCTGCTTCACTGCTACCTGTAGCTTGTTTTGTGTGAGCCGTCTGCATTCGAATCAACTTTTGCTTGTATGCTGACAGTCACAGATCTATCACATAGGCACGACGACTACGACTCTTCTGTTGTTATTCACCGCGACAATGACATCTACGACTGCATTCGCATGGGCTCACCCACATCCTTTCCCAATTCGCAGCGCTGGCTATGGCTTCACTGCGGCATCTTTGGCGATGTTTGCACTTATTGTCTACTTCAATGTCGAGGCTATGTCCAGTGACTCAGAACGAAGCTACTCGAAAGCTACGTTCACACGAGTCACGACTCTGGTCTACCTTATGATCCTGCTACTTTTCGGCCTACGCACCGCCCTATGGGTGCAGCATGATTCGCTTGTCACGTACCACCCGATCGACCTGCTTATTTGGGAGGCTAAGCAGCAGCACGATGCTTATACTAACCAGAGTACAATAAGCGCGTCGCTCGGCGAGGCCGTACACAACTATCGCACACGCTACAATCGACGGCCGCCTCCCAACTTCGATAAGTGGTATGAGTATGCTTCAGGACGGAGCTCCCTCGTTATCGATGACTTCGACAGCATAGAGCGAGATCTCCTGCCATTCTACGCGCTCTCGCCTGAGGAGATTCGAGAGCGGACGTGGGAGTTGATTTCGAACCCGTGGAATGATGCTGCTGGCCTCAGTATTCGCGATGGTAAGGTCGAGATTAGTCCGCACGTCGTGCCGACACATCGCTGGATGCTCGATGGACTTGTGGAGATGATCGGCTTCTTCGCCGAGTGGCTGCCAGATATGGATCTTGCTTTCAATTTGAATGACGAGTGTCGCGTGGCGGTACCCTATGAAGACATCGAGCCCATGCGTGCGCAAGGTCGCGCCTTCGGTGATCCCACAGCATCCGTCCGCAATACCTTCAGCCCCGACCGCGCCCCCCAGTGGACTCCCATCCCTGAAGAACCCATCACCACCACGCCCCTGACAGAACTCAGCTTCCAACGTACCTTCCAACCCTTCGGCAGCGTCGGCTGCCCCCCTTCATCTCCAGCCCGCTCGCAGAATCGCTGGTCCCTCGCCTCTCTCTGTACGACCTGCACATCCCCTCACTCCCACGGCATAGGCCTCTCAAATTGGTCTCTCGCAGGCAACATCTGCCATCAACCCGACGTCGGCAATCTACATGGCCTCTACCTATCCCCCGCAGCGTTCAAAGGCTCGCATACCCTGCTGCCGATATTCTCCCAGAGCAAAGCTCACGGCTTCAACGATATCCTCTACCCTTCCGCATGGAATTACATGGACAAAGCCGTCTACCGCCCCTCAGAAGACTACCCAGACCCAGACTGGAAGTCTAAGAATGCCACGCTCTTCTGGCGCGGCGCCACGTCCGAAGGCGTCTCCCCTGGCGGCGGCCAATGGAAAGGCATGACGCGGCAACGCTTCGTGCATCTCGCCTCCCCGAACACTACCTCCCCCTCCCAAGCCATCCTCCTCCCAACTTCAAAATCGACAAACACCGCGCCGAGGCTGCAGTATACGTCCCTCTCGCCCTCTATGCTCCGCTCCCTGCTGCCGGTGGATCTGCAATTCGTGTCCTCGATCCTGCGCTGCGGTGGGCGGGACTGCGATGACCAAGCCGCCGAGTTCGCGCCGTTAGCTAAACCCTCCGATTTCCAGGGACATTGGGGATACAAATACCTCCTCGATCTCGACGGCGCAGGTTTCTCTGGCCGCTTCCTCCCCTTCCTGCACTCCAAATCCCTACCCTTCAAAGCCGCGCTGTTCCGCGAGTGGTGGGACGATCGGCTCACGGCTTGGGTGCACTTCGTGCCGTTGGATTTGAGGGGACAGGGGATGTGGGCTACGCTTGCTTATTTCGCTGGGGTTAACGGGACTATCGGAGGTAGGCAGTTTGAAGTTGAAGGAAGGAATGTAGAAGGGGAGAGGATCGCGAGGGTGGGGAGGGAGTGGGCGGGTAAGGTGCTCAGGAGGGAGGATATGGAGATTTATTTCTTCCGCGTGTTGTTGGAGTGGGGACGGCTGACTGATGAGGCGAGGGAAGGGATTGGATACTCGGGTGCCGACGGTTCATGAATGAGTGGGCAGCTTGGGAACAGCACCAAAGTTGGAGACGGGTTGCTTGCGAAGCGCTGCGGGTCCTGGTACCTCCGTACAGAAGAGTACGCTACTGTAGACACTGAACATTACGGCTTGCGAGTCCACACGCCCTTTTCGAGGGTATCTCACTGCCTCCTCCTCCGCCATCGCGCAGGCAAAGATGCGAGCCACCTCTCTCTGGATTCCACGCCCGGTGACCCCAACAAGCTGCCGCAATATTTCTCGAGGACCCGATGGTCCAGACGATACGAGATCCTCCTGTTCTCCCAGATCGCGTCCCAAACTCGCCATCCTCCCAGACGTCAAAAACGCGGTCCCGCCGCATAACGTTTCATCAGATGCATATACACGCGCTACGCCTCCTGTTACGAGTCCGCAAAGTAGTACCCCGGCTTCACGCCCATGAACAATATGACTGTTGCCGCGTACGCCAGCGTCGCCAACCCAGCCACCAGCCCCGGCATTCTCGACAAGATTGCTCCTATCGCGAAAAGAGCGATACAAGCGCACGCGACCACCACCCTCGCCAACTCCCCCTTCACCAGCGTCGCGAGAAGATACGGCACCAGCAGCGCCACGACCGCCGCTATAACGCCTAGGATCCGCCGTAGACGTCTTCGGGCTGAGGGTGTGCGTTTTAGCGTCGGCAGCCGGGGCGTGAGAAGGGGGTTGTCTAGTTCGGGGTGTGGGCGTCGGGCTACTAGCTGGCCTTCTTCTAGGAGGAGGGATTGTAAGGGGTCGGTCGTTGAGAGGAGGAAAGGGTCGGGGTTGCCGGCGGGGAGGAGGGAGGATGTGGAGAGCATGTAGTCTAGGTCGCGGGCTGTTTGGCCTGGGATCATGGAGGGTTAGCTGAGATGCAGGAAATGCGAGAAGGAAGGGCAAAGGCGAAGAGCGGGTGTCGTACAGTACTCCTTCAACGTCTCACCAACGCCTATCTCCATCCACGCCCCTCGCTCGCCTATAGCGCGGACTTGCTCCACGATCTTCTGCTGCAGAACGTGCTGCTGCATTCGCAAGAGCGTGCTGAGATCTAGCGTTCCTTGCTTGTCGTCTTTGAACCTCCACGGCACGCGGGAAGACTGCTTGAGATCGTAAAGTAAATCCCGCTTCCCTGCATCGAAGACTCGTTGTGCGAAGGTCGTCTGTCCATTAATGAGGTAGGTTTTCCGATTTGGAGGCCGCACGGTGGACGTGAAACTCATTCCGCCGGGGGAGTGTTCGCGTAGCCGCGAGCGGGAGGTGCGGGGCTTCTCGTTCATGACTATGCCTCGCTCGAGAGTACCTCTAGGCGAGTTCTGAGAGAAAGACGCCCGGGTTGATATTCCTCTAGGGGTTGAGGGGCGGGAGATCGTGGCTCTGCGGGCCGCGTGCACGTCGTGGACTTCTGTGAACGCTGGAGGGACGGGAGCGAGGTTCCCTATGGGCGAGATGGACCGCGAGGAGCTGTGCTTGGGCTCGTGGAGGCCGGTCTGGTCTGTGGGGAAGATGCTAAGGTTCGGCGTTGGGGGCTGTGAAGCTGAGCGGTACTCTACGTGTTGTCTTGGGCCGTGGTGGTTGCGTGGGCTTGCTGCGCGGATGTGTGGTTCGGGAGGTGGTGGTGGTGGTGGTGCGGCTACGGCATGGAAGTGGGAGTCTTCGGAGGGCATGTCGTTCGTCTGGCCGTATATGATGGACGGCATGGAGGCGTTACGCTGAGCATCGATGATGCTATTGCGGAAAACGAAGCCTTGCGTTGTCGGCGATTGCTGGGCCATGGTGAAGTCGTCCTCAATCTCCGAGTGCACCTAGTCGGACTTGCTCGTGGTGGAGCAATGCTTCCTCGCTCGTCCCAGATTAGCAATGCCTGTCACTCTCACGCGACAGCTGTAGATCAATCGCAACGTAGAAGTGAGATAGACGAGGAAACACGACCGTTGTTACCTCAGTCCACCCCAGAAACACCACCTCCCCTCACAACCAGCCTCGGACCCCATGTCGCCCAGAAGCTGCAGGTACACACCGGGTCAGACTTCAACGGCGCCGGCAGATCTTCGATAGGCTGATGCGCCTCTCAGCCCTCTCTCCCAAAGCAGACAGAACATTGGGCAAGCTTCTGGCCGAGACCGTTACCCTATGCGCGTTACATGCAATTTGTGCGCGGATGTGGCTGATCTACAGCACTTCTGGGTATGCGGGACGAGGATCAGCATGCTTCGCGAAAGTCTACGCTCGGAGAATAAGTAGGGGGGACGTGCGAGGTGAGACCATCGTGGAGTCGCACGAGTGTTTGTGCGACGGAAACACTATGGTGTTGTGGAGCATGGTGTGTCGCAAGATCCATTTCCGCGGTGCTCAGCTTCATCACAGCGACTACTGCGTTGGAGACTAGAAGATCGGCGGAGGAGCAGCAATAGCGTGAAGGATGCGAGTTGGCAATAATAAGATGAGGTGGAGTGAAATTAAAGCCCCGCCGCACCCCTGACTGAACTCCTCGCCTGCGCTGAGCTTGAAATAGCCCCATAGCGATGCTTGGCACATGAGATGCTGACTGCAGTACCAATGACGAAGAATACGGATGACTTCCTCAATGGCAACAGACGTTACGCACGCGACTACGCTGGACAACGCAGATGTTGGCCGAGTGTTCGACGCGTTCTTCTATCAACGCCCCAACTGTTCGACTCTCTCTAATCCTCCGTAAAGCTGCAATCTACGCGACTGGATCTGACGCGACTACATCGCTGCGAGGCGGACGTTTCGACGTTGTGCGTCATCGAAATGCATTTGGCGCGAGTTGTCATCTCTGTGCGGCCGGCTGTATGCCAACTGTGCAACACCCGGGCAGCAGTACAAGAGCTGGACATGTCATGTCTTCTCTGACTGACCAGCGGCCGCAAGGACCCTCAACTCACCTCCTTCATCCTCCCACAAACACTACACGTCCACCACTTATGCTCCATGAAAGTCCCACACCTACACTTCCATCCAATTCCCTGCACCTCCCTCGCCTTCGCCGGCAAAACCGTAGCAGACATCCCATTTGCACTCCCGCCAGTGACCGTAGTCTTCCGCTTCAGCTTGGGAGGTGCACTACTCCGCTCTACACCACAGGCATCACAGGCCAGGAATTGCACGGGATTGATGCAAGTACAGATCTCACATGTCCATTGGTCGGGGTTGAAGGGCTCGGAGATGTCGAGGCCTGTGATACTAGAGTTACGATGGGATTCGGGTGGTTGAGTAGGCGGTGGTAAAGAGGCCGGAGGGCCAGCATGAGGTGCTGGAGGGGTTTGTGTGAGGGGTGAGACTGGACTGAAGAGGGATATGGGTGGTTCGTCGTTGGGATCGAGAGGTTGCGGATCGATGCGGCGGGAGGAGCGGGGGCTGATGGGCGAGATGAGGCATTCTGGCGGCAGACCTTCAGGATCGCTGTTCGGCGTGTCTCTGCTGGCACGCATGCTCTCCTCCATCGCCCACTTCAGTTGCTCGTCTTCGGTCGGCATGCTTGGTCGCGAGACGCTGCCCACTGAAGGCTGTGGCTTGACAGGCTCATACAGACCTCGATCTTCGCTCCACGCCAGCCCATCGTTAGTAGGCGCAGAATTGAACGTGCCCTTCAATTTGCCCTCTTCTTCCTCCTCCATCAAGTCATAGATTGCCTGAGCGATAGCCCTATCATTTGCATCGTCCTCCTCAGCCTTCGTCTTGAAGCTCCCCTTCTCGCTCTGCAACGAAAGCTGCCCTGCATCCTTCCTCCCCGAAGCACAGCCCCGATTGATCGTACTCCGCATCAACGTCTGCCCAGCAATGACCTCTCGTGCATCCACGCCCTGAGTGAGCGGCGCACCTCCCAGTCGTCTCCCAGAGCCTGCGCTAAGTGAACTTTGCTTCTTCCGCTTTTCAGCACTGACTTGCGCAAGCCGTCGCATCTCATGCAGCGGTGGCGCGCGATAGCCTGTGCCTCCGACCTTCCGGCCAGCACCGAGGAAGCCTTCGCCAGTGTAGCCTTTGCGGACGAGCGTCTCATGCTCGTCTCGTAGCTCGTCCCACAGTCGGTGGAAATTGCTATCGTGTTCACCCCAGATGATATGCGAAAGTTCATGCAACATTGTGTCGACAACCTGCTCGAGCGGCAGGAACAGGTCCGGGTTGTTGTGATAACGCAGTCGGATGCAGATCTTATAGCCCTTGTTCACGTTCAGCCCGAGCAAATTCTGCTCGGCGGGCAAGAATTCAGCGAGAATCTGTACGCGCCAGCCGCGCTT
>KZ111163.1:293943-313992 GCA_002077045.2 Rachicladosporium sp. CCFEE 5018
TACACATATCGAATGTTCTGCGTGCTGACGAACAGCTCGAATGGATCCTCATTGTCGACCTCCCGTATTCCTCGCTTGATCTCCTTCTTGATCTTCTTCTCTCGCTTTTGCCGATGTGACGAGAAGCCCAGTAGCTTATTCTTGTACGCCCATAGTACGGATTTGTTAAGCTTGATGTCGAGATTGAGTAGGATGTGATACAAGTTGACTATGACATCTTTCTGTCGATCACCGACAACAACGAAGAAACTGCGCTTCTTCTCTTGCATGCCATTGCGGATAAGCGCTGGTATGCGGGCGTCGATCGCTTTCTTCACCATGATGGCGTCTGCTCAACTTCCGCCTCTCTCCGTACACCACCACGAGCACCTCGTCGCTGCACGATGAGCTCTATATCATATGACAATGATCGAGGGCTGACATAAGTAATTGGATGTCTGCAGCAGAGGCCGGATCGCTTTTCGAGCAGTGCGCCAGCTACGATGCGATAGAGTTCGTGTCGAGTCGAACTTCAAGACTCTCGGATGTGATTGGACCGATCACGAAGGCCAGTCGTAAAATTGTAAAGAAGATATGGTGCTTGCGATAGACTTCCGATCCCTCTCGATAGCACAATTATTTCTTGAGCTTCCCCAGATCTACTTGCCCGGGACGATCCGCGACAGGGTCTCCACGTGGGCGGAAGCTTGCGCCCGCGGCAGGAACCATGTCACTGGCTTCATTTCCGTCTCGTCTACTCACAGTGCATATCAAGTCGCATGGCATAGAGGCAGCATGTCATCTACTGAGCCACACCGCGCCCGATAGCAATGCGCCTTAGGCATGGACCGGACGAAATGGCCTGCCCTGATGTATGTGTTACTCAAGCATCAAGCACGAGGCTTGAATACATGTACTGACTGCCGGGCAGAGGACTTGTCGCCGGTACCTACCAATTGACATCGACGGTCGGTAACACATTTGCCTCGGAGAAGCCTGTACATAGCAGCATCGCGCTTCTTCTCAGCTTGGCTGCTGTCCTTCTGGTTATTAGCCGATTCCTACCACGAGCGGAGCAGTACAAGCGTAACGCCCGGGGCTACGACGCTGTACCATTGGAGGACGTCCACGCCGATCAGACGCCACGGAGGCGCTCTTCGACACCAGGCTTCCAGGATGTGACATACCCGTCGAGCCTGCGGAAGCTGGGGCTGGTGTTCCTTCTTCTTGTTGCTGTGACATGCGCGAGAGTGGCCGTGCTGCAGCATGTGCTTGCGAACGTACAATGCGCGCGAAGTACTTGGGAGTCTTCGGTACCTCTGATGTTCGCGGTCCTTGACTATATTGGATTGAGAAGAGGAGCATCGTCGGACACGAGTCACGAGCACGACTTGACACTTTATGGAATTTGGGCAAGACGAGTACTGCAGGCTCCCTACCGATATATGATAATCGTCGGCGCGATATGTCTTGCGTGCGTGACTGCAACTACGACGACTAGCAGCCCTACCACTTCATATATCTGCGCGACGACCCTTCCGTACACATGGTCTGTTCCTCTGCTTCAGCATGTTGGCACGGCTCTCGATGTCTTGATCCTGGCATGTCTGACTATTCTGATCCGACAAGACGAAGCAAAGAGCGAGCGAAGCGCGGCACTGCGGTTCTCGACCGTGGGCTGGGCTTTGATGGTGAGACGATTCCAAGTCAGAGTTCTTTGCCCAAGACCGTACTGACACATGCCTAGATATCAGCGATCATGCTCAGCATATCTGGTGGCGCATACTACTACGTTTCCGATCCAGACATCAGGCGTACGATCATTATAATTCCCCGCGCTTTCTTCTGGAGCACTGTCAGGCTCGACTTGCTTTTCTGCTTCACTGCTACCTGTACCTTGTTTTGTGTGAGCCGTCTGCATACGAATCAACTTTGCTTGTATGCTGACAGTCACAGATCTATCACATAGGCACGACGACTACGACTCTTCTGTTGTTGTTCACCGCGACAGTGACATCTACGACGGCATTCGCATGGGCTCACCCACATCCTTTCCCAATTCGAAGCGCCGGCTATGGCTTCGCTGCGGCATCTTTGGCGATGCTCGCTCTTATTGTCTACTTCAACGTCGAGGCTATGTCCAATGCTTCGGACCGAAGCTCGTCGAACGCTACATTCACAAGAGTCCCGACTCTGGTCTACCTTGTAATCCTGCTACTGTTCGGCCTGTGCTCCGCTTTATGGGTGCAGCATGACTCGCTTGTCACATACCACCCGATCGACCTACTTATCTGGGAAGCTAAGCAGCAGCACGATGCTTACATTAACCAGAGTACAATAAGCACGTCTCTCGGCGAGGCCGTACACAACTATCGCACGCGCTACAACAGGCAGCCGCCTCCCAACTTTGATAAGTGGTATGAGTATGCTACAGAACGGACTTCCATCATCATCGACGATTTCGACAGCATAGAGCGAGATCTTCTGCCATTTTACGCGCTATCGCCCGAGGAGATCCGAGAGCGGACGTGGGAGTTGATCTCGAATCCATGGAACGATGCTGCTGGCCTCAGTATCCGCGATGGCAAGGTCGAGATCAGTCCACACGTCGTGCCGACACATCGCTGGATGCTCGATGGACTCGTGGAGATGATCGGATTCTTCGCTGAGTGGCTTCCAGATATGGACCTTGCATTCAACCTCAATGACGAGTGCCGCGTGGCAGTACAGTACGAAGTCGTCGAGCCCATGCGTGCGCAAGGTCGCGCCTTCGGTGATCCCACAGCATCCGTCCGCAACGCCTTCAGCCCCGACCGCGCCGCCCAGTGGACTCCCATCCCTAAAGAACCCATAGACACCACGCCCCTGACAGAACTCAGCTTCAAACGTACCTTCCAACCCTTCGGCAGCGTCGGCTGCCCTCCTTCATCTCCAGCCCGCTCACAGAATCGTTGGTCCCTCGCCTCCCTCTGCACGACCTGCACAGCCCCTCACTCCCACGGCGTAGCCCTCTCAAACTGGACTCTCGCAGGCAACATCTGCCATCAACCCGACGTCGCAAATCTACATGGCCTCTACCTGTCCCCCGCAGCGTTCAAAGGCTCGCATACCCTGCTGCCGATATTCTCCCAGAGCAAAGCTCACGGCTTCAACGATATCCTCTACCCTTCCGCATGGAACTACATGGACAAAGCCGTCTACCGCCCCTCGGAAGAGTACCCAGACCCAGACTGGAAGGCCAAGAACTCCACGCTCTTCTGGCGCGGCGCGACGTCCGAAGGTGTCTCCCCCGGAAGCGGGCAATGGAAAGGCATGACGCGTCAACGTTTCGTGCACCTCGCCTCCCCGAACACCACCTTCCCCTCCCAAGTCATCCTCCTACCCACCTCGAGATCGACGAACACCGCCCCGAGGCTGCAGTATACGTCCCTCTCGCCCTCTGTAGTGCGCTCCCTCCTGCCAGTAGATCTGCAATTCGTCTCTTCCATCCTCCGCTGCGGCGGCCGCGACTGCGACGAGCAAGCCGCCGAATTCGCGCCCTTGGCCGAGCCATCAGAGTTCCAGGGACATTGGGGCTATAAGTATTTGCTCGATCTCGACGGCGCAGGCTTCTCTGGCCGCTTTCTGCCCTTTCTACACTCTAATTCCCTTCCCTTCAAAGCCGCGCTGTTTCGGGAGTGGTGGGACGATCGGCTTACGGCTTGGGTGCACTTCGTGCCGTTGGACTTGAGGGGGCAGGGGATGTGGGCTACGCTTGCTTATTTCGCTGGGGTTAACGGGACTATCGGAGGTAAGCAGTTTGAAGTCGAAGGACGGGGCGTGGAGGGTGAGAGGATTGCGAGGGTGGGAAGGGAGTGGGCGGGTAAGGTGCTGAGGAGGGAGGATATGGAGATCTATTTCTTCCGCGTGTTGTTGGAGTGGGGACGGCTGACTGATGAGGCGAGGGAAGGGATTGGATACTCGGGTGCTGACGGTTCATGAATGTGTGGACAGCTTGGGAACAGCACCAAAGTTGGAGACGGGTTGCTTGCGAAGCGCTGCGGGCCTGGTACCTCCGTACAGAAGAGTACGCTACTCTAGACACTGAACATTGCGGCTTGCGAGTCCACACGCCCTTTTCGAGGGCATCTCACTTCCTCCTCCTCCGCCATCGCGCAGGCAAAGATGCGAACCGCGTCTCTTTGGATTGCACGCCCGGTGACCCCGACAAGCTGCCGCAATATTTCCCGAGGACCCGATCGTCCAGACAATACGAGATCCTCCTGTTCTCCCAAATCGCGTCCCAAAAGTCGCCATGCTCCCAAACGTCAAAAACGCGGTCCCGCCGCATAACGCCTCATCAAATGTATATACCCGCGCTACGCCTCCTGTTACGAGTCCGCAAAGTAGTACCCCGGCTTCACGCCCATGAACAATATGACTGTTGCCGCGTACGCCAGCGTCGCCAACCCAGCCACCAGCCCCGGCATTCTCGACAAGATTGCCCCTATCGCGAAAAGCGCGATACACGCGCACGCAACCACCACCCGCGCCAACTCCCCTTTGACCAAAGTCGCGAGGAGATACGGTACCAGCAGCGCCACGACCGCCGCTATAACGCCTAGGATCCGCCGTAGACGTCTTCGGGCTGAGGGTGTGCGTTTTAGCGTCGGCAGCCGGGGCGTGAGAAGGGGGTTGTCTAGTTCGGGGTGTGGGCGTCGGGCTACTAGCTGGCCTTCTTCTAGAAGGAGGGATTGCAGGGGGTCGGAGGTGGAGAGGAGGAAAGGGTCGGGGTTGCCGGCGGGGAGGAGGGAGGATGTGGAGAGCATGTAGTCTAGGTCGCGGGCTGTTTGGCCTGGGATCATGGAGGGTTAGCTGGGACGCAGGAATTGGAAGAAGGAAGGGCAAAGGCGAAGAGTGGGTGGCGTACAGTACTCCTTCAACGTCTCACCAACCCCTATCTCCATCCACGCCCCTCGCTCGCCTATAGCGCGGACTTGCTCCACGATCTTCTGCTGCAGAACGTGCTGCTGCATTCGCAAGAGCGTGCTGAGATCTAGCGTTCCTTGCTTGTCGTCTTTGAACCTCCACGGCACGCGGGAGGACTGCTTGAGATCGTAAAGTAAATCCCGCTTCCCTGCATCGAAGACTCGTTGTGCGAAGGTCGTCTGTCCATTAATGAGGTAGGTTTTCCGATTTGGAGGCCGCACGGTAGACGTGAAACTCATTCCGCCGGGGGAGTGTTCGCGTAGCCGCGAGCGGGAGGTGCGGGGCTTCTCGTTCATGACTATGCCTCGCTCGAGAGTACCTCTAGGCGAGTTCTGGGAGAAAGACGCCCGGGTTGATATTCCTCTAGGGGTTGAGGGGCGGGAGATCGTGGCTCTGCGGGCCGCGTGCACGTCGTGGACTTCTGTGAACGCTGGAGGGACGGGAGCGAGGTTCCCTATGGGCGAGATGGACCGCGAGGAGCTGTGCTTGGGCTCGTGGAGGCCGGTCTGGTCTGTGGGAAAGATGCTAAGATTCGGCGTTGGGGGTTGTGAAGCTGAGCGATACTCGACGTGTTGTCTTGGGCCGTGATGGTTGCGGGGGCTTGCTGCGCGGATGTGTGGTTCGGGAGGTGGTGGTGGAGGTGCGGCTACGGCATGGAAGTGGGAGTCTTCGGGGGGCATGTCGTTCGTCTGGCCGTATATGATGGACGGCATGGAGGCGTTACGCTGAGCATCGATGATGCTGTTGCGGAAAACGAAGCCTTGTGCTGTCGGCGATTGCTGGGCCATGGTAAAGTCGTCCCCAATCTCCGAGTGCACCTAGTCGGACTTGCTCGTGGTGGAGCAGAAGTTCCTCGCTCGTCCCTAGACTAGCAATGCCTGTCAATCTCACGCGACAGCTGTAGATCAATCGCAACATGGAAGTGAGATAAACGAAAGAACCACAAACACTCATACCGCAACCCAGCCCCAGAAACACCTACCTCCCTCACAACCAGCCTCGGACCCCATGTCGCCCAGAAGCTGCAGGTACACACCGGGTGAGACTTCAACGGCGCCGGCAGATCTTCGATAGCTCAGCCCTCTCTCCCAAAGCAGACAGAATGCAGTGCAAGCTTCTGGCCGAGACCGTTACCCCACGCGCATGACATACAATTTGTGCGCGGATGTGGCTGATCTACAGCAGTTCTGGGTATGCGGGACGAGGATCAGCGTGCTTCGCGAAAGTCTACGCTCGGAGAATAAGTAGGGGGAACGTGCGAGGCGAAACCATCGTGGAGTCACATGAGTGTTTGTGCGACGGAAACACCGTTGTGTTGTGAAGCGTGCGTGTGCCGCGAGGTCCGTCTTCACGGTTCTCAGCTTCGTCACGTTCTGCGCTGAGTTTCACTCCAATGGGTAATGGAAGATCGGCGGAGGAGTAGCAATAGCGCGAAGGACGCGATTTGGAAATAAGATGAGGTCGAGTGAAATTAAAGCCAAACCCGCCGCACCCCTGGAAGTGTACCTTGCGCTAAAAGCTGGGAGCTGGAAATAGCTAAGACGATGCCAAGCATATGAGGTGCTGACCGCAGACATCTCATCAGACGTGAACGCACCGTTGACACGGCCGTGCAGACGTTGACGGTCGACCGAGTGTTCGATACGTTCTTCGATCAAACGCCCCGACTGTTCGGCTCTCTCGAATCTTCCATAAAGCGCCATCAATGGGATGCCCGCTGACCACTGTCGAGACTACACCGCTGTAAGGTACGAGGGCCGACATTGAGCAATACTATACTGAATTGCGTTCGTGGCGAATCGCTATCTTGATGCGAGACATTGTGTCGGCTGTGGGGTCGCCAGGCCATCGACGCGTGAGCAGGGTGATCTATACCTAGTTTCGCAAGGCCAAAAGTTGCAAGCTCCCTCAGCTCGCCTCCTTCATCCTCCCACAAACACTACACGTCCACCACTTATGCTCCATGAAAGTCCCACACCTGCACTTCCATCCAATCCCTTGCACCGGTCTGGCTACCGTAGGCAACACCGTAGCGGACATCCCATTCGCACTCCCTCCAGTGACAGTAGTTTTCCGCTTCAGCTTGGGAGGCGCGCTACTTCGCTCTACACCACAAGCGTCGCAGGCGAGGAATTGCACGGGGTTGATGCAGGTGCAGATCTCGCAGGTCCATTCATCTGGGTTGAACGGCTCGGAGATATCGAGGTTTGTGATGCTGGAGTTCCGCTGGGGTTCGAGAGGTTGGGCTCGAGGAGGGGTGATAGCTGGTGAGTTGGAGGTCAGGGCTGAGAGTGGTTGTGTGAGCGGCGATACGGGGCTGAAAAGGGGTATGGGTGGTTCGTCGTCAGGACCGAGAGGTTGCGGATCGATGCGGCGTGAAGAACGAGGACTGATGGGCGATATGAGGCATTCTGGTGGCAGGCCCTGTGGATCGCTGTCTGGTGCGTCTCGACTCGCGCGTGTGCTCTCCTCCATCGCCCACTTTAATTGCTCGTCTTCAGTCGGCATGCTTGGCTGCGAGTTATTGGCCGCCGAAGTTTGCGGCTTGACAGGCTCATACAGACCTCGATCTTCGCTCCACGCCAGCCCACCGTTAGTAGGCGCAGAATTGAACGTGCCCTTCAATTTGCCCTCTTCTTCCTCCTCCATCAAGTCATAGATTGCCTGAGCGATAGCCCTATCATTTGCATCGTCCTCCTCAGCCTTCGTCTTGAAGCTCCCCTTCTCGCTCTGCAACGAAAGCTGCCCTGCATCCTTCCTCCCCGAAGCACAGCCCCGATTGATCGTACTCCGCATCAACGTCTGCCCAGCAATGACCTCTCGTGCATCCACGCCCTGAGTGAGCGGCGCACCTCCCAGTCGTCTCCCAGAGCCTGCGCTAAGTGAACTTTGCTTCTTCCGCTTTTCAGCACTGACTTGCGCGAGCCGTCGCATCTCATGCAGCGGTGGCGCGCGATAGCCTGTGCCTCCGACCTTCCGGCCAGCACCGAGGAAGCCTTCGCCAGTGTAGCCTTTGCGGACGAGCGTCTCATGCTCGTCTCGTAGCTCGTCCCACAGTCGGTGGAAATTGCTATCGTGTTCACCCCAGATGATATGCGAAAGTTCATGCAACATTGTGTCGACAACCTGCTCGAGCGGCAGGAACAGGTCCGGGTTGTTGTGATAACGCAGTCGGATGCAGATCTTATAGCCCTTGTTCACGTTCAGCCCGAGCAAATTCTGCTCGGCGGGCAAGAATTCAGCGAGAATCTGTACGCGCCAGCCGCGCTTAGACATGATCGGCTTCACTGTCGATGCAATCTTCCGGAGCATGGTGAGAGCTGCATCACCACGCTCTAGGCCGGACAGATGCTCGTATGTGTCGAACAGAGGCTCATGCTCCTTGAGGGATGTGGCGAAACTGCGTTGGACGCCATTTGGGCCGCCATCACGCGCGGTGCGATTACGACCAGTGTGTTGAGGGCCGCCGTAGTCTGCCATCGTCTCCAATGGTCTATCGCTTCAGCACAGAGCAGGATTTGGCCGGGTAGGCCTTGTTCCGGTATCTCAGATAGTCCAGTCTAAGGTGCTTAAGGTGCGGCTTGCACAGCTCGCCTTGCGATAGTCGTATTGAAGTGCTAAAGGTTTTCTCAGACTGAAGTAGGGAAGTCCAGTCGCGCAAACATGGGATGATTGTAAAGTGAAGTCGTGAAGCCGTGGCAAAGAAACAGAAAGAGCGAACCACGTAAGCCGCAGTTGCCTCAACTGAGGAACCACACATACCTCACCTCATCCCGTGAGGAGGACTACACACTGCTGATCATCGCGGAGGATGTGTCGAGATAGGCTCTCCAGCCGCTCATATGTCTCATGTGTGCGTCTAGTGCGGGAAGATGGGCAGTGCGAACAGAGGATGGAGATGAGATGGACGCTTGGACCATGTTGGTGGCTTTTTGAAGATGTGAGGAAATGTGTGTATGTCTAGGCCTGATTGTATCATGCACATCCTCAATACTTCACGTGCAGCCATAGCGCTCGCTGAACCTCCATCATCCCGACAGGACTCATCACCACGTCCCTCACCCACTGTCGAACACCTTCCTCGCCCCATCCACAACCCTCTTCACCTCGGCAGCTCCCTTCTCAACGACCTTCTCCATCAACCCCCCCGCCTTCTTCAGATCATCTGGCCTCACGCTCTTCGCTAGCTGTAACGCCCTCAGCTTCTTTTGCTGCTTTCCCCTCGCATCCCTGACAGCCGTGGATGCTTTCTCTCCAGCTTTCGTAGCTTCCGCTAGTGTTGCACGGCGGGAGTCAGCGGTGGGCGGCGGGATGCTGAGGAGGAGCAGAAGGGGGTTGGAGCCGGTGGGATCGGGTTGCGGGGTGAGGGAGAGGGTGGAGCTGGAAATTGCGGTGGAGACGGGTTTAAGGTGCTAGATTGAACATTAGTCGGCTAGATCATGCCGTGCTCATTGTAAGAGCGACTCACATCGCTCTCCCCAACTATGACCTGCACAGTCCTTCCCTTGGGTATGACTTGCGCCACATCACTCAGCTTCACCGTCTGATTACTACCCTTCTGTGGCTGGACCCGCAGGTTCTCGACGACCTCTGGGTTGAAGCGGCCGCCAGCTCGGAGCTTCGAGAGATCGGTCTTCAGTCTTTCGATCGACGATGCAATGTCTGCTTCCAGGGTGGTGAAGTCGTAGGGGTCCTCTTCAGCCGAGACTGAGCTCTTTGGGTTGGCTTGCTTTGCTTCTTGCGATGGCTTCCCGCCGCTCTTCTTCTGCCATTGCGGAGACGTCGAGAATGAGCGTTGGAGGGCCACGCGACCGTATACTGAGGTCCTACTGAACCGCAATGATCGGCTAGCTAGGTGTTGCTGTCGCGTAGTCCATTGTTTTCTTGCATAGCCCCGAGTAAGGCTTGATAATTCGGAGTCACGGCATGGTGTTCTGGTCGTCGTGCGCAATGCTGTCAGTACATTATCTGCCACACGTGGGCGACTCGATGAATGTGAAAGTCGCATTGTTGAAAGGACAGCATCTTGTCCCACAGTTCCGTCAAGCTAGCTTCACGTCCGACGCGGGAGTGGACTTGGCCGGCATCCGGTATGAAGGGCTTCAAACCATTGGGTTTCTTCGATCATGTCACTGATATGTTTGACGGCCATCCCTGCCCAGTTCGACGGCCAGAGTGCGTGTGTGAACCGATAGACGTTGAGTTCATCATCGAAGGCCTTCTGATGTTCAGTGTCAACCAATGCTCTCCAGACCCAGGCTGCTGGTGACCTCCGCAATCGGCGGCATGGGAAGCTCTGCCATGCAGCAAGCAACAATTTTTTTCTGACCATCACATGCGCGCGCACGCGTGCTGCCGACGATACGGCGAAATGAAATAGTACATAGCAAATCTTCTTGACTTACCTATCTGCCACGCTACCTTGACCTCACTTTTCGTCGCGTATACCCATTTGTCGCGTGCCTTTTCCTTATCGCGAAGCTTGGGCCTCGCTGGTCAAAAGATTGTCGCTGAAGGGCGGTGACTCAATCGCTTGAGACACTTACACTTTAAAGTACTGAGCACGACGACAAGTGTGTAGGGGAGTGGTGTGTCACTACCATCATGGCGCTCAGCAGTCGTCTAGCTCGTCAATTGCAGCATGAGCTATCGCAGCCGCTTCGCCAGACGCTCCCTCGTATAGCTCGACGAACGTTTGTCTCGCAACCACTGCGCCAGGGCAAGGCAGCTCAGCGTACGCCTCGAAATGTCCGACCTTTCAGCAAGTCGACGAGGCAGCTCGCCAGCCAAGCAGCCGTCGCGCCAAACGCCAAAGCCTACCTCGAATCAGGAGCCATAGCCGGCGCACAGAATCTCGTGGACGTCAAGAAAGTCCTCGTTATAGGCTCTGGAGGATTGTCAATCGGCCAAGCAGGCGAATTCGACTATTCCGGCTCGCAGGCCCTTAAAGCTCTCAAGGAAGCTGGTGTCCGATCAGTCCTAATCAATCCTAACATCGCAACTATCCAAACCGCACATGTCCTCGCAGACGAGGTCTACTACCTGCCAGTCACGCCCGAGTATGTCACCTATGTCATCGAGAAGGAGCGACCGGATGGCATCTTCCTGTCCTTCGGTGGACAGACCGCCCTGAACTTGGGCGTGAAGATGGACAAGATGGGCATCTTTGAGCGGTATGGGGTGAAAGTGCTGGGGACGAGTGTGCGGACGCTTGAGGTCAGCGAGGATCGAGACCTGTTCGCGAAGGCGCTGAAGGAGATCAACATCCCGATTGCTGAGAGCATTGCGGTGAACACGATCGATGAGGCGCTGCAGGCTGCTGAGACAGTGGGATACCCGATTATCGTGCGAGCTGCGTACGCGCTGGGAGGGCTAGGGAGTGGATTCGCGGACAATGCTGAAGAGCTCAGGAACTTAGCTGCGCGATCCTTGACCCTCTCGCCGCAGATCCTGGTGGAGAAATCACTCAAGGGCTGGAAAGAGGCTGAATACGAGGTTGTGCGCGACGCAGCGGACAACTGCATCACAGTCTGCAACATGGAGAACTTTGACCCGCTCGGTGTTCACACGGGCGACAGCATCGTCGTGTCTCCCTCGCAAACCTTCAGTGACGAAGAGTACCACATGCTCCGCACAGCAGCCATCAAGATCGTCCGCCACCTCGGCGTCGTTGGCGAATGCAATGTGCAATACGCCCTTCAACCTGACGGCCTCGACTACCGCGTAATCGAAGTCAACGCCCGTCTGTCCCGCTCCTCAGCTCTAGCCTCGAAAGCAACCGGCTATCCTCTCGCCTACACCGCCGCGAAGATCGGGCTTGGTCACACCTTGCCTGAGCTGCCCAACGCCGTCACCCGGACTACGACCGCAAACTTCGAGCCCTCGTTAGACTACATCGTCACGAAGATCCCCCGCTGGGACCTTGCCAAATTCCAGAATGTAAATCGCAGTATCGGCTCCTCAATGAAATCCATCGGTGAAGTAATGGCCATCGGCAGCACCTTCGAGGAGTCCTTCCAAAAAGCCATCCGACAAGTCGATCCCAAATTTCACGGCCTACAAGGAGACCACTTCGACGACCTAGACGACGTGCTCAAGAACCCCACCGATCGTCGCTGGCTCGCTGTCGGGCAGGCAATGCTACACGAAGGCTACTCTGTCGATCGCGTACACGAGCTCAGCAAAATCGACAAGTGGTTCCTGTACAAGATCCAGAACATCGTGGACTGCACGCACGAACTTGAAGACATCGGCAGCTTGTACGGCGTCAAGAAAGAGCTCATGCACACCGCCAAAAAACTCGGGTTCTCCGACCGCCAGATCGCCAAGGCTGTGAACAGCACCGAAGACGATGTCCGCGCGAGGCGAAAGAACTTCGGCATCAAGCCTTGGGTCAAGAAGATCGACACGCTTGCGGCGGAGTTTCCGGCGGATACGAATTATCTTTACACGACTTATAACGCCAGCACGCACGATGTGAAGTTCGATGATCATGGGATTGTTGTTCTGGGATCTGGGGTGTACAGGATTGGAAGCAGTGTGGAGTTTGATTGGTGTGCTGTTAATGCTACGTTGAGTTTGAAGGAATTGGGCAAGAGGACTGTGATGATTAATGTAAGTCTCCCTACAACCCCGGCTGGAGTAGATGGTTCTCTCGGTGGGTCACGAGAGGTGGCTGCGCTGCTTTCACGAGCGTCGCTGCAGTGGATGCGGCATGACCCTCTCTTCTGAGAGACGAAGTCTTGCTGCATCGATGCATGCGTCTCTCCGTGAATGCAGTCACGGTGGTTGCTGTTGCGGTGCGCATGAAAGACCCGCTACCACCATTGAGTAGGCCACCGAGAGACCGCCTATGAGAGAATCATTTCCTGCATGGACGTATAGCTGACTCCCCCAATGTACAACCCCGAGACGTACAGCACAGATTTCGACGTCGCCGACCGCCTTTACTTCGAAGAGCTCAGCTACGAGCGTGTGATGGACATCTACGAGCTTGAATCCGCTTCCGGCGTAGTAGTGTCCGTAGGTGGTCAGCTTCCTCAGAACATCGCCCTCCGCCTACAAGAGACCGGCAAAGCTCGCGTCCTGGGCACAGATCCCAAGGACATCGACAAAGCCGAGGATCGACAGCAGTTCTCGCAGATTCTCGACTCGATAGGCGTAGACCAGCCAGCCTGGAAGGAGCTCACTTCTCTCTCGGCCGCGAAGGAGTTCGCTGACAGCGTTGGCTACCCTGTTCTTGTCCGACCATCCTACGTCCTCTCTGGAGCCGCCATGACAGTAATCTGGAGCGAAGATCAGCTTGCCGAGAAGCTCACAGCAGCATCCAACGTCTCCCCCGACCACCCCGTAGTCATCACCCAGTTCATCCAAGGCGCGCTCGAAATCGACGTAGACGCCGTAGCCCACAACGGCAAACTCCTTGTCCACGCCGTGAGCGAGCACGTCGAGAATGCAGGCGTGCACTCCGGCGACGCCTCCCTCGTCCTGCCTCCCGCCAAGCTTCCAAAAGACACAATCGAGCGCGTGAAGACTATCGCCGAGAAAGTCGCCAAAGCCTGGTCCATCACCGGCCCCTTCAACATGCAGATCATCAACGCGCCTGCCACAACAGAAGGTGGGGAGTCCGCGCTCAAGGTCATCGAATGCAATCTCCGCGCCTCCCGATCCTTCCCCTTCGTCTCCAAAGTCCTAGGAACGAACTTCATCGATGTCGCTACGAAAGCTCTCCTCGATAAGAACGTCCCCGAGCCCGTCGATCTGATGGCAGTAGAGCGCGACTACCTAGCCGTCAAAGTCCCGCAATTCGCTTGGACTCGCTTAGCTGGCGCTGACCCATACTTGGGCGTGGAGATGAGCAGTACGGGCGAGATGGCGTGTTTCGGTAAGAATCTCGTGGAGGCTTACTGGACCGCTGTGCAGAGTACGATGAATTTCCGCTTGCCGGAGCCGGGTGAGGGACTGCTGTTTGGTGGCGATACCGAGACGGCGGATCTGGCGAGGGTTGTTGATTACCTCAATCCGCTGGGGTATAAGCTCTTCGCGGCCAATGAGGCAGTGAAGCAACATCTTGAGGCTGGATCTAAGGACGGGAGTGTGAAGGTGGAGGTCATCGAGTTCCCTACGACTGACAAGAGGGCGCTGAGAGAGGTCTTTGAGAAGTACGATATCCGCGGCGTATTCAACCTTGCCAAGAGGCGGGCGAGCAGCATGGTGGATGAGGACTACGTTATGAGGCGAAATGCGGTGGACTTTGGGGTGCCGTTGTTCATGGAGCCGAGGGTGAGTTCGACCTACAAGTGTAGTAAGACGTGAAGACTGATGACTGACGTGTTGTACAGACTGCTGTCCTCTTCGCACAATGCATGAGCGAGAAGCTACCCAAGAAGGAGGGGATCCCGTCTGAGGTCAGAAGGTGGAGTGACTTTATTGGAGGGAAGCCGTTGTGAAGTGGCGAAGACTTCCTTCGATGCATCCATCACGAACACAAGCGAGAGTCCTGCGATTCCAGCGAGCGCTCAAGGGTTGACGTGCGTGAGCTTGTATCGCCAAGCGGCAGTGAGACGGATCACCTGGACCGCTCCTCCTCCGCGTATCGCGTAGGACTGCACTGAGGCATAAGACGAAAGACTGAGAGCGTCGCAAGATTGTTGAGACGTAGGTACTGCGATTCTGGCGCTCTAGGCGCTGTCGCCGCGAAAAGTGGGCGGTGAGGGTATAGAACGATACGCACCTAGTCTTCAGTGTTTCGTCTTGTGCCTCTGGAGCCATTTCATGCGGATAGGTGAGCCAGGTCATCTCTCGTACGCTACAGCATCTACTTAGCGTTGAGCAGCTAAGTTTAACTACAGTAGCGAAAACAAAAAGGTGAGAAGCCATGCCATAACGCCACTGCCCAGTCCGGTGCCCATTCCACTGGCTGCAGCAGCAGACGTCGAGCTCGCAGCAGCAGCAGATGCGCTACTGGCCATCATCGCAGTCGTGGCAGTCGCAGCAGTAGCCGAGCTCGCACTTGCACCCGCCTCACTGATCATCGCAGTCGCCCTACTTGAAGGTGTGACGAGAGTCGGTGTAGCTACCGGTTCGCCCAACGCCCCAGTCGGAGTCGACAATGATGCACTGAGTGCTGTGCTAGAAGCTGACGCAGCGGCTGCACTTGTCGTTGTAGTGGCGCTGCTGGATAAGGGCTCTGTGAGGGGCGAGCCGGATGGGGTCAGGGGCACGATGTCTGGATTCGTTAGTCGAAGAGTCTTGAGGTTGGAGAGGTGTATAGCTGATCCTTACGTCCACTCGACACGCTCTGCACGATAGTAAATGGACCCGTGCCTAACGTCGTCTGCCAGCACGCGAGGTAAGAGTACGCTTGTGGCAGATACTGCGCCAGCGTTGCGGGCACGAGGACTGCAGTATTGCACGTCAACTCCGGACTGACATCGCAGGGCACGGAAGCGCCGGATATGCCGCCATAGAGAGTGTTGCCGGCGCAGTTTTCATAGAAGTTGCATGGTGCGTTTGGCTTGCAGCACTGCACGTATAGGTCGGAGGTAGCGAGGGTTTCGGGGTAGTCGCAGTTGCGGGATTCATCTGTTGATATTGTTAGTAGGAGTAGCATCGAGCTTACGTGGTAAAAGCTATTACAGCCTGAGGGACCGCTGATATAGCCTACGAAGGCTGGGTCGTTTTGCCGAGGAAGGAGTCGTGCTGCTGCTGTTATCTGAGCAGTGACTTGCAATGGCAAAGACAGTAAAGCCAGCTCGAGGAATTGCATGTTGACTTAGTTCCGAAGAACAGTGCTGGCTTTCGGCGCACGCGCGAGCGCCCACCACTCTCATATATACAAGCCGCAAGATACGCTAGATTGCAGACTGTGCCGTGTGACCACCAACCTGATGCGGCACAGCTGCTACAGACCATGTTGAGAGATTACGCTGCTGCTGACCGGTGTGGTCGGCTAATATTCGTAGAGTGCTTTGGTCCCAGCCGCGTGGCACGTGTAGAGTGCGTTATTATGTGCAGAGAAGCCGTGTACCGCTCGTCACTGCTTCTCGGTCTCATGCAGCGCGGGTGGAGGAGTTCAATAACATGGGGAAGCAGCCGCAAGAGATAGATAAGCTTCCAGGCTTGCGGTGCCGGGGAAGCTTCGTACTACTGTAGGTCGTGGCCGGGGTCATCGTATCGATAAAGCTCGATGACGCTGACCGGATGGATAATGCTCATAACGGCCGTTTGAACATTCTTTGGAGCGTTGGACCGGACTTTAAATGCAGCAATCTGGTAAAGCAGATCCGACTTTTTCCTGACAAATGTCAATCCGCGTTCTGCCAAATCTACAAACATATATCACAGCAGGTAGGCCCACTGCTTCACTCAAGTTCACATCTCAAGTCATATCATCTCAGAGTCAAAGAATTGGACAACAACGCTTGCAGAAACGAACATTCGCTGCAAGCAAGATGGCGAGGAACGACCGTTCAGCTGGTCCACCCCTCACAAACCCTCTAAACATCCCTAAATGGTTCGCAACCCTCTCGTCGAAATATCGCAAGCATCGGCACTGACACCCTCCCCAGGCTAGAGGCTAACTCCCATCTCCTCAAACCGCCCATCAACAATTACATAATCTACAACGACCCCATGACAGTAATGATCGTCGGCGGCCCCAACGCACGAACAGACTACCACATCAACACAACCCCCGAATTCTTCTACCAATACAAAGGCCGCATGCTGCTCAAGACCGTCGAGCCCACCACTGGCAAGTTTCGGGACATCTACATTAACGAGGGCGAGCTCTTCCTCTTACCGGGCAACACGCCGCATAATCCGGTGCGGTTCGCGGACACGATTGGTGTTGTTATTGAGCAGCCGAGACCGGAGGGCAGTGTGGACCGGCTGCGGTGGTATTGTCAGAGTTGTGACGCAGTGGTGCATGAGGCTAGTTTTCACTGTACGGATTTGGGAACGCAGATTAAGGAGGCTGTCAATGCTTTCAAGGAGGATGCAGAGGGCAGGAAGTGTAAGAACTGTGGCGAGACTTGTGATGTGGCGCCGAAGCCGGACGCGATGGAGAAGATGCGGACGGGTAAGAGCTGATGGGAGGAGTGAGGATGTATCGATTATCGACTTGAGTTTGGCTGAAAGATGTCGTCTGCGTCGATACTGCCGTCTTCGACCTCATGGTGAATCCATGCGTTCCGCCGCCTCCTGCGCGTCTCCATGTCCTGGCTAGTCTGGTCAGCTTGCAGTGGTCGTGGTACTGCATCCCAGCCTGCAAATACCGCCGCTGCGCCTTGATCGCCTTCATCATCGCCTTCATCAGTGCCACTCCCTGCAGGTGTCGGATCTGCAGATTTAATGCCACAATCGTGCGTCACCTCCCAGTCACGAATGAACGATAAAGTGCGCTTAGCCCTGAAAGCTGTCCCTTCGTCCATGGACGCAGCATCCCGTCTGATCGCTTCTCGCGTCTGTGGACTTTGCCGGTAGCGCGCAATGATCAGAGCTGTTGCAGCTTCGCTGATGTTGACGTTGGGCGAGCTATGCAGTGTCTTAAGCGTAGAGACTGGGATGCCTTGGGAGTGCGAGTCAACACGTGAGGGATGAGCAAGCATTCACGTGGAAGACGCACTGTTCTCGACCGTTTCCTGCTTCGCTTCGATATTGGTGTCCCAGTCGTCGGTCACCTCGGTCAATCGGAGTATATCATGGATTGCATGTCTGATGCCGTGTGCCATGAGGAAGAGGGTGATGCTTGCACCCAGCCATAGCCAGCGATCATCGATGCGGGTGGCCATTGCGACGACCGTTCACTCGCCTGTTCATGTTGCCAGATGTTCGATGTAACGTCAATATTTCTTCGCACGATTGCAAGTACTTCGAGTGCGTGCAAACGGAGCCAGCGAGGTAACGGCAAGGGTGTGGTCGTACAGCTCCAAGTGCGGATCACTTCCGCACTAAAAAGTTCACGTACGAACGCCGAGTGAAGATACATGATCAACTTTACATTCTCCCAAAAGACATTTCAAGGTGTGTCGGCAGGATGCCTGCTTCCCAGCTCAAGCGTCTCAAGCTCTCCCTACGAGAGCAAGGCGTGACTGGACCCCAGAAGTCAAAGAAGCAGAAGAAAGCCAATGCAGGCAAATCCAGCAGCGAGCGCATAGAACGCAGCGCAGCTCTTCAGTCGATCCGCGACTCCTTCAATCCTTTCGAGCTTCGACAGTCCGCACGCCAGACGAAGTTTCCCAGCGCGAGTCAGAGGACTGCAAATGGGAAGACCGGGCGATACAAAGATGTTCTGCATCGACCGGGCGTTACGAAAAGTGCGGGCGAGGAGATGAGGAGGGCGAAGTTACTGCCGGAAATGCAGCGGCGTAGCAAAGTTGGTGGGGTTGTGGATCGAAGGATTGGCGAGGGGGATGTAGGGATGACGCCGGAAGAGCGGGCATTGGAGAGGTTTACCCGGGAGAAGACGAGGAGGAAGACGGGTGGACTGTTCGACTTGGAAGGGAGTGACGATGAGGGTGGTGTTGGGTTGACGCATGGTGGAAGAAGTCTGCAGGAGTTAGGTGGGGACGACTTTCAAGATACCGTATCTGTGGGCTCCGAAGAGGACGACGGCGAGTTGCTGAGAAGAAAGCGTAGAAGAGACGACGAGGACCAGGTGGACGATGGAGATGGCGTGGAGCCGGACGCAGAGCAGCCTGAGCGAAAGAAGACGAAGCATGAAGTCATGCAAGAAGTCATGGCAAAGTCGAAGGCACATAAGTACGAAAGGCAGAAGACCAAGGACGACGACGATGACATTCGCGAAGAGCTCGACAAGGGTCTGGGCGATGTGTTGGCACTACTTCACGGTCACAAGAGACCTGCGCCACCTGTACGGGCTCTGAAAGCTGAGGCCCATGGAGAGGCACCACCAGTCGTCAACGCAGACAGGCAGAGACTGATCGATGGACTGGACCGCGTGAAGGCGGATAAGGAGTACGATGCGCGATTGCGACAGCTTGCTCAGGATACCCGAGCTGCTCCATCTGATCGGGCGAAGACCGAGGAAGAGAAGCTTGCTGCCGAAGCAGAACGACTTCAGAAGCTCGAAACAAAGCGTCTTGCGCGTATGCAAGGCGAGCCTGTGTCCGACGACGATGACGAAGAGATACTGGCGAGCAAGGGCGACAACGAAATGGATGATCCCACGATTGATGGTGACGACGAGATTGTGGACGAAGCAGCAGAGTTTGGCTTCACCTCTGCTACTGCGATCCCGAAGATCGACGCACCAAGCCAACCTCTCGTCCTTGATGACGAAGACGAGTTCGCTCTCGACGACAATCTTATAGCCAGAGGTTCCGACGAAGATGTCAGCCTGCCCTCTGACGATGAAGAGTCTGCTTCCGGTTCAGACTCAGAGCAAGATGATGAAGTGATCACTCCGGCAGACGAAGAGGACGAGTTCGTACGAGACATTCTGGGGACTGGTCCGAATGCTGCATCATTGGGCAAGCCGGTACTCCCTCAGCAAAGCAACGGACTTGCATATACCTACCCTTGTCCAAGAACCCACGATGAGCTGCTCGCAGTGATCCAGAATATCGTACCTGCGGAGCTGCCCACAATCGTGCAACGCATCAGAGCACTGCATCACCCTTCTCTATCCGCGTCGAACAAGGAGGCGATGGCTGATTTCTCGGCTGTCTTGGTAGGGCATGTCGCTCACATGGCCGATCATAAGCAGCCTCTGTCAGTGATCGAGCAGCTGATCCGGCACATACACTCACTTTCTCGGACGTACGCGCTGGAGATTGCTACGGCCTTCAGGACGCACCTTCAAGGCTTCCTTGAGCGCACGCAGCCTACACCTGGCGATCTGGTCATACTGACTGCAATCGGATCAATATACCCGACAAGTGACCACTTCCATCAGGTTGTCACCCCGGCGATCACTCTCATGGCGCGCTATCTCGGCATGACGAACCCGACAGTACCTGCCTTGCACATCAACGGCGCTTTCCTAGTGCGCCTTTGCCTGAGCTACCAGAAGCTAAGCAAACGCTACATCCCCGAAGCAGTCCGCTTCACCATCCGCGCGCTTGGCACGGCAAAGAG
>KZ111163.1:314092-359226 GCA_002077045.2 Rachicladosporium sp. CCFEE 5018
GCAATCCGCTCCTCGATCCCCAAGTTCGAAGAATCCTTCAACCCCGACAAACACTACGATCCCGATAAGGAGCGCAGCGACTCTGCCAAGCTGGCGAAGGAGTTCAAGCGCGAGAAGAAGGGCGCGCTGCGGGAGTTGCGCAAGGATGCGAATTTTGTTGCGAGGGAGCAGTTGCGGGAGAAGAGGGAGCGGGATCAGGCTTATGAGAAGAAGTATCGCCGGCTCGTGGCGGAGATCCAGGGGGAGGAGGGACGGGAGAGTAAGGAATATGATAAGGTCAAGAGGATTAGGAAGGGGAAGAATTAGATTTGGTGGCCGTGTGGCTGGAAGATTTAATACGAGCTCTGCTCTCCTGTTCTCCAACCGTCTGGCTCGTCGTTGATGCTCCTTCCAGCTTGCTCAAGGAGTGAATCGCATTCCGGCCATGTCCATGACAGTCCAAGTCGAGTACATGTTTCCTGCCTCTCTTGTCAACATCTACGCAGTATTCTGTTCATTTCAGATGCACGAGTTGTTACTCGCGGTACACCGCAACGTTCAGACTTTCGGTGAAGCCGAGACACACCGGGGATCTCACTATCGCTGCTTGATCCGTGCATTTCGTGGCCTCGCCATTCTCCATCGCTTTCGCACACTTTCTTCTTCGTTTCGAGTGTCGTCTCCACAAAGACATCACAAGGCACGCCAAGCGAAATGATCTCCACCTTCCGATCGCCGGACCGTGCGCCACATCGGAAGTCTAACCTTGTCGATGACCTCTCGAGTGCGCTCTGTGTAATCACAGCGATGTTCCTCAACCGAACTCGCGCGTGGCGGGCTCTGGAAAGCCCACTAATGCATGGAAGAATTCACCGTCTGCCTAGACGTCGGTCGCATTAGTGTGAAGGCGATCACACCGTCAGGCCCAGGGTTGATTCGATGCACGTAGCACAATCAATGCCGCCGTCCACGGCCTGACTGCGGTGTCATGCACGCACACTCTCAGATACCCCGCAAGTCACCCCGAACGCAAGCATTGTGCAAGCGGATCGGTTGACATTCATGCATGTCTAGAGTCCGGTCTAGGGTGGCTTGTCGCAGCTTGCGTGGGCTTGCCAGGGCTTCTGAGGGCTCTGTCCTCAATCGCAGTATCGCTAAATGCCGGCCTATGAGATGACGCACAACGGCGCCAACAGACTGAGTGAAAGTAGTGGTGACGCGCAGACCTCGGTGGACCACAAGTCTCGGACGCAATCTGCTGTGTGTTCCGATACCACCGCTTCACATTCGCCAACGAGATCACAAGGCATAAGGGTAGCAGGCAAAGCCAGAGCGCCAGAGCCGCATAACCCTGTCCGTAGATCTCCACACGGGAGACGAGGGGAGCTCCCATAAGGTAGTGCTTCGGTGCGACTAAGTCAGATTGGACGCCATGGACTGGCTGGCCTTACGGCACTAGCACAGAAGGCCCGATGACGACTCGAGCACAGTACCACAGCTCTCCCCGCAACCACGCACACGACATGTGGGCGAGGCATGGAGATGTTTGGGGCTGGCTTCTACAAGGCCATGTGATGTATATAAGAGGCCGATGTATCCGGTGATGTGGTAAGTCCAGTGGGCTTTGCTTCCTCGTCCATATCTTTGGTCAGCATCTCTCGCCCTCCTTTCCCCTCTCCACGCTACATTGCTATCACCTAGCACAGACAGCACAACATGGGTCTTGCAATCCGGCCTCCACCAGGCACGCCTGGCAAAGCATGGCCAGCTATCGTCGTCGGTCTCTTCGTAGCCTTTGGCGGCGTGCTCTTCGGCTACGACACAGGAACAATTGGTGGCATTCTCGCCAATAAGTACTGGCGCGACCACTTCTCCACCGGCTACATCAATAAGAAAGATGGAATGCTGGACATCACAGCGTCGCAGTCCTCCGAGATTGTGTCGATCCTCTCCGCCGGCACCTTCTTCGGCGCCCTGACGGCAGCACCCACCGCGGACTTCTTCGGCCGCAGACTTGGTCTCATGGTCTCAATTGTCGTCTTCACCGTTGGTGTGATCCTCCAAACAGCCGCGACCGCGATACCCATGTTCGTCGCCGGCCGCTTCTTCGCCGGCTATGGCGTGGGCATGATTAGTGCAATAATCCCGCTGTATCAGTCTGAGACGGCCCCGAAATGGATCCGCGGCACCATCGTCGGCACCTATCAGCTAGCCATCACCATCGGTCTACTCCTCGCCGCAATCGTGAACAATTCGACCAAAGACCGCAATGACACAGGCAGCTACCGCATCCCTATTGCCGTGCAATTCGCATGGGCCCTGATCCTGTTCTTCGGCATGCTGCTGCTGCCCGACACCCCGCGCATGTGGATCAAGCGCAACAAACCGGAGCAGGCGGCCAAAGCGCTTTCGACGCTGAGGCGTCTGGACGTCGATCACCCGGCGCTGGTGGAAGAGCTGGCAGAAATTACCGCGAACCACGAGTACGAGCTTACGCTTGGTAAGGCGTCGTATCTGGACTGCTTTAAGGGGTCCTTGGGCAAGCGGCTGGCGACTGGATGTGGCTTGCAAGCGCTGCAGCAGTTGACCGGCGTGTGAGTGTCGATCTATCACCTCCCCAAGCATATCGACTGACAACAACGATCTAGGAATTTCATCTTCTACTACGGCACTTCTTTCTTCACGAACGCGGGGTTCAAGAACTCGTTTGTCGTTTCCATGATCACCTCTGCGGTCAATACTGGCTCCACGTTCCCCGATCTTTACATGGTCGAAGCGTGGGGTCGTCGGCCCCTACTGCTCTTCGGCGCCGTTGGGATGGCCGTCTGCCAATTCATCGTTGCTGGCGTGGGCACTGGCGTTGGCACCGAGAACCAGGTGGCGCAAAATGCGCTGATTGCGTTCATTTGCATCTACATCTTCTTCTTCGCCTGCTCTTGGTACGTATCCCCCACTACACCTGCACGTCCTCTGTGACGACAAGACGCGCTTGCTAACCGTAATCGCAATACAGGGGTCCCTGCGCCTGGGTCGTAACCGGCGAGATCTTCCCGCTCAAAGTCCGCGCCAAATCCCTCTCCATGACCACAGCCTCCAACTGGCTCCTAAATTGGGCCATCGCCTACGCCACCCCCTACATGGTCAACGATGGGCCTGGCAATGCCAATCTGCAGGCGAAAGTCTTCTTCGTCTGGGGCGGCTTCTGCTTCATCTGCACTTTCTTCGTGTGGGCTATGATCTACGAGACGAAGGGTTTGTCGCTGGAGCAGGTTGACGAGCTTTATGCGAAGGTCGGCAAGGCGTGGCAGAGCAAGGGATTTGTGCCTACAGTTAGTTTCCAGGAGGTTAGGGATGTGGCTGGCGCGGATCGCAAGGCTAGTCTTGTTGATCTTGAGGGGGTGGCTATGAGGAAGAAGAGTATTGGGCATGAGGAGAAGGCGTATCAGCAATAAGCTTGAGGACGTGACGGTCAATATATGCACGGGATCGTCGGTGGGACGAGAGAGTATTCATGCATGCCAATACTAGCAGAGTGGTGAAAGTTGGATGCACGGACTCAATTACGCAACTACATGTACTGCCCATCCTCACACAGCTCGAGCATGCTCAGCGAATCCTAAGAGACTTTGTGACGAGTAGGTCAAGTCATGGTATCCCGAGCCTTGTACATGATGCTTTTCATGTACACCCAGTCTCTGTCCTGCCTACACTGCCACTACGCCTGCCTGTTCCCTCCACTCCTTCGCGTTCCGTCATCTCGGTGTAAGCGCGAGCTCGTCCGATCCGGAGTGCCGAGCACCGTGACGCCGAGTCTGTGGGCTGCAGACAGCGTGCGCCATAGGCTCCGCGCGGCAGTGCTTCGCGCAGCTTGGGCTCGAACTGTCTGCAGCCGTTGCCTGCTGGCAGAGCAAATGTCTGTCGCCAGTCCTCGCCGCGTGTCGTACTGTGGCGCTGGGAGTTTCATGACCGGCCGGTCGTTCGTGGCCGTAGACATAGATTCCAGATCGTACACAGCGTTGGAATGCGTGGACTGATCCATGCTGCTTTCGTGCTGGGCAAAAGCCTGCCCTTGCTACCGTGATCATTCATCTTCTGCGCCAGACCCCCTCACCTCCCTTCCTCCAGATCGTCCAGATGCCTCTTGAACCTCTCAGACTTCGCCTTGAGCAACCTAACCGAGTCGAGGAATAACTCATCACTCCGAATCTGTCCCGTGCTCTCCACGCTGAAGATAAAGTGATCCCGATACCTCCCCAGCTTGACCTTGTCAACAAACTCCGGATGCCGCAAGCACTCCCTACTGACTGTGTCCTTCATCGTGTCCTTTACAACAGCCTTCTTCCTGCCCGTCTTGGCATCATCAACAATCTCAATTACCCCTCGAGGGAAGCAGCGGGCAAATTTTTTGGCGTCTGCGTCGAGGATGGGCTCTTTGATCTCGATTTTGGGGAGGAGGCGGTAGGATGCTGTGGCGACGGGAGAAAACTTGGCGTGATCGGCGCCGATGCCTTTGATGCAGTGTACTCGAACGTGAATCTTCTGACCGGGTCGCAGCTTCGCGATGAGGATATCCGGGTTTGTCGGCCGTATTCTGTTCTCCCCAGCGAAAAGCTTCTCCTGCCCCCCCTGCGGCTCGAATACCAGATCTCGCGCGAAGACATTCGTATTCACATAGCGCTCCTCGGGGTCGGTGCTGCCTGCTTTCGCCAACCCCTTACCGTCTCGTCCGTCCAGCTCTGTGGTCGCCCAGCGACATTCGACGTCTAGCGTCATGACGATGGTGTTGTAGTCGCTCGGCACGCTCTCACTCGGGTCGTGGCCTTCTTCCTCAAATGTGGCTTGTGCAGCGTAGTCATCCTTTGGTGGAGGCTTCCGGAACCAGCGCATCCATTGTAGACCTTCTTCACCCCCAGTGAGGGGTATGAGGCCGAGTCTGTGTGCTAGCACTTCATCCTGTATGATCGAGGTATTGTTGAAGACAAAGACATCCTCGATAGCGAGTGTGGGTACTTCAGCAACCAGTATGCGCCTGAAAGCATTGGCTATGCTTGCGTCTACTCCTACCAATGAGAAGACAGCATCGTATGGTTCGTTCTGGTGGAAGTCGACTTTGAGCTGCTCTGTGAAGCGGTCCAGGTCCCATGTGTCGTCTTGCTGAGGTCCGTAATGGCCGGGGATGTCGTTGGCTGAGGTATGAGTGACGGTCTCGGCGTTGATACCCACGATGCGCCGCTCCTCCAACTGCTCATCCGTGAGCGGGCCCCATGCTGTGGGCATGACTGGATGGATCTGTTAAGATTGCGACTGCCTCCCTTCACTGCGTTGCCCTGATTAAGATTACTCCTGCCTGACCACCATGTCCATGCACGAACCTCGAAAAAGTTCAGAGCCGCGCGCTCGAAACGTGGGGAAGCAGATCTGCTGCCAAGCCAGTGAGGCTCACCCCTCCAGCCAATCAACGCGCACCTGGTTCGAAAGTCATCATCGACGCACCACCATCCATTGCGAGGAAGCTGCGAGTCTCCACGCCACCACCTCTCCGCTCCACCAGCACCTAGCGGACAGCGAGTCTGTATCGCTCAAGAGGACTGACAACACAATGTCAGCCCCTTTTACCCGCCTCGCGGCCAACACGGCCAAGCGAGCGTGCCGTCACCCCCAATCGCGCCTCGCCACCACCCCCCTCCGCCCACACACACAGCTCCGAGCACTCTCCTCCACACCCGCACGAAAGCTCGCACAGCCGATAGAGAACCACGCCACACGTCTCGTCCCCGTAGATCCAAGCTTCGGTCAACCCACAAACCCCGATGCCACGCTCAGTGAACTGGATGAGACATCCGGCTCCGTAGACCAGCGAAAGATCCGCCACTACACAGTCAACTTCGGCCCGCAACATCCCGCCGCCCACGGCGTGCTACGACTGATCCTCGAGCTCAATGGCGAGGAGATCATTCGCGCGGACCCTCACGTGGGATTACTGCACAGAGGTACGGAGAAGTTGATCGAGTATAAGACGTACCTGCAAGCACTGCCATACTTCGACCGTCTGGACTATGTCTCCATGATGACGAACGAGCAGTGCTTCTCGCTGGCTGTGGAGAAGCTGCTGAATATCGAGGTGCCGGAGCGGGCGAAGTGGATTAGGACGCTGTTTGGTGAGATTACGAGAATCTTGAACCATCTCATGTCTATCTTGTCACATGCTATGGATGTTGGTGCACTTACGCCGTTCCTGTGGGGATTTGAGGAGCGTGAGAAGTTGATGGTGGGTGACAGAGCAATGATGATGTGAGATCGGCACTGACATTCCGCAGGAATTCTACGAACGTGTCTCTGGCGCGCGCCTGCACGCCGCATACGTCCGCCCCGGCGGCGTCTCCCAAGATTTGCCCGTGGGTCTGCTGGACGACATCTACCAATGGGCCACCCAATTCGGCGACCGCATCGACGAAACCGAGGAGCTCTTGACCGACAACCGAATCTGGATCGGCCGAACAAAGGGCATCGGTGTCGTTTCCGCCGCAGACGCTCTGAACTACTCCTTCTCCGGCGTCATGCTCCGCGGCTCCGGCATCCCCTGGGACATCCGCAAATCACAGCCCTACGACGCCTACGACCAAGTCGAGTTCGACGTCCCCGTAGGTGTCCACGGAGACTGCTACGACCGGTACCTCTGTCGCATGGAAGAGTTCCGGCAATCGCTGCGGATCATCCATCAGTGTTTGAATAAAATGCCTACTGGTCCGATTAAGGTGGAAGACTACAAGATCGCTCCTCCGCCGCGAGCGGCTATGAAGGAGAATATGGAGGCGTTGATTCATCATTTCTTGCTGTTTAGCAAGGGCTACACCGTTCCGCCAGGAGAGACTTACAGCGCTATCGAGGCGCCAAAGGGCGAGATGGGCGTTTTCGTTGTGAGTGATGGGAGTGAGCGGCCGTATAGGTGTAAGATCAGGGCACCTGGTTTCGCACACTTGAGTTGTTTCGATCAGATCTCGAGGGGCCATTTGTTGGCTGATGCGGTGGCTATCATCGGCACGATGGATCTGGTGTTTGGCGAGGTGGATCGGTAGTCAGCTGGGATTGGAAAGTGGGAGTGTACATATGTTCAGTAGCTTTTGCAGCGCTTCCGTTGTCCAATTAGCTTGCCTCCGGCCTCCCGCGCGTCCTGCTTTGACCCCAGGGCCATAATCATTGACCTTACACGCTTCGCGCTGTGTAGGGTTGTGGAGTTCAACCCGCAGTATTCGCGATGACTGGATTTGACTTTAGCGACCTCGGTGCTTCTAACTCCATGGCATTGGTAATGTACACTGGCATACATGGAGCATACATGCACTCAAACCGATAGTGTCGCTCTTTTCCGTCCATATCATGACCTAGTGTCTTGGTGACCGTCTCATCAGCGTATAGCTTGGTCCCTGATATACGACGACATTGATATCCGTTCGCAATGACGTTCATCAAACGCATCACCCTCTTCAAAGTCCCCAAGCAGACTGACATTGAGCTGGTTCTCAAGGCCTACGAGACGCTGCGTAGCACGGCCGTGAAGGTTTCTTGTCTCACCTTCACCTAGCCAGCATTGAACTTTTCACTGACGTTTCTTTCTTCCAGGATGGTCGGCCATATGTGGTTTCGAATGTCGTACGGCCTGTGTTGAACACGAGGAGTCCGCTCAGTCACGGCTTCACGGTCATGTCCCAGAGTATCTTTGGGAATCACGCGGACCATGATTTCTACGATGAAGACTGTCTGGCACATAAGAAGCTGAAGGTCAGTCTTGCTCGTTTATGCAATTGCGAGGGGATGGGGATGGGATGGAGTCCATGTGTAACGGAGTGGTGAAGTGATGAGGGCGATGTGAGGGACTGAGCTGACGTTTGGGCAGGAGACGACGGGCAAAGTCAGGGTGGGTGATGTGATGACTATTGTCACCGAAGGGGAGTGGCCAGAGGCGAAGCTCTGAATATAAGCGCAATGAGCGGCTGCCGATTTGGAGAGCTGAGGTGAACTCATTGACCATGCATATTTGAATGCTGATTAGGTGTCTAAATAAACGATTGATCCGAAGCTCACTACACGACACAGAGATTTGCCATCGAGCGAAGTCAGCGTGACTCCGACATCTCCAACGAGTTCTGTAACGCGCTCCATGGACGCTACAGGATCGTTAGTCAACTCGTGGCAAGTTAATTCCAAGCAGCTAGGTGCCGACACGAGCTTTCAACGCGTGCTCCCAATGATGCTTAAGTACAATCCTAGACTGACGATGCGGCAACGTCAGCGACTCCATGCACGTTCGATCTGGAGTGGCCATCCTCTCAGCGTGCTGCTTACCTTGAGACATCGATGTCTTGTGAAGTAGCCTGGCCCTTTCCTCGAAACCCTGGCCCTCGCCTACTCTCACTCACAGTGTTTAGCTGCGATCTCGTCTGAGAACGTCGACAAGCCGCTTTACTGCTGTACAAAGCTCTCACACAACTTCAAGAGTCGTCTCAAGGGTTCGCAGCCGTCGAGTCCTTCGTACGCTTGAGCATTGGATTCTTGTACGGTTGGTCGCCACCAAAGCCCAGCTCGACAGACTTTGCGAAGAGGTCCTTGAGCTTCGCAGACGGTTTACCGGGCTCATCGTGGTAGCCAGCTTCCTTTGCTGCTCGCATGATCTCGAGTCGCGCAGCAGATGGAGCTCTGGGCTCTCCGGAAAGGGATTCGATCGTAAGTGCAGACTGACCGGGGATCGAGGTTAGATCGTTTGGACTGTTCAGTGACTCCTATGTAACCGTGAGCATGCAAAGAACAGGCAGTGACAATCAGTGTGAGTACTCACGATTGACGTATTTACCGGCTCTGCGCTATTGATACCAGGCTTCACCACTACGAGAAGCTCGTCATTGCTTTCTTCCGCCTGGAAAGCACTTGCTTCGTAGCCTTTGAGGACTCCAGGCTGAAATCCATCGTGCTTCGGCGCAAGCACAGCATCCACGATCTCCTTGAGCTCCTGACATGCCTGCCACACTTCGTCAATGTTGCTGGGGGTTCCCACGCCCTTGCTGTCGAGCAAGACAAACTTAGCCAAATTGTCAGCTTCGAGTCGCTTGATCCATTCGTTGTCTAAATCCGGAGCCACGCGGGCGAGTGAGGCTAAGGCCTTGCAGTAGTATGGGATGCGTGGGTTTCGGAGCAGCTTGAGGGCGCCTCGCACAAAGGACTGCAGATTGTCGCCGCCTTCGTTGTGTATAGTGTTTGCAGCTTAGTGTATGTCTCGTTGAAGGTAGCGTAGGCAGTGCCGTCGTTAGCCATCTTTGGTGAGCCCGCGGTGGTCCCGTTAAGATTGATCACCATCATCATTGAGCAGTCGTCTCCGGATCACCAATGGTGAAGTCGAGCTCTGCGACCCGTGGGTTTGATACTCTGAGCGACTGGGTAAGCTATGAGGTCGATCTGTAAGTGTCGCATAGGACCGTTCATACGTCTCATCCGTGTGATATGCCTTTAGCTAATGCTAGATCGAAGAGAAGTGTCCATGATTGGTAGCATGTTGAGGGTTTGCGACCGGAGTCGCCTCCCGTCCTTCCCGCCTCAATCTTGCTCTTTTGCGCCTTCATCACAAAGATATCACTACATGCGCAGTAAGCAAAACTGAATAGGCTCGCGACTGTGAGTAAAAATATTTTGGACTGGCCAACAGACCCAAAGGCGGGCCGGGGTGAGACCCGACTGGCCGGAACGGTCGTCATGTTCTTGGACTGGCACTCTGGTGAAAGCCCGCTCTTCTCGCCTGCTCGACCTTATAGGGACGCAAAAGCGCTGCTGCTCACCTGATGAGCAAACTATGAGTCAACAGGAATAGGTCTAGGTGCAGTGGAAATCGCTTGGTAGCTGCAAGTCGTTCCACCATTATGCGGAGTCAGCAGTCTAGCGAGCTCGACGGCGGTGACAAGAGGTGCGAGGCAGACATCTTGTGGGTGCTTGTCTACTTCCGTCAGGCTGCTCCACGTGCTCCACCGCTCCATCCACTTCACCACAGCGGTCGTTCGGGAGTTGGCTGGCTCCCTCAATGAGTGATGCCGGGGCTGTGGAACGATAACATTGATGGGATCTCGAACAGTAGTCACATCGTGCATCTATACATACCTTGGCGTGGGCGACGGGAAATAATGCTATTCTGGATCAAATGGAGCGGGCTGCAAAGTAGGTGATGGGAGAGGTGAGTATATATGGTCCTCATTACCTAAGGTAGGGCGGTCATGTAAGTTTCTCGTAATCCCGTCTCTGAGATAACCATGAAGTCTGTTGCATTTTTTCCGGCGATTCTTGCCAGTGTCTTAGGCCAGTCTGGCGTATCTTTTGGAGGTCAAGACACCGGCAACAGCACATGGAGCAACCCTCTGTCACTGACGGCGTCGAGATCGTCTACGACCACGTCGCTCGCCGGCTCACCGGACAGCTCCGCGAGATCGAGAACTCTCACCTCAGCTGCGCCTCCAAGTACTGCAAGTATCGCGTTAGTGGCTCCGGGACCCGAGCAGAATTCTACATCTTCCGTGCTATCGGCAAGCTCGACTTCCGCAACTGTGGTGTCCGGCCTGATGAATGGCTCATTCACGGAATCCGCGCTATCGTCTCCTGAAGGAACAGCCACGACAGGGATTTCCATAGCGTCAGACATCCCCCGAATCAACGAAACTGCGGTTGCCAGTCGAAACATCGGTCAGCTATGCAGCAGAGACCGTCCTCGCTGGAGGCACATATTCTCTCAACACCACATCAACCTCTGCCAAAACAACAGCGACTGCCATTTCCGCTGGCCCTATCTTATCGCTCAATATGACATCGACCTCTGCGAATATGACAACGACCACCACGTCTGCGAGCCTCCTCACATCAGCCAGTCAAACTGTTACAACCCCGTCGAAAGGGACAGGCTTCAGCTACGGCACGGGAAACAGCAGCGCGAATCTACCGGCGTCGACCGCTCCCGTGGTCTGGAATTCCACGATCGCAAACTCTACTGCTCTGAACAACTCGACATCTACAGCGACAAATAGTTCGGGCTTTGACTTTGCGTACTCGTGCGACTACTCCACGGCAAGCTGGGAATCTGCGTCTTTCTCGTGGTTTCGGTGGCATGCTGCATCGTACATCGTCACGAACTCGCGATACGAAGTCGACACTTTGTATGGTACTGTGTTCGCGCCGACGACAGCCACATCGTGCTTGGGTGCCGAACGCGTTTTGGGTGGGCAGGTGCTATCAGTGACCTCTGAAAGCGAGACTACTACCGACGTGACTTGGGAGATCATGACATCCTCTGAGGCCACTCCCTTCCCCACGCCTAAGCCGTCCTGTTCAGTAGGGGTGAATGCCTGCTCGTCACTGTGGAGTAGATACGACAGCAGCATGAACGCGCTCACAACGCTATACGACGAAGCTGTCACTGCACTCCCCACCCCGCCTTCTTGTCAGGATCCTCGAGTCGATCCGTATTGTCAGACATGCGCGATCCAAGCGGCCGACGTTCAGATGTACTACTGGCCACTCGTTGCGATCGGCGACGAATGCGACCCTGATCGTCAATTCTTGACACCCGCCCCGTCCATCGTGGGACAACCAAACACTGTAGTGCTCGGTGGCTATACATTCACCTCGCCCACTGTATATCTGTCATTCGACTACATCTACGCACTTTCCGAAACAGAATGGTGCGGCCCCAGGGACATAGTGAACACGATCATTGCTGTCCCTCCTGAAGAAGTGTCCACTGTGCGTTTCTCTTACATCGAAGGTGGCGGTAACGTTGAGACATTTATCGCCGACGCCACCACATGGACCCAAACAGATCCTCGCCTCGCGCTCGGGACTTACACCCAGAGCGGTCATACTGATGTCGTAACTATGCCAGCCGTACGATACTTGACAGCGACTTCTGCCTTTCCAGCGTCATTTGCCGACTTCATGGGCGCTGTTCCTGTCAATGCTTGGTTCGGCGAGGCAGAGGTCGCAGCTTGGGGCGGAGATGTCATCGTAGACGCGCTGTACTCACCGAATATTGCAGTCCCGTCAATGCTTCGCTCTCTGTATCCTGCCTGGGCCAACTGCGAACTCTACGTGAGTGGCGTGTGGGATCCGCCAATACCACTGCAGCCGGCATCCTCTGTCGTTGGACCCAGCGGTGTCGCCTTGACTACATCTAGCAGCGAGGTGTCGATAGCCACCTCTGCGGAGCCGGCTAGTCAGCCTGGTGATCAGCGACCTTCAAGTACCAAGCTACCCGTCCTATTATCAGCGACCACAGCTGCCAGAAGTACGGAATCAGCTTCGACGCAAAAGGAGCCAGGGGCATCGAAAGGTACCGACCGAGACGCAAGAGGAGCCATATCTACGGCGCGATCTTCCACTGGGATCGTCTCTGTCTCAATCCTAGTGGAAGTTACTAGCACCCGAGTGATGGGACAGACAAGTCCAGATGTCGATGGCGGAGACCGGATTACCACGACCTCTCAGATCGCCAAGGACCCTCTATCGACGACTGCAAGAGGTTCGAGTCCAGCTGGAGAGTCGCAATCTATTCAAGACCCTAGCAACCCAAATAATGGTGTGTCAACAATTCGACAGTCCGCATTGCCCATCTCAACTACGGTCACCATCGAAGGAACACCGATTGCTGTTGTGTCATCGGGCACGGTAGTCGTAGTAGGTTCGCAAACCGTGACAAGTGGTGCACCTCCCGTCACAGTCAATGGCCAGGAATACTCTCTAGGATTGAGTGGACTGGTCATCGGCACTACTTCAACTCTTCTGCCAGTTGATGCGCCTTCACCAACTATTACCGCTGCGACCGCTCTTGTAGGCGGTTCTTCCGTGATCGCTGTGGTGCAGGGCAGCTTTGCAGTGGTCGGTGGTCAGAACTTGGTCCAAGGTGGTAGTGCTGTCACAATCGCTAGCCAATTGGTTTCATTTGGCTCGAGTGGACTTATCGTTGGAGGGACCTCAACGATCTTCACAGTAGCGATTCCGTCTGCGGCTGCGTCTCGCACAGCCGTGATTGGAGGTTCGAGCGTGGGAGCTGTTGTTCAAGGCAGCATCGCCGTCGTCGGCGGCAATACCCTGACGCTGGGAGGCAGCCCTGCCACTATCGCCGGCGAAGAAGTCACGTTCGCCTCGAATGGCGTGATAGTAGCAGAGTCGTCAACACTCCTCCCTGCCACTTCGAAGAGCACCGAAGTCGCCCAGCCTGGCCAAGTCATCAGTATCGATGGCATTGCTGTGTCCATCGTCCCAGTGAACGGTGGCATATTGATCTCGGACGGGGTCACGACGGCCACGGTCAACCCTGGTAGTACCGTGACGGTGCAAGGGCATACCATAGAGCTCAATGACGGGGGCAACTCCATCACCATAGACGGCAGTCAGACCGTGTCGCTAGATGCTGGCAACCGAGCCACGGGCAATATCGTATCGATCGGAGGGATGCCGATATCCATATCGCGGGCTGATGGTGCAGTCCAGCTCACATCTGGAGGAAAGATCATCACATTAGCTCCCGGTGAGACAGCCATATTCGCGGGCCACCTGGTCAGTGTAGCATCCGACGGCCAGAGCGTGAAATTTGATGCTGCACGCACTGTCAGTGTTGACGCTGCATTCGGTGCCGCACCGACAGTGGCGAAAGTAGTGCTCCTGGACGGCTCTCCAGTTGCATTCACGCGCACTGCTATTGGACTGACGCTCTCCGACGGCCGAACGTCTGTGCAGGTCGCCTCCGGCCAGACTGTACAATTCAATGGCCACACCATAGCCGCAAGTGCTGATGGGACGAGTATTGTCATCGATGGTACGCGCGCGGTTGCACTTGACGCTGTGTCCGTGCCATCAACATCGCCTGGTGCAGTCTTCATGCTGGGCAATACGCCGATCTCCATCGTACTTATTGGCAATTCAGTAGTACTCTCGGATGGATTCACCGCCATTCTCCTCACTGCGGGCACGACGATCACCTACAACGGCCACCTCGTGACGCTAGCCGACGATACACAGAGTCTGACAGTGGACGGCACGCGAGCAGTGTCCCTGAGCGCCGTCTCGACAGCTCAGTCAGCTGTGACTGCCAGTGACGGTCATGTATGGAGCGCAATACAGTACGGCGACGCGATACTCCTAACAAATGGCACTGCGTCCATGATCCTCAATCCCAGCCAGCAAGTCTCACTAGGCAGCCCCGCCCTCAGCAACGTCGCGGCGACAGCGGCATCTAGTACCCTCGCCACCCTCTCAACCAGACCAAACACGGCCCTGATCACGGCGCCCGCGTCTCTCGGTGGCGCAGTCTTCACCGCAACATTCGGGACAAATGGTGCGATCCTGCTGATCGACGGAACTCACACGGTCACTCTCGGACCTGGTCAAGTCGCCACTATCGATGGCGTGGCTGTGAGCGCTGCGAGTGACGGGTCTTATGTTGAGGTAGATGGGACGAGGACTGTGTACCACACAGCAGGGTCTTCGACGACGAGCAACGGCCTCTCGCCCAACAGCGCACTCGCGACGCCGGATGCGAGTGCACCAGACGGCGGACATCAAGCCGTAGCAAGTGATCCGGCCGAAGCAGGAGCTCATAAGGAGACAATCACTCGTGGACACATCGGAGGATTGTTGGCGCTTATTATCTCTATATATACCTGGAGCTGCTACTAGCAGACTCCATGCGAGCAACGTAGCATAGACGTCGAGAATCCCTTTCCATCTACACCTTCTCCCCCTTCCCCTCAACCTCCCTGTGCTCAGCCATTTCCACCTCCTTCCCAGTCCCCTCGCCCCCGATATAAACCTCCTCCCCATCCCCGAACATAGCCGCCACCTCCTCCAATGGCACGCCCCACGTATCCGGGAACGTGAAGAAAATCACCCCCGCCATGATACTCCCCGGAATAATAAAACAGAGATAGAATTTCCAGGTGATGTTCTGGAAGGCTATGGGCGCGGACTGCAGCCAGATGATGTTCATGAGGCAGATGCCCGCGACGCCTATATTCATGCCTTTTGCGCGGATGTGGGTGGGGAAGAGCTCGCCTATGTAGGCGAATTGCAGGCCGTCGAGGGCGATTTCGTAGAAGATGACGTACTGTGGGGAAATGTCAGAAGGGTAATGAGTGGTAGAGGTTAGGAGGAAAAATGGAACGTACGACGTAGAACATCGCCACTGCTGCGCTCAAGGCGGCTTTGTTAGTGCCGCCCACGTAGGTGGCTACCAAAGCGCATTCCACGATCAGGCAAACCATGCAGCCCATAAGCCCTGCGCCGATGAGTTTCGGTCGGGGCAAGCGGTCGACGACGAAGAGCGACAGAACACCACATCCGAAAGCCAGCGTCAACCAGCCACCAAGGAGGATGAGCTGTTTCTCAGGACTATACCCCAACCCAGCATAGAGCGTAGCGCCGTAGTTGTTGATGACTAGGATGCCGGACATCTGGACACCACAGGTCGTACCTAGACAGAGCAGGGTGCGTTTGCGGTAAGACGGCTTCTTGAGCATTGCCCAGTAGCTGCAAGGTAGCGTGCGGTCGATCTGCATTTGGGCGGAGATCTGGGCGAGCTCGGACTCGGCTTCGTCGCGGGTGTGTAGGCGGAGGAGATTTGATGCTGCCTCCTCGTGTTTGTCGTGCATGAGCAAGAACCTCGGAGACTCTGGCATGAATGGGAGGAGGAATAGGAGAATTAGCGGGGGAAGGCATTGGAAAGCTGCAGGCTGTCAGAGATGTCTGGGCGCATGTTCTACTGTAGTAATACTCACCCATTGGTGCTCGCCATGCTGCTGCTGTATGTAGATAGAAGAACCCGTTACCGACCCATGCTGCAACCATGTAGCCGAAGAGAAGCGCTGCACCGTGAATGTCGACTAGCATGCCACGATTGCGGGGAGGTGTGACTTCGTTCATCCAGATCGGCACAGCTGACAGAATCATGAACGCCCCAGCTCCATTAAAGAATCGAAATGCGATGAACATTCCCACGTTCACGCTTCCCGCCAAAAGCGCTCCACTAATCAGCACAATCAACGCGCTCACTCCGATCGCAGCCTTCCTTCCCCACTTGTCGGCGAAGTAGGAGACCGTGAAGACACCCAGGAAGCCGCCGACTTGATAAAGTCCGTTCATGGTGGAGATCAGGGATGTGGCATCCGCGCGGGTATCGAGGGCGAAGTAGGCAAGGAAGCTGGGTTGACCAAGAGTTGTCCCTATAATCGAGGCGCTGTAACCGTAGGTCATGGAGCCGAATGACATGGCGATCACCATGAAGAGGTTGAAGTAGTTGAATTGGCGAGCGCCATGGGTCTCTCTGCGAACCATCACTGCGGTCTTAAGGAATTTTACTGTACGTCGGGTACGCAAAATTGATCGGAGAGAGACAGCGAGATGCAGACTTACATGCGAGACGTGGTAGATGCGATGCTCATACTTATAGCCACCATGTCAGTTCTCCTCACTGTGCTTTGCTCTTTGTCGTTTCTGCAGCGTGTTCTACGTGTGCTGCAGCGGGCAACATGGCTACCCGAGGTTAGCCAGCAGCACCGCAATCTCAATATGACTGCAAGGGCAGAACATGAAGTGCGATGGCATGCGATGCCTGCAAGCAACGTGATGATGTTTATTCCCGCCAATGGCTCACCGTCAGGCGCGATAGCAGACGAGTCAGCGTGGTTAAGTGCCGGATGTCTGTTTCCAGTCGGAGTCTTGGTCCGCATAGTCTACTCAAGCTATGCCACGGACTGCGCTGTATTACAGCAATGGGCGCACCAACGTACTGTCCCCTCAGCCCTGCTGCCTGCATCTCGTGCATCGTAGCACACTCAGCCCAGTAGTCGTATACGTCGCGTGGCAATGCAGCTTTCCGTCTTGAATCGCCAGATGCAGACAGGAGCAAGCTAGCGAGTGAGTCGCATGACCATGGAGAGGTCTAACACTCGCACGGGAGACGAACATCACCTTCTGCTAAAGTGGCGCCTTATATCGGCTTGCGCGTCGTCGTCGTGGCAAAGATGAGGTCTGAAGTGAGAGAAGAGTTAAAGTCTTCCGCGCCTTTCCTCGTGGCGCAGTAGGAAAGCTTGGCGTCCAAAGTGACCTCACAGGTGAGCGCATGGAGCTGATTCCTATGTTAGGGAATACTTCTCTTTCCTGTACGCCCTTGGCTATACCCTGCAATTGCTACTGTCTTGGCTTGCTGGCGTTCACTGTTGCTACACCGAGGATTGACTGAGCGCGTTGACTGGGGAAATCGATTAGGCACTGGCCGGTCCGAGCTGGCGCAAGCGAAACGGCGAGCTCAAAGATAGGCCAAAAGCCGTAGAAGGATCGCGAACATGGTGAGAATGCATGGCAGTCCAGAAAATACGATCATACTGACGAGTTTGTAAGGCTGTCACCAAACGCGCCGGCCGCAAGAAGGACGGCCCTCAACCCGTGGCTCAATCTAACACATCAGGCGCACCCGCGATCCGGAAAGCTGCCTACGAGACCAGCAAGAAGAAGGAAGTCGGAGTCTCAGATCTGACCCTCATCTCGAAAATCAGCAATGAGGCCATCAATGACAACCTCAAAATCCGCTTCCAGAATGGCGAGATCTACACCTACATCGGCCACGTGCTGGTCTCGGTCAATCCCTTCCGGGACTTGGGGATCTACACAGATGCAGTACTGCACAGCTATCAGGGAAAGAACAGATTGGAGGTACCGCCGCACGTGTTCGCGATTGCGGAAGCGTCGTACTATAACATGAAGGCATACAAGGAGAACCAATGTGTGATCATCTCCGGAGAATCTGGCGCAGGGAAGACCGAGGCTGCAAAACGCATCATGCAATACATTGCTAGTGTGTCTGGGGGCAGTAATAGCTCGATCCAGGAGATCAAGGACATGGTACTGGCTACCAACCCTTTGCTGGAGTCCTTCGGGAATGCGAAGACGTTGCGAAACAACAACAGTTCACGATTCGGCAAATACCTTGAGATTCAATTCAACGATCAGGGTGAGCCGGTGGGTGCGAACATCAATAACTACCTGCTTGAGAAGAGCAGGGTGGTCGGACAGGTCAAAGAGGAGAGGGACTTTCACATTTTCTACCAGTTCACAAAAGCTGCGAGCGAGACATGTCGATCGAACTATGGGGTGCAGCAACCGAATACTTATGCCTATCTGAGCAAAAGCAAATGCTACGATGTGAACGGGATTGACGATAAGGCGGACTTCAAGGACACGCTGAACGCGATGAAGGTCATTGGGATGTCCCAGCAGGAGATCGATGAAGTCTTTCGGATGCTAGCTGCTGTTCTCTGGATTGGAAACGTGTCGTTCCGGGAGAATGACGAGGGCAATGCAGAGATCGTCGATCAAAGTGTAGTCGATTTCGTGGCATACTTGCTGGAGGTCGACTCGTCACATGTGAACAAAGCCATGAGTACACGAACGATCGAGACTGCACGAGGAGGGCGCAGAGGGTCGACGTATGATGTGCCAATGAACATTGCGCAGGCTTCTTCAGTGCGGGACGCGCTCAGCATGGCGATCTACACGAATATGTTCGACTGGATCGTGCAGCGCATCAATGCATCACTGAAAGCACGAAGTGCCATCAGCCACTCGATTGGCATATTGGACATCTACGGATTCGAGATCTTCGAGAAAAACTCGTTTGAGCAGCTATGCATCAACTACGTCAACGAGAAGCTCCAACAGATCTTCATCCAGCTCACATTGAAGACCGAGCAGGAGGAGTACGCACGCGAGCAGATCCAATGGACGCCAATCAAGTACTTCGACAACAAGGTCGTGTGCGAGCTGATCGAGGAGAAGCGACCACCGGGCGTGTTCGCAGCGCTCAATGATGCTTGCGCGACAGCTCATGCGGACCCTGCAGCAGCCGATGGCACCTTTGTCCAACGACTGAACGCACTCAGCTCAAACCCGAACTTTGCGCCTCGACAAGGCCAGTTCGTCATCAAGCATTACGCCGGTGATGTGAACTACGAAGTCGCAGGCATGACGGACAAGAACAAGGATCAGCTGCTGAAAGATCTACTTTACCTTGTCGGAGAAAGTGGGAACGCATTCGTGCAAACCATCTTCCCCGACCGCATAGACCAAGACAACAAGAGGAGACCACCAACGGCAGGCGACAAGATTAAGGCGAGCGCAAATGACCTGGTGGCCACGTTGATGAAATGTACGCCCAGCTACATCCGCACGATCAAGCCCAATGAGAACAAAAGCCCGACAGAATACAACGATGGCAATGTGATGCATCAAATCAAGTATCTCGGTCTGCAAGAGAACGTCCGAATTCGGAGAGCAGGCTTCGCGTATCGACAGACGTTCGAGAAGTTTGTGGAGCGCTTTTACTTGCTAAGTCCGAAGTGTAGCTACGCTGGCGAGTACACTTGGACAGGCGACGCGAAGAGCGGCGTGAAGCAGATCCTGAAGGACACTTCGATACCAGCAGAAGAGTGGCAAATGGGCATGTCCAAGGCGTTCATTAAGACTCCCGAAACGCTGTTTGCACTCGAGACGATGCGAGATAAGTACTGGCACAACATGGCTATTCGCATACAACGCGCGTGGCGGAATTACTTGCGATATCGCATCGAGTGCGCCACACGGATACAGCGCTTTTGGCGGAAGAAGAGCGGCGGCGAGCCAAACTTGAAGCTGCGAGATCAGGGGCACAAGGTACTTGGAGGTCGCAAAGAACGGCGGAGATACTCCCTTGTAGGCTACCGACGCTTCCTAGGTGACTACCTTGGCATCGACAACAAAGGCGGCTCGGGCGAGGTTCTGCGGCGAGCTGCCAACATCGGACCCAGCGAAACGACAAGGTTCTCATGTCGCTGCGAGTTGCTGGTGTCCAAGCTTGGTCGGTCGAGCAAACCTGAAGCCCGGATGATTGTCCTGACGGAGTCCAACATCTACGTCATCAAGCAAGCACTCGTCAGTGGTCAAGTTCAAATCTCCGCCGAACGTACTATTCCTATGCGATCAGTCAAATTCATCAGCGCTAGCAATCTCAAGGACGACTGGTTCTCAATCGGGGCGGGCAGTGCGCAAGAGCCAGACCCGTTGATCAATTGCGTCTTCAAAACCGAGTTCTTCACGCAGTTCAGCGTGCTCACCCGCAACGCGATACCCATTCAGGTCGGCGACGCGATCTCATACAACAAGAAGCCTGGCAAGCCCGCCGCGGTCAAAGCTGTCAAGGACCCGAATGTACGACGAGACGACTTGTACAAATCCGGACAGATTCACACTGGCCCCGGCGAGCCACCAAACTCAGTCAGCAGAGCCACACCCAAAGGCAAGCCCGTTGCAGCAAAGCCCGTCAAAGCTGGCGGCCTGCTCAAGAAGAGCACGGGCGGGAAGCTCAGCCAGCAAGCTGCTGCTGCTAACCGGAGACCAGTGCCTGCGTCCCAGCCTTTGCCAGGCAGAGGCTACGTAGAGCCGCCCAAACCGCAAGCAGAGCGGATCATGCCTCAAGCTGTGCCACAGCCCGTGATGCGACAGGAGAGAGTCGTACCCGTGCCTATGCCCCAACCTGTGAGCCAACTTACCAATGGGTATGGCGTGGCGCATGCTAGGAACGCCTCGACTGAGTCACACGATTCGATCAGAGCGCCGCCGCCGCCGCCACCACCTGTGGCTCCTGCTGCGCCGAAGGATCCGCAATACAGGGCTATGTATGACTTTGCTGGGCAGACGAGTGGGGAATTGAGTCTGAGGAAGGACGAGGTGATCTTGATCACGCAGAAGGAGTCGAATGGTACGTACATTCCCCTCCTTTCCCACCTGCTGGATATGCTAACATTTGCGCGATAGGCTGGTGGCTGGCCAAACGCCTCGACCACAGCGCCTCCGGCTGGACTCCTGCAGCCTACCTCGAAGAAGTCAAGACCGCTCCTCCTCCGCCTCCGCCCCCACCAACCATCTCGCGACCGCCTCCACCTCCCGCCCCTGCAGCCGCCAAAACAAACGGCACGTCCGCCAAGCCTGGCCCTCCAGCGCCTCCTGCCAAGCGACCCGCCGGCCGAAAGCCGGCGCCTGCGACCCCGCGGGACAGTGGGTATAGTAATGGTGGATTGCAGGCTAGTGGAGGGGAGAGTGGTGGAAACAGTGGGAGGGTCACTCCGAATGGCGGTGGGGCTGGTTTGGCGGGTGGACTGGCGGAGGCATTGAGGGCGAGGCAGAAGGCGTTGAGGGGGGACGATTGAGAGAAGGCCACAAACATGGGATGTTGAATGAATTACGAGAACGCATCTTGTGCCACGTTGAGCACTTTGCGATTGAACGACTATGTGCCGTCGAACAGAGACCAGATAAGTGCAGCATGCTACCGCTTAACCCCCTCCAAGAGCTCCTCCACCATCGTCCCCACATGCTCAATAAATACCGAAATATGCCCCTCCCCCTGCAGCAAATGCGCCTTACACCACTCATCCGGCAAATGCTTGACAATCCACTCCCCATGCGCAAACGGCACCATCTGGTCCTCACTTCCCTGCCAAACCGCAGTAGGCACTTTCACCTCCTCGACCTCGAACCCCCACGGGTTCATGAGCTCCATGTCGTCGTCGAACCAGCCGTCTGTGCTGTGCTTGAGTCCTTCGTGGATGCCTTCCACCACGCCTTGGCCGAGGGTGGCGTTTGACAGGAGGGCTTTCTTGTCGACTTCGGGCAGGATGGAGGCCATTTCTTGGACTAGGCCGGCGGCGTCAGCGGCGAGGAGGCCGGGACGTTGGGAGTCTAGTAGCTTGCGCAGGGCGGTTTTGCCTTCGAGGGCGGCGTTGAATTCGTCGATGTCTGCAGTATGTCAATATGGAAGACAGATGTAGACCAGTGGCCATCACGCACTGTCTTGGCCTTGCCCGGCGAGGAAGTCCAGGTCGTCTTTGCCATATGGAGCACAGCCTGCCACGCAGAGCGCGGCTTTCACGCCCTTCAGACGGGCTGCGCAGGCAAGGACGTGAGGTCCTAGAGCTTCGTTAGACTCGCTACATCTTACAGTTTCCAGGAGTGATGCAATGTCATACCTCCACCGCTCCAGCCTCCTACGACACAGTCCTTGATCCCTAGATGCTCATTCAGTGCAGTCACATCAGCTACTGTATCGACTACTACGCGGCCTTCGTGTCGACTTGAGTCACCATAGCCCGGCCGTGACAGGGCAATGATCTTCAGTCCTTTAGTCTTGCATAGCTCGTCTAGGCTAGGTGGTACTGCGAGTCGAGATCCCGGTGTGCCATGAAGCCAGATGAATGGGTAGCCATTCGTGTCGCCGTCGATGTGGAAGTCGATCACTCGGCCATCGTGAAGCTTGAACTGTTGAGACATGACGATGAAGTGGAAATGTAGAGTCGTATATTCGATGGAGGAGTTGGACTAGCAACTATGGAAGAGGGATATGGAAGTGACTGCGAGATGAATAGAGAAGTTCAAGAAGCACTCATAAGCTTTCCCTGCTGTATGAAGAGTAGTAGCCGTAAGACTCACCTGTTGCATGTGGAGACACTACCACGATGACATCGAATCACTCATGTCAGCTCCGAGGCAGCCGGCCAAATGAGGAAGCTGGCGAGCATACGAACTCCGAGTGCGATGCCGGGCGCGCTGCGAATGAATGCCGCACAACCAAAGCCAGTCAAGATGGGCCACACGTGCAATGGAGCTGTTGATGTGGAGGTCCCAAGGCCCTCCATGTACTGTAGAAGTGGTCGACTAGAGATCGTATGAAGTGGACGTCAGCGATGCCAAGAGTTTATACCCGCTAAGTCACATGACGCACAGTGCAAAAGTTTGACCTCACTTGCCTATTTGGGTGATATGCTGGTGAAGATGTAAAAAATGCCTCGCTTCGCAAACTCCCTGCCTCCAGCAAAGCTCTGATGGCCCAAAAGGCGAAAAATAATGGTCTGATTATCATCTGAGATGATAGCGTTGAGTGAGCCCCTGAGAAGATGTTAGGATGAGGCAGGTACAGAATTTTCACGGGATCTACTCACAACGCGGGGGTCGAACCCGCGACCTTGAGATCGCAGTGTTGATGACTAAGAGTCTCACGCTCTACCGATTGAGCTCTGTTGAACCATTAGCGAAGGTTTTGAGAGGTAGAATCGGGTGGAACGTACAGCCGGGCTGATTGGATGGCAAAGTCGCGATAAAAACTAGTATAATCTTTTTTAATGGGGGGGAATCCGAAGTTATCTGGCAAGCGAGAACGCTTCAATGGCTAGGCCTTGAGAGCAGTGGAGGCTCTCAGACCGAACAGTGCCATTTCTAGGCTACTCTACACTACTTCAGCATCTCCACCCCAAACACCCTCCCCAAAATACTATACCCTTTCCCCTCCGCATCCGTCTTGATCCAGAACTCGTCCGCGCCAGGGGCCCCATACACCGCCAGATCCAGAAGCTCCCACTGCACGCAATTGTTCGCCCGGATCTGCTCGCTCGGATACTCGACTCCCGGATCGGTTACGACAGCATGCCACTTCCTGATCTCACAGCCATCGTCCAGCTTCTTGATGATCAGTGTAGGATACAGCCGTACTTCCAAGGTCTTTGCTTCTGGCAGATTGAAGATAACCGGAAATCCCACATTCAGGACGTCCGTAGAGTTGGACGTGAAGCTCGTGACCTTCAAGCCGGGGAGACCGGGCTCGGTGATAAGAGTGATGCTGGAGTTCAGCGTGACGCCAAGGAGCGAGGGCACTTTGTAGGTACCCGCGAGATTCGTCTGAGCTTGCGATCGGGCAGTAGCTTCAAGGCCCGGGAGTAGTGTCTCCATGATCAAGCCCGAGAGTGCGAGCTGAGTCGGCGCACCTCCAGTACCAGCTGTGAGGACTGTAAAACCGACGTTGTAGTCGGGGATGAGGATGATGACAGAGTGGTAGAGGCCTAGACAATATTAGTGCTGGTTGATTACGGCGAGCGGTGCAGTACTTACCGATATCGCCCTGTTTAGTGTACACATCCACAACACGATCCTCGATCTGCCATCGAATGATCTCCCAGGCTATACCAACGGATTGCTGCCATACAGAGGTATGTGTGAGTGGCTTCATCCACCTCCGCGTATCGACGGCTGAAATTTGAGTACTGTTGAGTATGGCCTGGCCAAATTTCTCCAAATCCCGCTGCGTGGAGTAGACACCTCCAGCGGCACCTGCGTCACCGATTGGGATGGCAAAGTAGCTGGACAGCACATTGCCGGGAATGATACCAGTCGTGGTATTTGGCTTCAGTGCGTAGCTGCTGTTGCCCATGTTAAGCTTGGCGAAGACATCATTGTGCATCAAATCTTCCATTGAACGGCCCGTGATATTCTCAAGCGCATAGCCTAGGATCTGGTACCCTCCATTCGAGTATGCCGGAGTCCTGAACGGCAGCACTGTAGGCGGCTCCTGCAAGAAAGCGTTCAGAGCATCCTCCCGCAAGCATGGATTCTCACTGCATTGCGGCAATGCGACGGGCGGCTTTGGGGGCAGGCCAAAGCTCGTGATAGGAATTCCACCGACACTCGTTGGCGGCGGCGCTGGTGTATGGCCGCGAGCTATGCCAGCCATGTGGCTTGCAAGCGCTCCGAGGGTAATGGAAGACCAGTCCGTGCATTCGAGTGGATCCTTGGCGAAGGAGCAGTTCGTAGCAGCAGCAGCGAGTTCGGGGACGAATTCAGTGACTGGACGATCCCAGTACGCATGCCCGACTTCGACGAGGTATGTGTATGCTGTGATAAGCTTGCTGAGACTACCGATGCGGTAGATGGAGTCCTCTATCTTCTTGTCAGTACCCGCCATCAATCATTCGGACTCTTCCATTCGTACCAGTCACTGCCTTCACGCTCCCCTTTGCAAGAGTAGCAGTGTCGGCCGTGTGCTGCACCGAGAGCAACGTCGAGTCCAATTCGAAGATGCCGATTGACCAACTCGTCTGATTCGCCTTGAGAGTCGTCAACAATGCGTCGTCGGCCACTGTGGCATTCTTCAGCGCATCGCTGATATTCTGAACAACGTCTTTGAAGACCAGATCTGAAGAGAGTCCCAAGGGAGCAGGGTAGTCAGGTCCGAGGATGCCGCAGGGGACGTATGGTACAGCAACTGCGATAGCCGCGATGAAAGGAAGGACAGTAACGGAACGCATCGTGAATAACGCTATACAGTGAACAACAGATGGAAAGGAGATAGTCGACGTGAACATACCTCAAGTCCGACTATAAGACCTCAACCTCAAGTCTTCGCCATCCTCCGCCAAGACGCGGTGCCTCGCAGCCGTATGATCGACGAGCCTATGCTTGCGTAGCACAAACCCAGCCCACTCCCTTGACAATCCATTTCCATACCACTCACCATGTCATCAGGATGCTATGTCAATCTCCCGAGACCATGCGGAAGAAACGTTGGCCAGTTCGCACTCTCGTAATATGGGGAAATTCAATTAGGCGAAGTTTTGAGGTACCTGATTGGCTGCATCGTAAACTCCAACGTGCGGCTGTGCTCTACAGTCCCAGATCCTTGTCGTGATCTCCGCTGTCTCGGAACTTGACGGTGATGACAATGCGATCCTTTGGGCAGTGTCGGGGTTAGGTGATACGAGAATAGAGTTTCGCAAGTCCTTCGAGGTCGTTGCTGTGAGTTCCTGACACGCTTTTTATCCCGCCATGATCATAATAAACACTCGAACTGTGGTCACTTCTGCCCGCTGGGGGGCGGCCATGGTGAATAAATAACGAACAATTATCAGACGTACAGCCTAGCTATGCCAGACTTTCGAACTCGACCACCCCCCGTTTGCTTCAAGGGTACTCGAATATCGCAACAGTATCCGCAAAAGTATTCCCATTCGCCGCCTCGGGAACCAAAGCAACCTGATCGACCTCGACCATGATCGCGGTCCCGACGGTATTCAGCGCATACAGGTAGATCGCCTCGCTCTGCTCAACGCTGACAGTGTACTGCTGGCAATTCGTCGTCAGGAGACAACCGCCATCGTAGTTGTTGAAGAAGGAGTAGAGACCTGGAAATGTTAGCGAAAGTTGGTGTGACAGGGAGAAGGGGAGTTCATACCAGCGCCATAGTTGTAAATGTACGTGCTGTTGAAGATGCGGAGACCAAAGGTCTTGGGGCAAGTCGGCAGGTAGCATTGTGTGAAGTCTGGATCGGACCAGCCTGCCAGAGGTGGGTAGTTGGACAGAGAGTTCGGGTTGTTCTGCATGTAGCTGATCGCGAAGTCAGTTTCATCAGACCATTCCGCGGTCGAGAATGTACAACTTACGCCGTCTCGCTCTGAATGACACCCATGTAGATTTCCTTCGCATTGGCGATGTTGTAGTTGTACAGTTGCGAATGCTCGAACGAGCTGCCGTAGATCCACACCGGACCTTGACTCTCCACCAGCAATCCACGGCCGTTGTACACCTCAATCTGATTGTGATCAGCGAGGTCCATCTCGTGATCAGCCACCCAGCCCCAATTGTTAGACATCACAAGACTAGCAGTCTTAGTCAAATGCAGAAGCAGGAACGCAGCATAGCAAGTCTTACTTGCACCGTGTGCGAAGTTCGGCTGCTTGGCGCAGTTGTTGGACTGCAGCTGAGTACCATTGCCACCACCAATGCGCCAATGCGTGTCCCACATGCCTGTCGCGCCCGGAAAGGTGCCCGCGAGATTCCACTCCATCATGATGGCGCCTGGCGCTGGACCGAGAGTCTGGAATACCATGTCCGTGATCTCGACCGTACCTTTGTCACCCGGCTGGCCGACGCGGAAAGCGACTCTGGGATTGTTCATGTCGCCGAAGTCTGATCCAGCCGAGCCGTCTACCATCATCAGCGGCCACAGTTCACCCACCATCTTCGCAGTGTTGGGGATCGTGATGGTATGGCGGATGACATACGCGCCGTGATCGAAGTAGGCGATTTCACCGTTGGCGTAGTTTACAGAATTTAAGAAGCTCTGTACGTTTGCAGTATCGTCGCGAACACCATCGCCGTAGCAGCCAAAGTCATACGACGACTTGAACTTCGTGACAGGCACACCTTCATACTGTGGCTTCGATCTCTCCAGAACCATGCCCGCGCGAGGTCCGTCTGTCAATAGCAGGCTTGTTGGCTTCGTCGGCTGACCCACAAGCTGCTGAATTCGTGCCGAGTTAGCGGCTGGTCCATAGCATGTGAGGTTGTTCTCGGTGTACATGCTCTCGTAAGCGGTGTATGCTTTTCCTTGCACGTAGCTACGAACGAGCTGATTACCAGGGATGATGACAGTCCCGTTCTTGTATTGCACTGCAGGATCAGTATTGATGAAGTTGACGTTGTCGAGCACAAGAGTGCCGGCGGCGGTTGGCGTGCTGTTGCCAGAGAATGATGTGATGATGCCAGTGTCGGTATTGGTGAATACCGAATCCTGGAACACAAGAGATCCAGTCGCAGGAACGTCACCGCCCGAGGACATGTCGACTGCGGTGCCGCAGTTATTGACAAAGATGCTCTTGTACATGAACACCCAGTTCCAATTCTGAAATATGGCAGTATTGCATCGGTTGAAGGTCAAATTACGCATGGTGAACTGCTGATTGCCTGCGAACAAACCGATACCGCCTCCGTTGAAGATGAGATCTTCGAGATGGCCTCCAGAACCATTGTCCATGAAGACACCTTGCTGCGCGTTGCCGTCACCTGGTGTACCGACGACGCAATTGAAGACGATGTTCTGTAGACTCGTGGCTTGCGCGACTTGCCAATGTATGCCGTGGACGCCTCTATTCGGATCGACTAACGTTAGATCGAAGACGAAATTCCTTATCTGGCGCCACATGTTGTTCTGATTCTGGAACCAGTTGAATCCGTACGGTAGGTACGGGTTGGCGTCGAACAACCCAATCGCATCAAATTCAGGCGTCCCCTTGATTATTGGCAAGTTGTTCGCATCTCCGACCATGGCGGTGTAGTAGTACAGATTGATCTTCTGCGACACCATATATGTTCCAGCGGGGAAGTACACGATAGCTGGCGTAGTCATCGAGCTATCGCAGCCAAGACCGCATCGTCCGCCATCCGAAGTAGCGTTCCCCAGGGCCCAGGTGTCGTCTGTCACGCCATCTCCTTTCGCTCCATAATCCTTGACATTTCGCCAGACCACATACGACGCGTTGACGCCGTACACTGCTTTGCCCTGTCGCTTGATCTGCGAGACCCAGTAGGGAGTCCCGGAGCCGTAATTGTCAGCACGCTTCTCGTGGTTGAAGGTGTGCACTGGGCTCTCCATGTCATCTGAGCCGTACAGATCTTCCAGCTGAGGTCCAGAGATGAGATCGCCATCCGGTTGACTGGGTATCGGCAAAGCATGGCTCAAGTCATTGACGGAGCCGAACTCGAAAGTCTGTTGGATCGCTTCCACTCTGGCGTAGTACGTGCAAACGAGTAGGCTTGCGGCAAACCAGCACCGAGCACTCGGATACCTCGCCATGGCGGCTAAAGCTGATGAGCGGCGTGACTACTACGCCTTCAATTTATGTTTCCGATTCGAAGGTATTCCAGAATGATGAGTCGTGACCTTCAAGTCCTCGAGTGGCAGCCCTGCGCGTCAGAGCGGCATGTTTTCTGCTTCGACGCGCAAAGGAATGCATGGCATATGAGTTGCTCAGTATCCGGGGCATGCAAGGGTCTTAGCTACTGTAGCCTCTGGAGTCTGCACGCCTCTAATACTTCCCAAAGAAGAATATATGTTTTGGATGTGCGGACAGCTCGTCCATGAAGGGATGCGAAGTGCGAACTGCGGTGCCTAGAAAGAAAACCTCTCCAGTTGGGTAGTCGCGTCTCTGTGCACCTGCTGTGGCGACGTTGGTGCGGCAGCACACCATGTGACATGATTGGAGCTCGACTGAGACCAGGAGAACCGACGCTACTCACTTGATCGCAATCATCTTAGCACTTAGAACCGGAGAAGCGAGGGCACAAGGCTTTCACTCCATAGCGTTCAACCCCTCGCCCCCTGCCCGCCCATGATCCTGGCCTCTCTCGCCTTTCGCGCTCTCGCGGCCGCAGTCTGCGCACTCACAGCCGGAGAGTCATCATGTCCAGCATCGCTGATGTCTTCGGTCGTGTCCTGAGAGCTGCTGGGTTCCCCAGTGCCATAAGTTGCGGCTTGCTGAGCTGCCGCTGCTCGTTCGCGAGCATCTTTGCGGTCTTCGGCCAGAGTGATGTCCGCCTGTGTGAGAGTGATCTTTGTTGGTGGGCGGGAGAGCATCGCTAGGATGGAGCGCTGGAGGTCAGGAAATTGATAGTGATCTGCGAGAGCTTTGCTGTGGAAAGTAGTGTGCTGTGTCTCCTGTATGTCCTGTGCTACACTAGATGTCTGAAGCTATGGATACCTAAGTGAAGTTACCAACTAGAATGCTATACAGAGTCTGGTAAGACGCTGTTGAGGTGTGAAACGAACCTCGCTGCCGCTTCGAAGATATGGCTTGGCATTCCCGAGCTTTGGTCCATCACCTCCAAAGGTTGTAGAAGGCACCGGGCAGTATACGACCATTCACGTGCAAGACTCCTACATCCCCACCATCTCACCATGACCGTCTCACTACTCACCCTAGCTGAGCGGCACATCGTCACCCGCCAATGGCGACAAGGAGCCCAATGTCTTCGCTGCCTCCACACCTCGAGACCCAATCGAGCAGACAAGGGAACCGGCGGCGAAGTAGTAGACTCTAGCAGTAGGCGATCCTACCAAGTCTGCGTAAATATATACAGTAGCTAACAAAGCTACAGCTCTCCCCCGCTCCAGCCTCCGCCACCAGCGCGCCGCTCGTATCTCTCAAGAAGTCTCCGCCCTCCGCGACACCCCATCTACCGACCCCGCCCCTCTGATCTCCTCCGATGCCGCTTCCACAGCCCAAGACCAGTCGCACACACCCGCCATTGACGCCCATCCAAGCAGCAATGCCTCCGTCCAGGGCATACTCGGCCAGAACTCCGGTCCCGCGAGAGAAGGCCCCTTCGCCCAACCCGTAGGCCGTCTAGACGAAGGCCGCGAAGCAGAGAGTAGCGAGAAGTTCTCCTCACAGGGTCTAGGCGCAAGAACAACAGACGGCAACCCCACAAATCCCTCAGTCGGCGAGACAGCCGTGCTCTCCCCCCAAACCCAGCCCTCAGACCCCACGGCTCCCGCGTCCCACACACCCTACCTCCGCACCGCAACCCTCAGCCTCGTAACCACCAGCCCCTCCCACCGTAGCCTCAGACGCCAGCTCCTCGGCCCGAAAGCCCTCCCAACCCCCATCCCACCCACAACCCCAGACGCCGCTGTGCCGTACATCAAGTCCCATCTGCGGGTTCTGCAGCCAACGCGGCCTCATCGCAAAGCGTTCCGACCACGAAACGCCCCGCATCCGGATCGCGAAGCGCTGCTAGCGACGCGACAGGAGCTGCGGGCTGAGGCCGCGACGGCGCGAGAGGCGTTAGGCGAGGGAAGGCATTATTTCAAAGACTTGCCTGAGGAGCTGCAGGGGAAGTTCAGGGAGAATCGAGAGGCGTTGGAGGCTACGGCCAAGGGGAGAGATAGTGCTGTGAGGGCGAAGATTTCGGGGACGTTGGTGGAGAAGTTTGTTAAGGGGAGGTATGATCCGAGGGGCTTGTTGCTTGGGGGAGAGGGGAAGGCGAAGGGCTATGGGAGGGAGGTGCTGGGTAGTGTTGCGAGGGGCTTGTTGCGGAATGGGACGTATCTGGGCAAAGATGCTGAGAGGGTTGTAAGTAAGGTGAGGAGTCTGCTGCCTGCGCTGCCTGCTGCTGGAAGCGGAGGAGGAGCGAGGAGAGCGCAGGCGTCGAAGTAAATCTGCGCGGAGCAGATGCATGCCAGCCAAGCTGGATGAATCAGCATGACACCTTCATCATGCGTCTATACATGCTCATTACATGGAGAAGCTACGTCGCTGTAACCGTCTGGCCTCTGTCGCCGTGACATCGATCACCATCGCATCGGGGCTTGCCTCTGCCTGCGCTAGGCAACTCATGTCCATAATCAATGATCGTCGGCAACTCGATGCAATCACTGTGCCCGACTGTGCACCAAGTCGGCGTCCAGCGTCTTGTGCAAGCCATGTGATCCCTCATGAAGGCACCACGATCTCCGCCTGTCATGTGTGAACGCTATTCGCGTTTGACGGCGCCTGGCCAGCAACCGCAGCCGCATCCTCCTCAGCCTTCCGTATGGGCGCGAAGTAAGGATGTGCCATCGCCTCCTTCGCCGTAAGCCGCTCCTAGAAAGTTGTCAGCACAATCCCTCCCGCGCACACCACCACCGACGAAACCAAGACATACCTGATGATCATACCTCAACAACCGATCCAAAAAATCCACAGCATCATTACTGACAAACCGCTGATTCTCCGCGTTCACAAACCCATGCCAGCTCTTCTTCGGGAACCTACCCAGAATATCATCATACTGCGCATCAAGCTCAATATCATACTTGTCCAAGTAATCAAACAGATCCTCCGTCCCCAGCACCTTCGCAATCTTCACCAGTTGATCCGAATTGCTGTTGCCATGGAAGAAGGGCTCTTTCCGGAAAATCATGCTCGCGAACATGGCGCCTAAACTCCACATGTCGAGACTGTAGTCGTATTCTTGTAAATCTACCAGGAGTTCGGGGCCTTTGAAGTAGCGGGATGCGACGCGGACGTTGTATTCTGTGCCGGCGTGGTAGAACTCTGCTAGACCCCAGTCGATGAGGCGGAGCTTGCGGTTCTCGTGGTCGATCATTACGTTATGCGGTTTCACGTCCCGATGCATGATGCCCTTCGAATGGCAGAAGTCTAGCGCTTTCAGCAGCTCGTGGATGTAGAACCGTACGTCTAGGTCGGTGAATTTGGGATAGAGCGTGCGGAAGTCTGTGTTGTTGACGTGCTCGAAGATTAGGCTGGGAGTTTTGGATTGCGCGTCCCGGACTACATCCAAGAGGGCGACGATGTTTGGGCCGCCGGAGAGGTTCTGCAGGATCTTGATTTCGCGCTTGATCTTCTTCTTTTTGACGGGTTTGAGGACTTTGATGACGCATTTCTGGTAGTTTACTATGTTTATGCCTTCGAAGACTTCGGAGTATTTGCCGCGGCCTGGTGTTGTCAGTACGCTGATGTGACGTGACGAAGTGATGCTGATCTGCGCCCGCTACGCGAGATCCCAGACCACCGCCGCGCTCCACCGCTTCTTGGACAGCGTAAGATTGTACATACCGATCTTCCTGACGACCTCGTAGTTCTCCAACACGCCCCAGCTAATGTTCACGCTGTCATAGTCCCAGTATGCGCGGGGCATCTGTTGGTTGATATCTGCGTACACTCGCGCCATGCTGGGCGAGATTGGACTGATTCGTGCCTCCTCCGCGCTGGCGATACGACCCTCTATGCCCTAGTGGGCTGGGACGAGTGACGTTCCAGGCAGGATTGATATCGTCGGCAATGAGCTGACGTGGCTTGTCGAGTGTCAATCGATCGGGAGCAGTGTTGTGGGTACGCCCAGTCTATTCCAATGCAAGGTATGCTGCGTATTCAAGTCCTTCCTCATTTGGATGTGATGTCGTTGCGCGTGGGCTGGTCTCATAGTGGGGCCGAGTGTGAGTGAAGCTTGATGATGAGGCTTGCAGATAGAGTGTCGGCTAGATCCGGGGCAGCTAAGCTTATATCTCGCGAGAAAGTGGCAGTCACATGCCGGAGCGTCCTCGACCTGATCAGGGATGTTGGACTTTCGATAGCAGACCCAGGACTCGCTGCAGTCCAGTTCAAGGCAGCAATGTTCTACGACTTGAATCTCCCCTACTCGCCCACCGATGCTGGCCTTGCTCGAACCCTCCACTTCAGCCACGAGCTGGGCATCAATGTCATCGCCCTGAACCATAGCATCACCGGCAAGCTGCCAAATGAGATCGTACACGCGACATCCCAATCTTGGACTTGTGATCAACACTGACCAACTCCAGGCCTGCGCCATACCCTCCCCTCTCCTCTTCAAAGACCTCCCTCGGACCCTCCAGATCCTCACCCGCTGCACCCTCCATCTGACTGAGACACACCAAAACGCCCGCCTACTCGCCCTCGCGTCGCACTACGACATCCTTGCCCTCCGACCCACGGATGAGAAGTCCCTCCAATTAGCTTGCTCAAGCCTGGACTGCGACATCATCTCCCTTGACCTCTCTATCCGGCATCCGTTCCACTTCAAGCATAAGATGCTTATGGAGGCCATCAAAGCTGGAAAGAAGATTGAGATCTGCTACTCACAGGGTATGATGGGAGACAGTCAGGCGAGGAGGAATCTGATCGGCAATGTGAGTCAGATTGTTAGGGCTACGAGGGGCAGGGGACTAGTGATCAGCTCGGAGGCTAAGAGCGCGATGGGGCTGCGAGGACCGTGGGATGCTGTCAATCTAGCTGCTGTGTGGGGACTGGGACAGGAGAGAGGGTTCGAGGCGGTCACGAAGGAAGCGCGGAGTGCTGTGGTGAGTGCGCAATTGAAGAGAACGGGGTGGAGGGGCACGATAAATGTGGTGTATGGCGGGGAGAAGCCTCCGGAGACCGTCAACACTGTTGTGAACGAGAAAGGAGCTGCTGCCGCGAAGCAAGGAATGCCTAGTAAAGCGACACTGAACGGAAAGGTTGATGCGATTGCTGGGACGAAGCGGAAAGCCGAGACTGAAGCTGCAGCCGGTGCAGTTAACGGCGGAGGGAAGCCATTGAGCAAGACGCAGATGAAGAAGCGCGCGAAGCTGGAGAAGATGGCAGCCGAGGCCAGAGAGAAGGAACAGAGCGACGCTGTTGTTACTGGCTGAACGGTACTTCGACTCGATTCATATTCGAGACATGCCGCGCACACATCAGCCACTGCGTTGACAAGGCAATGTCCAGAAGTTGACAAAGCGCTTAGGTGTACAGCGCAGAGTTTCTGCAAGCACAGCACAACCTGACCACGAGCTTTCGGACGGACGTCATCGAATGTCCGCGCTTTCGACCTCGTCAACGAGCGGGCCAATGATACATGTACGAAGACAGGCACGCAATCCTTCCTCAGTGATAGATCGAGGTCGCTGGAACTCAGCACATCTACTCTGCTTGACAATAAGTTTGGCGCCCTCTTCGACAGTCGAAAGTCAGCACATTCTCCCTCGCACCTAGAAGGCTCCACCCGTCTGGGCCACCTCCTCATGGCCGACCTATGGAAGACACATGGCCCCTCCATTGTCGGACTCTGGAAATGCATATCCTTCGAGATCCTAGACGTCAACGACAACAACCAAATCCTCGGCTACCCGATGGGCTCTGACCCTTTAGCCCGCGTACAAGTCTCGCCATCAGGCTACCTATCCGCACATCTCGCTACGCCCAAGACAGCATCAGCATCAAAGGATGCAGACACGGTGCCTGTTGCGGAGACAGTATTGACTGGCTACTGCGGCTACTTGACTATGTTCAAAGATGCTGAGGGGTTGGGATGGAAGACCAAGGTCGACATTGGGAGCGACAGGCATCCTGTTGGAGGCTTTGAGGAGAGGAGATTGAGGTATTGGGAGGAGGGTGGGAAGGATTTCATGGAGTTGAGGCCGGCGAGGGAGTTTCCGCTACCTGTGAGTACCGAGCTGTGGGAGCGGTTGAGGCGTTGGCCGCTGACTTTTGCTTGCAGGATGGCAAGATGGGCAAGGGTGTGTTGATCTGGGAGAAGATAGAGTAACCCCTCCTTACCTCACGGCGCAACGACATGACAGGACAGACCGAAGACACGCCGACGCAGATCTTGCTTCAAGTGTCTGGGAGCACCCCATGAAATTGCGCTCGAGTAAACGCTCGTTTACGCGATGCAAGCCACCAAGTCATCCACTTCTTCCGCCGATACAGTGTCTTCATTATTTGGAGTCCCCGATGGCATGTTTCGGTCGTACTCGCCAGCACAGTACGGGGACATGGCAGTTCGTGCCCTGAAACCACGCCAAGTCTGGCTTCAGCTACTGATGAGCTTGGCTGCAACGTCCAAGCCGTACTACTGCTACAGACTGATTACTACTACCACAGTATCACTGCACACGAGCCACATGGACGCCGAAAGACATAGATGGCAGCGCTGTCGCCCACACAGGAACACCATTCCATGCCGTAAGTGTGCATGACTCGGGTGGCTGTATTGTTGCGATGCTCATCAAGACCTCACGCCCAGCGCTGTCAAGTCCATACGCCCAGTCAAACAGCACAATGGAGTCGCAATGGTAGGTAGCTCGACAGCACTTCTATATATCCTCTCTCTGCCACACAATTACATACCTCCCTATCAGACAGCCATTCGTTCATTTTCTTCTTCTCAGCGGCCCCAGTACAGGCGCTTCCGCTCTCTTACATCTCACCCCACCGTCTCGCACCCCTCTCAACCCAACGCATAGATGTTCACCCCCACCACCACCCTCCTCACCACAGCGCTGCTGGCAGGCCCCTCCCTCATCAACGCCCACTACATCTTCTCCCAACTGATCGTCAACGGCGCCGCCGTCGGCTCAGACTACACCTACATCCGCAAAAACACAAACACCTACATGCCCTCCTTCACCGCCGACGTCGTAAACTCCCCAAACGCAATCTGCAACGTCGGCGCCCAGAACGCGGCGTCCAAGACCTACGATGTCAAGGCTGGGGATAAGGTGGGGTTCAAGTTGATGTTCAATGAGTTTATTGAGCACCCCGGGCCGGCCTTTGTGTACATGAGTAAGGCTACGGGAGGGGATGTGGCTAGTTATGGGGGCGAGGGGGATTGGTTCAAGGTGTTAGAGAGTGGGATTGTTAGTGGGGATGGGACTACGGATACGGATTGGGCGAGTTGGCAGAAGGATCGGATTGAGTTTACGATTCCGGCTGATACGCCAAGTGGGGAGTATCTTGTGAGAGTGAGTCGTGGTCGAGATTGATGCGAACTTGTTAGGTACGAATACTGATTGTGACTACAGCCTGAGCATATCGGTCTTCACGAGGCGCATGTTGGCAAGGCGCAGTTCTACATGGGTACGCTCTTAACACCCTTGACCTTCCCACGAGCGGCCTACTGACACCTCCCAGAATGCGCCCGACTCCGCGTCTCCGGCGGCGGCTCCGGCTCGCCCTCTCCTCTCGTCAAGATCCCCGGGCTCTACAAGGCGGACGATGTAGGCATCGCGTGGAACAAGTGGACCAACAATCCCGTGAAGTACGTCATGCCGGGTCCTGCTGTCTGGCGCGGCGGCGCATCGTCGTCTGGCTCGTCGTCTGCTTCGAGCGAGACTGAGACGACTGGCTCCGACGCTGAGGCTACGATTGGTGACAGCGCCGGCGCTGAGACCTCATCAGGGTCTACGACTGGCGCCGAGACTTCCTCGAGTTCGTCGACTGGTTCGGATGCCTCGTCTGGCTTGTTATCGACTGGCTACGAGACCGAGACTGGGGCTGAGGCTTCGAGTGGCACTGATGCCGGTGCCTTTACCGGCTCGACCACTGATAGTACCACGACGGACTCTTCTGATGCGAGCACTGGTGATAGCGCTACTGGCTCCGACGCCGCGTCCGGATCATCGACTGGCTATGAGATTGGTGCCGAGACCTCCACGGGCTCTGACTCAGCGACTGACACAACAGCTGGTGGCGACTCTGCCGCCTTCACTGGTGGCTCGATCGGTACTACGCCCTGGGGCAGCATCTCGGATTCCACTGGCTCTGCTGCCGGCGGCTCCTCCACAGGCACAACGACTGGCTCCCCTCCAGTCACCTCTGGCTCCGGCTCCACGCCTCCCGCTCCGATGGCACCTCCCGCCGGCGCAGGTACGCGATGGGGCGGTCCTAAGGGCATGGGTAGCCGCTGGGGTCAGTGGAATGGACGTGTCAAGGGCCGCAGGACTCGACTATCGTCGATGTGAACTTAGCCATGCGGTGTAATTGATAAGGTGGGCAAATGGAGAGAAATCGAGAATGGGAACGATGTACAATAGTCACGGCATTGCAGGCTGGGGGTTCCGAGATCAGCCCAGGCGGCATTTTGGGTACTGCAATGTATTCATGGCTTGCGGGCCACAAGCCGTTTGAGTTCTCTCACCAGGGCATACGTAATCCGCAATGACCTTGAAGGTGGAAGACGCAAAAGGTAGGTGCTTCAGTATTTCCTCCCACCCATAGTATAGAGCAGCGTGCCGAATTGGATCACCATGCAGCAGTACTGCCAATTCACGAGATCGGTGTGGACAGTGTGACGGCGATGTACGATGCAAATCTCTGGCAGGTTGCCGCTGTTACGTGAATACCATTTTCGAAAACTAATTGCAGTCCCTAATTCGCCGCGAGACGGTCTATAAGAGCAGTGGGAGAACGCAACTTGACAGTCCGGCTAATCAAGACACACTTCTGATCGATCTAGACAGTGACCGGATGCACGTTCTCATCTCTACCTTCTTGCTCATCTCCATCACGGCTATCAACACTCACATCATCACCCTCCTGATCAACTCGCGCCTTCTCGAAGCTCACCTTCTCCCTGCCCTGCGCATTCACATTATCTCCATCTTCCCTCTCCATGACTCCAACGGCGTCCCGTCCCGCCCACGTCAGACTCGTGAACTTCACGCACTCGTCTAGCACCTCGAGCCTGGTCCTCCTCTCCTCTTTATTAAGCGCAACCTCTGGAAAAGTAGTCCAGCCGTGCTTCCGGTCCGCGTACCGCATGGTCTTGAGATCCGCTCCGCGGCCTTCGGCTCGCACCTTCGCATCCCAGGCCTCGGACTGCTCCCACAGTGTGTCAAGACCAGATAGTATGAGTAAGATCTTCGCCCGGGGGTGTAGCTGCGTCGCTATGTCTAGAAGCCCGGGAGAAGCGCGGCCATGCGCCGCAAGTTCCCGAGAGACGTAAGTAGAGGCTAGATGATCATCCAGAGATTGCTTTCCAGGTTTACGAGGCTTCACGGCAGGCATTCTCTCATGTCGCGTGCGTTCGCTGGGAAGCTGTCGCAGATCTAACGCAGGGTAGAGTAGCAGTAAAGCTACGGGGTGAGAGTAGTCTCGAGGGATCGGCGATGGCCAGTCTGGAAAGCCCAAGTCGGCTGGTACGTGCATGCCCACGTTGAGAGCAATGTTGCCGCCGCTGCTCGCGCCGCTGAAAGCAATCTTGGTTGTGTCGAGATTGATGTTCAGAGGCGGTGGTGTGGGCACCCTATCTACGCGCCGCTCGTCCTTCGTGGCTTTGGCTTGTAGTGCGGCGAACCAGTGTGCTCGGAAGAATTCTGCGATACCGTCTCTGAGTGCCTGATACCCGGGAGTATAAGTTGTGTCCAGGAGCGCTCTCACAGCATCATCGGCATCCTCGATCGCCGCGGGGAACTTGTCCAGCGGTGCCATGCGATAGTCGACACTTATCACTACAGCCTTCAACTCTCGACATAGCCTTGCGCAGAATGGTGCCTGCTCTAGACAGCTTCCGAGATAGAAGCCACCGCCATGGTAGTCCATCACTACTGGGTACGAGCCGAGGTCAGGGGTCGACTCGCCTGATTCTGGACTCGGAAAGGTCGTCGGTGGAATGAAAACATACAGCGGTATCGTCCTGCCAGCTTGTCTGGACGGCAGATCCAAGCGAAAGGGCTGTGGGCCTTCTCTAGACGTGATCCGCAGTGCGTCCATGGGCACAGCACGAGGCAGACGGACCAGAGCGGTCTTTGCCAGCGTTGATAGATCTTGCTGACTCCAGCGGCTGACATGGTGCCGTATGCTCTCCATGGTGGGCCGTGGACCGTGAGACCCGGGCATCCTGTATCGACTCTAGATGTTGTGTGGTGAACAATGTCAGGGATTGCGAGATAGACAGCGTCGCTTCGCCAGGCCAGAGGTCGATGAGGCACGAGATTGCTTTTGTCGGTCAAGTCGTGGTCAATGGTTGTCGTGGCTTCAATTCATTGAGAAGGCTGCCTATAGACGCCTGTGGAGTACAGTCAACAATGTTAGTGAGCAACTATCGGAGGTCATCGACTTTACACAGGCGTGGCTAAATCTTGGTTGATGAACACGCAATCGCATCTATGGAGCTGGAGGAGCGAGTGTGGAATCGATCCCGTGCAGGTGCAGAAGTGGGATGGGGATTATTAGATGAAGCAAGGCATCGAGCTTATCAATTGACTTCGGATGGGATGAGTAACGAGTCGCAGCAACACACATCTACAGTGATAGGAATCGCTTCGACTCAGGTCTATTATGGGACCGGAAGCCCTGACGACAGTGAAGAGAGGCATTGAATTCATTCCTAGTTGATTGGAGCTCTTGGGGTTTACAGTGAACAACCGCATCCGCTTACACAGACTCCGAACCACGAACATGCAAACGATGCCCTTCACGATCTATAATAATACTGTATGCCACTCCTGGCTCCCTAGAAAGTGCCCACGCCCGACCGCTATGCCAATACACACGCTCGCCCGAACGCACAGTCCAACATGCAACGCCATACCCTTACGGACAACCCTCAAACTCCTCTGATGCTGTACAATTCCTTCTGCCGTCGATGCAAGTTGCTATTTCAAGCCTCCGCGTGATGATCAGTGGTGCCATCTGTGTCAGTCTTGGCCAGCAGCGCGCTGTCGACTTCGACGTGACCCATGTTCTTCCGTGGGATAAAGAAAAGCTGGGCGATGCCGAGGACTGCTACACCAGCACAGCTGAACCAAGCTGCTGCGCTTCCACCTGCGCTATAGATGACCTGTTGACTTGTCAGTGGGTGGAAATTGAAGAAGGCGGTGACCAATGACTTACACCAACCAATGGCGGCGACACAGTCCGTGCCAAACAGCAGGCTGACATCGCCGCTCCGTTGACCTTGCCCAAGACTTGCGACGAGGGTGTGGCGTCCTTCAGCATGATCAATGCCACCGGATATACGATGATGCCGAAGAAGCTCTGCAGGACCAGCGCCAGGTATACAAACAACTGCGTGAACGGCAGTGCTGAGAGGAAGGGCATGATCATGTAAGGTATAGGGAAAAGGACAACCATCCAGACCAGCGACTTCCAAATGCCGACCTTGTCGACGAAGAAGGGGAAGATAATGCCCTGGATGAATAACGAGATCACACCATTGATGGCCAGGTAGATGCCGACATCGTGGACGGTATAGCCAAGCCCGCCGATCATGTCCAGCTGGCCGAGTGGCGTGAGCGGCTTGTCGAGAAGATGTACTGGCAAGATCGAGATGAATGCCATGGAGTGGTAAGAGATGATCGTCAATGCCGCGATTAGCATGACAACAGTGTAGTTGAATGCCTTGCCCTTGAAAGCTGCACCCTCCACACGACTGGTACCACGTCGCGAGACGACCGGCCTAGCCGGTCTGTTGGCTGCCGCTTCCCGACGGATGTTAGCCACCTCTGCAGGTTGCAGGCGAAGAGAGTGCATGGTTCCGAATGACGTTCTACGCAAATCGAACATCTGACCCATTGGTCCTGGCAAGCCTTCTTCGACGAACGATGGGCGTGGTGGCCTGGCAGAGTGAAGCTCGCTGGGACGCATCGATCTCCGTCGCATGGAGACGCTTGCTCTAGGTGCGCGGAGCATGGGTGTGTGCTCACTCATGATGCTTTGAGTGTCGATAGCGTCGTCGTCGCTTACGAGCTCGTTGGGATTTGTCTCTTCGAGAAAGATGGCACCTTGTATGATGGCGAGTATAATGACCACCACTGCAACGATGTTCGGCATCAAGTAAGGGTACTTGCCGAATAGGCCGTCAGCTGGGAAGATCGAAGGATAGAACACGGTTGGCTGAGCAAGGAAGCCACCCATAGCAGAACCAATGATGCCTCCAAGTGTCCAGACGAATGGCTGTACAGCGTATGCTTTCGCTGTGAGAGCTGTCAGTGACCTGAACCTGCACTCGCATCTTTGTGAAGCAACTCACGCTCGTGTTCAGGCTTCTTGACCATCTCGGCGACCATGGTCTGCATGACAGCCACGTTGCCGTTGAGTGCGCCACCAACGAATCGAGCTAGCAGCGCAACCCAGTAGCTCTTGGCCAGACCAAAGATTAGACTCGACACAGCGACACCAGCGAGCCCGATAGGTACAATGGGTTTCCGGCCATATCGATCGCTCAGCATGCCCCAGAATGGACATGTTATAGCCTCAGCGACGGCATACCCGCTGACTAGTAGGCCAGCGAAGAAGCTGGCGTCGTGTGCTGTGCCACGAAGGTCCTCTACCATGACATAGGCATATGCGAGGATGGAGTTGAACTATGAGCAAATTGTCAGTATGTTGGTCTGCGCCGTGCTTGTTGCGGTACGTGAGCGTGAAGGTGTCCGAGACGTGTACGGCGATGACATTACTAGCTGCATCAAAGGCCAGAAGAGTCTATGGCATGTTCGTAGCCAATGCATGGTGCAGCGGGTAGTGTGGCGTTCTAGCGTAGCTGGAGCCATTGGGAGCTTGCGCAGAGGTCGACCAACACGTGGCGGTGCAGGATATGTGCAACATTTTGTACATACCGCGATCGGCTCGGAAAAGCGACATATTGCTAGCGAAACAGTCAGTATACATGCAGTAGCTTCCTCTCAAGCGTCCGATTAACTCACCCAGCACCGTCAATTGCCATGTAGGAAATGCATCCGGATCGCGAGGTTTCTTTGGTCCCATCTTGACCCAAAACGCCACTCGTCGCACCTCTACTCCAGCGCTCGCACTTTGGTCAACACGCCACCTCAGGTGCTGTAGCGCAATTTCAGCACTCCAACTCAAGTCCTAAAAGACCCTAGAGTATCAATGACAACAAGGAATCGAAGAATCCATCTTCAACACCTCAACACAAAGCTTCATCAGCAAGTCGGTGTAGAGCTGCAGCGATTCTTCCAAGGTTTCCATCTTTCTTTCTCCTCCACCTTGGCCGTTTCGGCCCGGTGCCAGCAACTGCGGTGCGGGCATGAAGTCGCACACGCCTTTCCTCATCGAATTCTCATGATTCGTTGAGCTCTTGTTACATCGAGAGATCGGATCAAACGGGTGCTTGATCCGAGATTAGCGAGATGATGTGGATAGAAACCAACAGCCGGGATTGCTTTATGGGTGATGTGCATGGGCACTGTGAGACCGGGAATCGCGGCGATGTTGGTAGCCGGTTCGGATAGCGGTATGGGATGAGATTGGGAAGGCGATGCTGGGTTGTGTTGTCTTACAGATCAGATAATGTGCGCATCCGATATTCAGCGCATTGACGTCCATGAGCGTGTAACCGTTAGGTTTGGGGTTGTCAAGCCACAGTGACAACTCGACGACAGCTCTACAGGCGCCCACATGTTTTCTGACAAAGATGCTGGTCGCGAGAACAATTCGGCGTTTTTGGCTTGATATGGTATGTGAATCACGGGTATATCCGTCCTACTTCACCACAACAACATTGATCTTGTCGTACACATGATGCACGCTTCGCTTGGCAGCTACAAATGAAGTCGGACTCGTGACTGGGTGACCACCGCAAGTAGTCACTCGACACGGTCCTATCAAGATAGTCCATGCAAAGAGTTTCACAGCGATGGCGTAGGTCAACTCTCTTATAGCCAGATCGATAGCGTTCACGAAGAGTGAATACGAAGCCAACCGATCGATAACTCGCAAGAACATCTTCCTTCAAAAAAACACTTGGAAATGGCCAACGACCAGGACATGCCGACAAAGACAAGGGAAACTGCGCCGGTCAATAACGTGGAAAACGAAGAAGATGACTACCTCTCCATGACCTTCGCCACTACTCCAGCTCCCAAAGAAACCTCCCTACAACGGACTGCACGTCTAAAGAAAGAATCCCTAGCCCGGGCCCAACTTCCCTCGAAGCAAGAAAAAGAAGCAGCCGCGACCCTCGCCCGCGAAAAGGCCCTCGCCACATCTCTCCTCGACGATGCCCCAAAATCCAAAGCCGCCTCCATGATGGCGAAAATGGGTTTCACGCCCGGCTCAGCCTTAGGCGCAAAAGGCAATGAAGGCCGTCTCACGCCACTGGAAGTCAGTACTCGCGAAGGAAAGTCTGGGATCGGGCTTGAAGGGGAGCGGAAGCGGAAAGTGAGGGAGGAGTGGCAGAGGGAGGGGGAGAAGGTTAAGCGGGTTAAGGAGAGTGAGGGGGAGTGGAGGGAGCGAGTTGCGAGGGAAAGGGAGGAGAAGAGGGTTGATGAAAGTGATTGAGGGGCTAGCTGAAGGAGACGAAGGGGCTAAGAGGCAGCAAAGGAATACTACGATACAATTCGGAAGCGGCAACAGGCGCACTGGAACGAATTCCTAGATGAGAATGCCAATATCTGGCAAGTTGCCAAGTACCTAGACACGGGAAATGGCAGTGGCTCAAGTCAGATACCATCCCTGCGCCGGCTAGACGGATCAACTACCCAAGACAAAGCAGAGCAGTCAGACGAACTCCTCGCTACCTTCTTCCCGCCCCTGCCGCCAGCTTTTGAAGATGAGGGACCACGACCTCAAAGAGAGCCGGAAGCCATGCCTCGGCTGCAGATGGAAGAGGTAGAGAGGTGCGTGTTTGCTGTCAAACCGTGGAAGGCAGCAGGGGACGACGGCTTGCCGGCTATGGTATGGAGACAAATATGGCCGGTAGTAAAAGAGAGGGTTCTCCACCTCTTTCAGACGTCAATCGAGACTGGCCAGCTACCAGAGCAATGGAAGATTGCGAAGACCATTCCATTGAAGAAGCCTGGTAAAGCCGACTACACAATAGCCAAGGCCTGGAGACCAATCTCCCTTCCTTGCACCCTGGGGAAAATCCTAGAAGCAACCATTGCTGAGAGACTCTCATATGCAGCCGAGACCTAAGGGCTCCTGCCAACAAACCACTTCGGAGCACGGAAGAAGCGGTCGGCAGAACAGGCGCTCGTTCTCCTCCAGGAACACATCTACCAGGCATGGCGAAGCAAGAAGGTCCTTAGCATGGTTAGTTTTTATGTTAAGGGAGCGTATAACGGAGTTTGTAAGGAGAGGCTTACCGAGAGGCTCCGGTCCAGAGGCATCCCTACAAAGCTGGTTAGCTGGATCAAGGCGTTCTGTACAAATCGCTCTGCGACAGTAACAGTAAACGGCCAAGGATCTGTAAGGATCGCCTTGCAGTAGGCAGGCCTACTACAAGGTTCACCATTATCGCCAATTCGGTTCCTTTTCTTCAATGCGGATCTGGTGCAGCGGCAGATTGATAAGAATGGAGGAGCGATTGCATTTGTGGACGATTACACTGCATGGGTCACAGGAACGTCAGCAACTTCCAACCGGCTAGGTATTCAAGATATTGTGGATGAGGCAATAAGCTGGGAGAGGCGAAGTGGAGCTACCTTTGAGGAAGACAAGACCGCCTTTATCCACTTCACGCGAAGCCCGGCCCGCATTGACAACACGCCAATTACAGTCAAGGGAAAGCAAATGGAACCCGTTGATAGCACCAAGGTCCTAGGTGTAGTGATGGACTCGGCACTCCGGTATAAGCAGCACGTAGCAAGCGCGGCAACAAGAGGCCTGAAAGCAGCTATGGCGCCAGAACGACTCCGCGGCCTCTCACCAAGAATAGCTCGAAGACTGTCTGAGGCTACAGTCACGCCAACTGTTGACTACATATCAAGCGTGTGGATGCATACGTGCAACACAGCCAAGGCAGCTTTCAACCGGGTTCAGAGGATTGGAGCCCAGGCCATAACAGGCTGCTTCCGCACTTTGAGCACGGTTATAGCAGAGGCAGAGGCAAGTGTCCGAACGGTCCAAGAGCGACATAGCACAAGGACTGCCAAGCTTTCGATCAATATACGCACACTGCCGCAGTCTAACCCGTTGACAAGACTGAATGTGAAGAGAAAGGTGAAGAGGTTTGTGTCACCCCTACAGAGGATTGGAACTCTGTACCACAACGCAGCAATAGACAGACTAGAAGACATTGGACCCTATGCTCTAGCACCCTGGAAGCCATGACCCAAAGCTAGCATTGAACCAGATGCAGCTAAGGCATTAGGCATGGCCGCGGTGACAACAGGCATCCGCGCAAGAAACGAGATTGTAGGAACAGGAGTTACCATCCAGGACACAGAGGCAATCCTCTACAATGGCGAGGCCAGGTCATTC
>KZ111163.1:359326-418464 GCA_002077045.2 Rachicladosporium sp. CCFEE 5018
AGCCGTCGCATCTCATGCAGCGGTGGCGCGCGATAGCCTGTGCCTCCGACCTTCCGGCCAGCACCGAGGAAGCCTTCGCCAGTGTAGCCTTTGCGGACGAGCGTCTCATGCTCGTCTCGTAGCTCGTCCCACAGTCGGTGGAAATTGCTATCGTGTTCACCCCAGATGATATGCGAAAGTTCATGCAACATTGTGTCGACAACCTGCTCGAGCGGCAGGAACAGGTCCGGGTTGTTGTGATAACGCAGTCGGATGCAGATCTTATAGCCCTTGTTCACGTTCAGCCCGAGCAAATTCTGCTCGGCGGGCAAGAATTCAGCGAGAATCTGTACGCGCCAGCCGCGCTTCGACATGATCGGCTTCACTGTCGATGCAATCTTCCGGAGCATGGTGAGAGCTGCATCACCACGCTCTAGGCCGGACAGATGCTCGTATGTGTCGAACAGAGGCTCATGCTCCTTGAGGGATGTGGCGAAACTGCGTTGGACGCCATTGGGGCCGCCATCACGCGCGGTGCGATTACGACCAGTGTATTGAGGGCCGCCGTAGTCTGCCATCGTCTCCAATGGTCTATCGCTTTAGCACAGAGCAGGATTTGGCCGGGTAGGCCTTGTTCCGGTATCTCAGATAGTCAGTCTAAGGTGCTTAAGGTGCGGCTTGCACAGCTCGCCTTGCGATAGTCGTATTGAAGTGCTAAAGGTTTTCTCCGACTGAAGTAGGGAAGTCCAGTCGCGCAAACATGGGATGATTGTAATGTGAAGTCGTGAAGCCGTGGCAAAGAAACAGAAAGAGCGAACCAACGTAAGCCGCAGTTGCCTCAACTGAGGAACCACACATACCTCACCTCATCCCGTGAGGAGGACTATACACTGCTGATCATCGCGGAGGATGTGTCGAGATAGGCTCTCCAGCCGCTCATATGTCTCATGTGTGCGTCTAGTGCGGGAAGATGGGCAGTGCAAACAGAGGATGGAGATGAGATAGACGCTTGGACCATGTTGGTGGCTTGTTGAAGATGTGAGGAAATGTGTGTATGTCTAGGCTCGATTGTATCATGCGCATCCTAAATACTTCACGCGCAGCCATAGCGCTCGCTGAACCTCCATCATCCCGACAGGACTCATCACCACGTCCCTTACCCACTATCCAACACCTTCCTCGCCCCATCCACAACCCTCTTCACCTCGGCTGCTCCCTTCTCCACAACCTTCTCCATCAACCCCCCCGCCTTCTTCAGATCATCCGGCCTCACGCTCTTCGCTAGCTGTAACGCCCTCAGCTTCTTCTGCTGCTTTCCCCTCGCATCCCTGACAGCCGTGGACGCTTTCTCCCCAGCTTTCGTAGCTTCCGCTAGAGTTGCGCGACGGGAGTCAGCGGTGGGCGGCGGGATGCTGAGGAGGAGCAGAAGGGGGTTGGAGCCGGTGGGATCGGGTTGCGGGGTGAGGGAGAGGGTGGAGCTGGATATTGCGGTGGAGACGGGTTTGAGGTGCTAGATTGAACATTAGTCGGCTAGATCATGCCGTGCTCATTGCAAGAGCGACTCACATCGCTCTCCCCAACTATGACCTGCACAGTCCTTCCCTTGGGTATGACTTGCGCCACATCACTCAGCTTCACCGTCTGATTACTACCCCTCTGTGGTTGGACCCGCAGATTCTCGACGACCTCGGGGTTGAAGCGGCCGCCAGCTCGGAGCTTCGAGAGATCGGTCTTCAGTCTTTCGATCGACGACGCAATGTCTGCTTCCAGGGTAGTGAAGTCGTAGGGGTCCTCTTCAGCCGATACTGAGTTCTTTGGGTTGGCCGGCTTCGCTTCTTGCGATGGCTTCCCGCCGCTCTTCTTCTGCCATTGCGCAGACGTCGAGAATGAGCGTTGGAAAACCGCACGACCGTATGCTGAGGTGCTACTGAACCGCAATGATCGGCTATCTAGGTGTTGCTGTCGCGTAGTCCATTGTGTTGTTGCGTAGCCCCGGGTAAGGCGTAACAAGTCGAAGTCAGGGCATCGTGATCTGAAAGAGTTGCGCAGTGCTGTCAATAAATCGTCCGCGACATGTGGACGACCCAGTGAGCTCAAGAGTCGCATTGTTGAAAGAGCAGCATCTTGTCCCACAATTCCGTCAAGCTAGCTTCACGTCCGACGCGGGAGTGGACTTGGCCGGCATCCGGTAGGGCTACAAACCATTGGTTTCGTCGTTCATGCCGTTGTCATGTTCGACGGTCGTCCCTGCTCAATTGGTGCCCAGACTGGCTGTGTGAATCGATAGACAATGGGAATCTCGTCGAAGGTCTCCTGATGTGTAGTGTGAATCAACGCTCTTCAGCCAAAGGCCGTTGGTGACCTCCGCAATCGGCGGCATTGGAAGCTCTGCCACGCAGCACAGCTGCAGCTTGCAACAATTTTTTTCTGACCATCACATGCGTGCGCACGCGTCTTGCCGGTGATATGGCGAAATGAAATAGTACATAGCAAATCTTCTCGACTTACTCTCTCACCAACTTGTCTTGCCTATCTTCTTCGTCGCGTATACCCATTTGTCGCGTACCTTTTCCTTATCGCGAAGCTTGGGCCTCGCTGGTCAAAAGATTGTCGCTGAAGAGCGGTGACTCAATCGCCTGAGACAGTTACACTTAGAAGTGCTGAGCACTACGACGAGGACAAGTCTGTAGGGGAGTGGTGTGTCACTTTCATCATGGCGCTCAGCAGTCGTCTAGCTCGTCAACTGCAGCATGAGCTATCGCAGCCGCTTCGCCAGACGCTCCCTCGTATAGCTCGACGAACGTTTGTCTCGCAACCACTGCGCCAGGGCAAGGCAGCTCAGCGTATGCCTCGAAATGTCCGACCTTTCAGCAAGTCGACGAGGCAGCTCGCCAGCCAAGCAGCCGTCGCGCCAAACGCCAAAGCCTACCTCGAATCAGGAGCCATAGCTGGCGCACAGAACCTCGTGGACGTCAAGAAGGTCCTAGTCATAGGCTCAGGCGGGCTGTCAATTGGCCAAGCAGGCGAGTTCGACTACTCTGGCTCGCAAGCCCTGAAAGCTCTCAAGGAAGCCGGCGTGCAATCAGTCCTGATCAACCCCAATATCGCTACTATTCAGACCGCCCACGTGCTCGCAGATGAGGTCTACTACCTGCCAGTCACGCCCGAGTATGTCACCTATGTCATCGAGAAGGAACGACCGGATGGCATCTTCCTGTCCTTTGGGGGACAGACCGCCCTGAACTTGGGTGTGAAGATGGACAAGATGGGTATCTTCGAGCGGTATGGGGTGAAAGTGCTGGGGACGAGTGTGCGGACGCTTGAGGTCAGCGAGGATCGAGACCTGTTCGCGAAGGCGCTGAAGGAGATCAACATCCCGATTGCTGAGAGCATTGCGGTGAACACGATCGATGAGGCGCTGCAGGCTGCTGAGACAGTGGGATACCCGATTATCGTGCGAGCTGCGTACGCGCTGGGTGGACTGGGAAGTGGATTTGCGGACAATGCCGAAGAGCTCAGAAACTTGGCCGCGCGATCCTTGACTCTCTCACCGCAGATTCTCGTGGAGAAGTCACTCAAGGGCTGGAAAGAGGCTGAATATGAAGTGGTACGCGACGCAGCAGACAACTGCATCACCGTCTGCAACATGGAGAACTTTGACCCTCTCGGCGTTCACACGGGCGACAGCATCGTCGTTTCTCCCTCGCAAACCTTCTCAGACGAAGAGTACCACATGCTCCGCACAGCAGCTATCAAGATCGTTCGCCACCTCGGCGTCGTTGGCGAATGCAACGTGCAATACGCCCTTCAACCTGACGGCCTCGACTACCGCGTAATCGAAGTCAACGCCCGTCTGTCCCGCTCCTCAGCTCTAGCTTCGAAAGCAACCGGCTACCCCCTCGCCTACACAGCCGCGAAGATCGGGCTCGGCCACACCTTGCCTGAGCTTCCGAACGCCGTCACCCGGACTACGACTGCAAACTTCGAGCCCTCCCTGGACTACATCGTCACCAAGATCCCGCGGTGGGATCTCGCCAAATTCCAAAACGTGAACCGCAGTATCGGCTCCTCCATGAAATCCATCGGTGAAGTCATGGCCATCGGCCGCACCTTCGAGGAGTCCTTCCAGAAAGCCATCCGACAAGTCGATCCCAAATTTCACGGCCTACAAGGAGACCACTTCGACGACCTAGACGACGTGCTCAAGAACCCCACGGATCGTCGCTGGCTCGCTGTCGGGCAGGCAATGCTACACGAAGGCTACTCCGTCGATCGCGTGCACGAGCTCAGCAAAATCGACAAATGGTTCCTGTACAAGATTCAGAATATCGTAGATTGCACGCACGAGCTCGAAGATATCGGCAGCTTGTATGGCGTCAAGAAAGAGCTCATGCACACCGCCAAAAAGCTCGGTTTCTCTGATCGACAGATCGCCAAGGCTGTGAACAGCACCGAAGACGACGTCCGCGCGCGGCGAAAGAACTTCGGCATCAAGCCTTGGGTTAAGAAGATCGATACGCTTGCGGCGGAGTTTCCGGCGGATACGAATTATCTTTACACCACTTATAACGCCAGCACCCACGATGTGAAATTTGATGATCATGGGATTGTTGTTCTGGGATCTGGGGTGTATCGGATTGGAAGCAGTGTAGAGTTTGATTGGTGTGCTGTTAATGCTACGTTGAGCTTGAAGGAACTGGGCAAGAGGACTGTGATGATTAATGTAAGTCTCCCTTTACACCCCGTTGCAGCAGATCGGTCTTTCGGTGGATCGCAGGAGGCGCCTGCGGTGCTTTCACGAGCATCGGTGCAGTGATTGCGACATGACCCTCTCTTCTGAGAGATGTCGACGAGCTGTGTCGATGTATGTGTTACTCCGTGGATGCAGTCACGGTGATTTGCTGTTGCGGTGCGCATGAGAGACCCGTTGCCGTCATTGAGCAAACTACCGAGAGACGGCCGACGAGACGATAATTCCGTGTAAGAACGTGTAGCTAACTTCCTCCCCGTACAACCCTGAGACGTATAGTACAGATTTCGACGTCGCCGACCGTCTTTACTTCGAAGAGCTCAGCTACGAGCGAGTGATGGACATCTACGAACTCGAGTCCGCTTCCGGCGTCGTCGTGTCTGTAGGCGGCCAGCTGCCTCAGAACATCGCCCTCCGCCTGCAGGAGACTGGCAAAGCTCGTGTTCTCGGCACCGATCCCAAAGATATCGACAAAGCCGAGGATCGACAGCAGTTCTCGCAAATTCTCGACTCGATAGGCGTGGACCAGCCAGCCTGGAAGGAACTCACTTCCCTCTCGGCCGCAAAGGAGTTTGCTGACAGCGTTGGCTACCCTGTTCTTGTCCGCCCGTCATATGTTCTTTCCGGCGCCGCGATGACGGTAATCTGGAGCGAAGACCAACTCGCCGAGAAGCTTACAGCCGCCTCAAATGTCTCCCCTGACCACCCCGTAGTCATCACCCAGTTCATCCAAGGCGCCCTCGAAATCGACGTTGACGCCGTGGCCCACAATGGAAACCTGCTCGTCCACGCCGTAAGCGAGCACGTCGAGAACGCAGGCGTGCACTCCGGTGACGCCTCCCTGGTTCTTCCACCCGCTAAGCTTCCAAAAGACACAATCGAGCGCGTCAAAGTCATCGCCGAGAAAGTCGCGAAAGCCTGGTCGATCACTGGTCCCTTCAACATGCAAATCATCAACGCGCCCGCCACGACAGAAGGCGGAGAATCCGCTCTAAAAGTCATCGAGTGCAATCTCCGCGCCTCGCGATCCTTTCCCTTCGTCTCCAAAGTCCTCGGAACTAACTTCATCGACGTCGCCACTAAAGCCCTGCTAGACAAGAACGTCCCCGAGCCCGTCGACCTAATGGCCGTAGAGCGCGACTATCTAGCCGTCAAGGTTCCGCAGTTCGCTTGGACTCGCTTAGCTGGTGCTGATCCGTACTTGGGCGTGGAGATGAGCAGTACGGGTGAAATGGCGTGTTTCGGCACGGATCTCGTGGAAGCTTACTGGACTGCTGTGCAGAGTACGATGAACTTCCGCTTGCCGGAACCGGGCGAGGGACTGCTGTTTGGTGGTGACACCGAGACGGCGGACCTGGCGAGGATTGTTGATTACCTCAATCCGCTGGGGTATAAGCTCTTCGCTGCGAATGAGGCTGTGAAGCAGCATCTTGAGGCTGGGGCGAAGGATGGCAGTGTTAAGGTTGAGGTCATCGAGTTCCCTACGACAGACAAGCGAGCACTGAGAGAGGTGTTCGAGAAGTACGACATCCGCGGCGTGTTCAACCTTGCCAAGAGGCGGGCCAGCAGCATGGTGGATGAGGACTATGTTATGAGACGGAATGCGGTGGACTTTGGGGTGCCGTTGTTCATGGAGCCGAGGGTGAGTCTGAATGAGCATACGAGATGCACGGGACAATCACTGACAACTTTTGCAGACTGCCGTACTTTTCGCGCAATGCATGAGCGAGAAGCTGCCGAAGAAAGAGGGGATCCCGTCTGAGGTCAGGAGGTGGAGTGACTTCATCGGAGGGAAGCCATTGTGAAGTGTCGACCTTTTGCCTTGATACACCACATACCAGGCTTGAGCCCCGAGGAAGTGTGCTACCCCGCCAGCGAGCGCTCACAGATCCCATATTCACAAGTTCATCGCAGAATGGTGAGGTGAAGATCACGTGGACGGCACCTCCGCTGCGTGTTGGGTGGAGTAGCGCTCGGGTACAGTGGAAGAGAGACTGATGGCGTCGCAAGATTGTTGAGACGTAGATACTGTAATTCTGGCGCTCTAGGCGTTGTCGCCGCGGAAAGCGAGCCGTAGGGGTATAGCATGATATGCACCTGGCCTTTAGTGTTTCGTTTTGTGCCCTTTCAGTCATCTCATCCGGATTGGTGATGCAGGTCATGTTTCGTACGCTACAGCTTCTACTTAGCCTTGAGCAGCTAGAATCAATCAAAGTAACGATAACACGACGGTGAGGAGCCACGCGAAAACGCCACTGCCCACTCCGCTGCATTTCCCACTGGCGGCAGCAGCAGAAGCCGAGCTCGCTGCAGCAGCAGATGCGCTACTCGCCGTCGATGCACCCGTGGCAGTCGCAGCAGTAGCCGAACTTGCACTCGCACCCGCATTACTGCCGCTCATCACCGTCGCCCCACTTGAAGGTGTGACGAGAGTCGGTGAAGCTATTGGTTCGCCCAACGCCCCAGTCGGAGTCGACAATGATGCACTAGCTGCTGTGCTAGACGCTGATGTAGCAGGCGTACTTGTCGTTGCTGCGGCACCGGTCGATAGGGCCTCTGTGAGGGGCGAGCTGGATGCCGTTAGTGGCACAATGTCTGGCTCTGTTAGTACAAAGGGAACGAGGGCTTGGAGGTGTCTAGCTAGTCCTTACGTCCACTCGGCACGCTCTGCACGATAGTAAATGGACCCGTGCCTAGTGTCGTCTGCCAGCACGCGAGGTAGGAGTACGCTTGCGGCAGGTACTGCGCCAGCGTTGTGGGCACGAGGACTGCAGTATTGCACGTCAACTCCGGGCTGACATCGCAGGGCACGGAAGCGCCGGATATGCCGCCATAGAGAGTGTTGCCGGCGCAATTTTCATAGAAGTTGCATGGAGCGTTTGGCTTGCAGCACTGCACGTATAGGTCGGAGGTAGCGAGGGTTTCGGGGTAGTCGCAGTTGCGGGATTCATCTATTGATATTGTTAGTAGGATTAGCATCGAGCTTACGTGGTAAAAGCTATTACAGCCTGAGGGACCGCTGATATAGCCTACGAAGGCTGGGTCATTTTGCCGGGGAAGGAGTTGCGCTGCTGCTGTTATCTGAGCAGTGACTTGCAATGGCAAAGACAGTAAAGCCAGCTCGAGGAATTGCATGTTGGCTTAGTTGTGAAGAACAGTGCTGGTTTTCGGCGCACGCGCGAGCGCCCACCACTCTCATATATACACCGCCGCAAGATAGGCTAGGATGCAGTCTGTACCGTGTGACCACCTACCTGATGCGGCACAGCTGCTGAAGACCTTGAAGCGAGATTGCGCTGCTGCTCATAAAGTACGCGGCTAATCGTCGCCACGGTATCTCTACCGACTGCCTGGCACGCGTATAGTGCGTTATTATCTGGAGAGCAGTCGTGCGCCGCACGGTACTGGCTACTACAGGCCGTGTACAGAGTGGGGTAGAGGAGATGGAGGAGTCAAACACCATGGCGCAGAGATAAGCTTCCAGGGACACGATGCCGAAAGGCTTGATCCACTGTAGCCTGTCATGGTTTGAGATGATAACGCTCGATGACGCTATCGCTCCGAGATGACGGCTTCGGGCATCGAAGGATGCACCGGATGAATAATGCTCATACTGATCTCTGAACGTTCAGTCGGATCGTAAAAGCAGCAACCTGGTAAAGCAGGTCCGACTGTTCCCTGACAAATGTCAATCTCCGTTCTGCCGAAATCACAAACGTGTATTGCAGCAGGTAGGATTACTGCTCCGCCCAAGTTCAGATCTCAATTCATATCCTCTCGAAGTCACATTTGTGGACAGCAACGGTTGCAGAGACGAACATTTGCTGCATGTAAGATGGCGAAGAACGACCGCTCAGCTGGTCCACCCCTCACAAACCCTCTAAATATCCCCAAATGGTTCGCAGCCCTTTCGTCGAAACAATTCGAGCATCGCCACTAACATCATCCCCAGGCTAGAAGCCAACTCCCACCTTCTCAAACCGCCCATCAACAATTACCTCATCTACAACGACCCCATGACAGTAATGATCGTCGGCGGTCCAAACGCCCGCACAGACTACCACATCAACACGACCCCCGAATTCTTCTACCAATACAAAGGCCGCATGCTGCTCAAAACCGTCGAGCCTACCACTGGCAAATTTCGAGACATCTACATCAACGAAGGCGAGCTCTTCCTGTTACCTGGCAATACGCCGCATAATCCGGTGCGATTTGCGGATACGGTGGGGGTTGTGATTGAGCAGCCCCGGCCGGAGGGAAGCGTGGATCGACTGAGATGGTATTGTCAGAATTGTGACGCTGTGGTGCATGAGGCTAGTTTTCATTGTACGGATTTGGGAACGCAGATCAAGGAGGCTGTGAATGCTTTTAAGGAGGATTCAGAGGGCAGGAAGTGTAAGGACTGTGGCGAGATGTGTGATGTGGCGCCGAAGCCGGACGCGATGGAGAAGATGCGGACGGGTGAGAGCTGATGGGATGCATCATAGAATGTATAGACTATTGACCTGACCCTGGCTGGATGATGTCGTCTGCGTCGATGCTGCCGTCTTCGAGCTCATGGTGAACCCAAGCGTTCCTGCGTCTTCTACGCGTCTCCATGTCCTGGCTAGTCTGGCCAGCTTGCGGTGGTCGTGGTACTGCATCCCAGCCTGCAAACACCGCCGCTGCTCCTTGATCGCCTTCATCATCGCCTTCATCAGCGGCACTCCCTGCAGGTGTTGGGTCTGCAGAGTTGATGCCACAATCGTGCGTCACCTCCCAGTCACGAATGAACGATAAAGTGCGCTTAGCCCTGAAAGCGGTCCCTTCGTCCATGGACGCAGCATCCCGTCTGATCGCTTCTCGCGTCTGTGGACTTTGTCGGTAGCGCGCCATGATCAGAGCTGTTGCAGCGTCGCTGATGTTGACGTTGGGCGAGCTATGCAGTGTCTCAAGCGTAGAGACTGGGATGCCTTGGGAGTGCGAGTCAACACGTGAGGGATGAGCAAGCATTCACGTGGAAGACGCACTGTTCTCGACCGTTTCCTGCTTCGCTTCGACATTGGTGTCCCAGTCGTCGGTCACCTCGGTCAATCGGAGTATATCATGGATTCCATGTCTGATGCCGTGTGCCATGAGGAAGAGGGTGATGCTTGCACCCAGCCATAGCCAGCGATCATCGATGCGGGTAGCCATTCCGACGACCGTTCACACGCCTGTTCATGGTGCCAGATGTTCGATGTAACGTCAATATTTTTTAACGCGATTGCAAGTACTTCGAGTGCGTGCAAAGGGAGGCAACGAGGTAACGACAAGGGTGTTGTCGTACTGCTCCAAGTGCGGATCACTTCCGCACTAAAAAGTTAACGTACGAACGCCGAGTGAAGATACATGATCAAGTTTACATTCTCCCAAAAGACATTTCAAGTTGTGTCGGCAGAATGCCTGCTTCCCAGCTTAAGCGTCTCAAGCTCTCCCTACGAGAGCAAGGCGTCACTGGGCCCCAGAAGTCGAAGAAGCAAAAGAAAGCAAACGCTGGCAAATCCAGTAGCGAGCGCATAGAACGTAGCGCAGCGCTTCAATCGATTCGCGACTCCTTCAACCCTTTCGAGCTTCGACAGTCTGCGCGACCGACGAAGTTTCCCAGTGCAAGCCAGAAGACTGCAAATGGGAAGACCGGGCGATACAAAGATGTTCTGCATCGACCGGGCGTTACGAAAAGTGCGGGCGAGGAGATGAGGAGAGCGAAGTTACTACCGGAGATGCAGAGGCGGAGCAAAGTTGGCGGAGTCGTGGATCGAAGGATCGGAGAGGGGGATGTGGGGATGACGCCTGAGGAAAGGGCCTTGGAGAGATTTACTAGAGAGAAGACGAGGAGGAAGACGGGTGGACTGTTCGACTTGGAGGGGAGTGATAATGAAGGTGGTGTTGGATTGACGCATGGTGGAAGAAGTCTGCAGGAGTTAGGCGGGGACGACTTTCAAGATACCGTATCTGTAGGCTCCGAAGATGACGACGGCGAGTTGCTGAGAAGAAAGCGTCGAAGAGACGACGAGGACCAGGTGGACGATGGAGATGGCGTGGAGCCGGACGCAGAGCAGCCTGAGCGAAAGAAGACGAAGCATGAAGTCATGCAAGAAGTCATGGCAAAGTCGAAGGCACATAAGTACGAAAGGCAGAAGACCAAGGAGGACGACGAGGACATTCGAGAAGAGCTCGACAAGGGTCTGGGCGATGTGTTGGCACTACTTCAGGGTCACAAGAGACCTGCGCCACCTGTACAGGCTCCGAAAGCTGAGGCCGATGGAGAGGCACCACCAGCCGTCAACGCAGACAGGCAGAGACTGATCGATGGACTGGACCGCGTGAAGGCAGATAAGGAGTACGATGCGCGATTGCGACAGCTTGCTCAGGACACCCGAGCTGCTCCATCTGATCGGGCGAAGACCGAGGAAGAGAAGCTTGCTGCCGAAGCAGAACGACTTCAGAAGCTCGAAACAAAGCGTCTTACGCGTATGCAAGGCGAGCCTGTGTCCGACGACGATGGCGAAGAGGTATTGGCGAGCAATGGCGACAACGAAATGGATGATCCCACGATTGATGGTGACGACGAGATTATGGACGAAGCAGCAGAGTTTGGCTTCACCTCTGCTACTGCGATCCCGAAGATCGACGCACCAAGCCAACCTCTCGTCCTTGATGACGAAGACGAGTTCGCTCTCGACGACGATCTTATAGCCAGAGGTTCCGACGAAGATGTCAGTCTGCCCTCTGACGATGAAGAGTCTGCTTCCGGTTCAGACTCAGAGCAAGATGATGAAGTGATCACTTCGGCAGACGAAGAGGATGAGTTCGTACGAGACATTCTGGGAACTGGTCCGAATGCAGCATCATTGGGCAAGCCGGTACTCCCTCAGCAAAGCAACGGACTTGCATATACCTACCCTTGTCCAAGAACCCACGATGAGCTGCTCGCAGTGATCAAGAATATCGTACCTGCGGAGCTGCCCACAATCGTGCAACGCATCAGAGCACTGCATCACCCTTCTCTGTCCGCGTCGAACAAGGAGGCGATGGCTGATTTCTCGGCTGTCTTGGTAGGGCATGTCGCTCACATGGCCGATCATAAGCAGCCTCTGTCAGTGATCGAGCAGCTGATCCGGCACATACACTCACTTTCTCGGACGTACGCGCTGGAGATTGCTACGGCCTTCAGGACGCACCTTCAAGGCTTCCTTGAGCGCACGCAGCCTACACCTGGCGATCTGGTCATACTGACTGCAATCGGATCAATATACCCGACAAGTGACCACTTCCATCAGGTTGTCACCCCGGCGATCACTCTCATGGCGCGCTATCTCGGCATGACGAACCCGACAGTACCTGCCTTGCACATCAACGGCGCTTTCCTAGTGCGCCTTTGCCTGAGCTACCAGAAGCTAAGCAAACGCTACATCCCCGAAGCAGTCCGCTTCACCATCCGCGCGCTTGGCACGGCAAAGAGTTCAGAGGCTACGATCCAGCAATCTCACCTCGACAACCTCACCACCATGCTCGATCTGTGGAAAGCTCAACCCGCTTTCACCCCAATCTTCACGCCTTTCGTCCCTCTTCTCAAGAATTCCACCCATCCAACCGCAAAGTCGATCACCCGTACCCTCACCATCCTCCTCACCTCCGCCCAGCTCTCCCTTCGCCCCCTCCAACTCCACAACCACAAGCCCCTGGCAATCCGCTCCTCGATCCCCAAGTTCGAAGAATCCTTCAACCCCGACAAACACTACGATCCCGATAAGGAGCGCAGCGACTCTGCCAAGCTGGCGAAGGAGTTCAAGCGCGAGAAGAAGGGCGCGCTGCGGGAGTTGCGCAAGGATGCGAATTTTGTTGCGAGGGAGCAGTTGCGGGAGAAGAGGGAGCGGGATCAGGCTTATGAGAAGAAGTATCGCCGGCTCGTGGCGGAGATTCAGGGGGAGGAGGGACGGGAGAGTAAGGAATATGATAAGGTCAAGAGGATTAGGAAGGGGAAGAATTAGATTTGGTGACCGTGTGGCTGGAAGATTTAATACGAGCTCTGCTCTCCTGTTCTCCAACCGTCTGGCTCGTCGTTGATGCTCCTTCCAGCTTGCTCAAGGAGTGAATCGCGTTCCGGCCATGTCCATGACAGTCCAAGTCGAGTACATGTTTCCTGCCTCTCTTGTCAACATCTACGCAGTATTCTGTTCATTTCAGATGCACGAGTTGTTACTCGCGGTACACCGCAACGTTCAGACTTTCGGTGAAGCCGAGACACACTGGAGATCTCACTATCGCTGCTTGATCCGTGCATTTCGTGGCCTCGCCATTCTCCATCGCTTTCGCATACTTTCTTGTTCATTTCGAGTGTCGTCTCCACGAAGACATCTCAAGGCACCCCAAGTTGGGAGGATCTCCTACTTTCCGAGAGCGGACCGTGCGCCACATTAGAAGTCTAACCTTGTCTATGACCTCTCGAGTGCGCAGTTTGTGTACTCACCTCCATGTACCTCAACCAGAATCGCGCATGGCGGGCTCTAGGAAGCTCACTAATGCATGGAAGAACTCAGTCTCCGTCTAGACGGCGGTCGCATTAGTGAAAAGGTAATCCCACCGACCGGCCCAGGGTTGATTCGATGCACGTAGCACAATGAATGCCGCCGTCCACGGCCTGACTGCGGTGTCATGCACGCACACTGTCAGATACCCCGCAAGTCACCCCGAACGCAAGCATTGTGCAAGCGGATCGGTTGACTTTCATGCATGTATAGAGTCTGGTCTAGGGTGGCTTGTCGCAGCTTGCGTGGGCTTGCCAGGGCTTCTGAGGGCTCGGTCCTCAATCGCAGTATCGCTAAATGCCGGCCTCCGAGATGACGCACAACGGCGCGACAAATCTGATAAATGTAGTGCTGACGCGCAGACCTTGGTGGACCACAAGTCTCGGATGCAATCTGCTGTGTGATCTGATACCACCGTCTCACATCCACCAACGAGTTCACGAGGCATAAGATTATCAAACGAAGCCAGAGCCCCAGAGCCGCATAACCCTGTCCGTAGATCTCCACACGGGAGACGAGGGGAGCTCCCATAAGGTAGTGCTTCGGTGCGACTAAGTCGGATTGGACGCCATGGACTGGCTGGCCTTACGGCACTAGCACAGAAGGCCCGATGACGACTCGAGCACGGTACCACAGCTCTCCCCGCAACCACGCACACGACATGTGGGCGAGGCATGGAGATGTTTGGGGCTGGCTTCTACAAGGCCATGTGATGTACATAAGAGGCCGATGTATCCGGTGATGTGGTAAAATCAGTGGGCTTTGCTTCCTCGTCCATCTCTTTGGTCAGCATCTCTCGCCCTCCTTTCCCCTCTCCACGCTACATTGCTATCACCTAGCACAGACAGCACAACATGGGTCTTGCAATCCGGCCTCCACCAGGCACGCCTGGCAAAGCATGGCCAGCCATCGTCGTCGGTCTCTTCGTAGCCTTTGGCGGCGTGCTCTTCGGCTACGACACAGGAACAATTGGTGGCATTCTCGCCAATAAGTACTGGCGCGACCACTTCTCCACCGGCTACATCAACAAGAAGGATGGAATGCTGGATATCACAGCCTCGCAGTCCTCCGAGATTGTGTCGATCCTCTCCGCCGGCACCTTCTTCGGCGCCCTGACGGCAGCACCCACCGCGGACTTCTTCGGCCGCAGACTTGGTCTCATGGTCTCAATTGTCGTCTTCACCGTTGGTGTGATCCTCCAAACAGCCGCGACCGCGATCCCCATGTTCGTCGCCGGCCGCTTCTTCGCCGGCTATGGCGTGGGCATGATTAGTGCCATCATACCGTTATACCAATCCGAAACGGCCCCAAAATGGATCCGCGGCACCATCGTCGGCACCTATCAGCTAGCCATCACCATCGGGCTACTCCTCGCCGCGATTGTAAATAACTCCACCAAGGACCGCAACGACACAGGCAGCTACCGCATCCCCATCGCCGTGCAATTCGCCTGGGCGCTCATCCTTTTCTTTGGCATGCTCCTGCTACCCGATACTCCGCGCATGTGGATCAAGCGCAATAAGCCAGAGCAGGCTGCCAAAGCGCTCTCAACGCTGAGGCGTCTGGACGTCGATCACCCGGCGCTGGTGGAAGAGCTGGCAGAAATTACCGCGAATCACGAGTACGAGCTTACGCTTGGTAAGGCGTCGTATCTGGACTGCTTCAAGGGGTCTCTGGGCAAGCGGCTAGCGACTGGGTGTGGCTTGCAAGCATTGCAGCAGTTGACTGGCGTGTAAGTGTCGATCTCAACTCTCCGCAAGCCAGCTTCTCGGTCGACTGACAACAGCGATCTAGGAACTTCATCTTCTACTACGGCACTTCTTTCTTCACGAACGCGGGCTTCAAGAACTCATTCGTCGTCTCCATGATCACGTCTGCGGTGAATACTGGCAGCACATTCCCCGGTCTGTACATGGTCGAAGCATGGGGTCGTCGTCCCCTACTCCTCTTCGGCGCCGTTGGCATGGCCGTGTGCCAGTTCATCGTCGCTGGCGTGGGCACTGGCGTTGGCACCGAGAACCAAGTCGCGCAAAACGCCCTCATCGCCTTCATCTGCATCTACATCTTCTTCTTCGCCTGCTCTTGGTACGTATCCTACACATCCTCTACAACACTGAGACCCACTTACTAACACTCATCGACAACACAGGGGCCCCTGCGCCTGGGTCGTAACCGGCGAGATCTTCCCGCTCAAAGTCCGCGCCAAATCCCTCTCCATGACCACAGCCTCCAACTGGCTCCTAAATTGGGCCATCGCCTACGCCACGCCCTACATGGTCAACGACGGGCCCGGTAACGCCAATCTGCAAGCGAAAGTCTTCTTCGTCTGGGGCGGCTTCTGCTTCATCTGCACTTTCTTCGTCTGGGCTATGATCTACGAGACGAAGGGTTTGTCGCTGGAGCAGGTTGACGAGCTTTATGCGAAGGTCGGCAAGGCGTGGCAGAGCAAGGGGTTTGTGCCTACAGTTAGTTTCCAGGAGGTTAGGGATGTGGCTGGCGTGGATCGCAAGGCTAGTCTTGTTGATCTTGAGGGTGTGGCTATGAGGAAGAAGAGTATTGGGCATGAGGAGAAGGCGTATCAGCAATGAGCTTGTGGACGTGACGGTCGATATATGCGCGGGATCGTCGATGGGACGAGAGAGTATGTATGCCGATACTAGCAGAGTGGTGAAAGTTGGATGCACGGACTCAACTACGCAACTACTGCGCATCTTCACACAGCTCGAGCATGCTCAGCGAATCCTACGAGACTTTGTGACGAGTAGGTCAAGTCATGGTATCCCGAGCCCTGTACATGACACTTTTCATGTACACCCAGTCTCTGTCTTGCCTACACTATCACCACGCCTGCCTGTTCCCAATACTCCTTCGCGTTCCGTCATCTCGATATAAGCGCGAGCTCGTCCGATCCGGAGTGCCGAGCACCGTGACGCCGAGTCTGTGGGCTGCAGACAGCGTGCGCCATAGGCTCCGCGCGGCAGTGCTTCGCGCAGCTTGGGCTCGAGCTGTCTGCAGGCGTTGCGTGCTGGCAGAGCAAATATCTGTCGCCAGTCCTCGCCGCGTGTCGTACTGTGGCGCTGGGGATTTCATGACCGGCCGGTTGTGCGTGGCCGTAGACATAGATTCCAGATCGAACACAGCGTTGGTATGCGTGGACTGATCCATGCTGCTTTCGTGCTGGGCAGAAGCCTGCCCTTGTTACCGTGATCATTCATCTTCTGCGCCAGACCTCCTCATCTCCCTTCCTCCAGATCGTCCAGATGCCTCTTGAACCTCTCAGACTTCGCCTTGAGCAACCTAACCGAGTCCAGAAACAGCTCATCACTTCTGATCTGCCCCGTGCTCTCGACACTGAAAATGAAGTGATCCCGATACCTCCCCAGCTTGACCTTGTCCACAAACTCCGGATGTCGCAAGCACTCCCTACTGACTGTGTCCTTCATCGTGTCCTTTACAACAGCCTTCTTCCTGCCCGTCTTGGCATCATCAACAATCTCAATTACCCCTCGAGGGAAGCAGCGGGCAAATTTTTTGGCGTCTGCGTCGAGGATGGGCTCTTTGATCTCGATTTTGGGGAGGAGGCGGTAGGATGCTGTGGCGACGGGAGAAAATTTGGCGTGATCGGCGCCGATGCCTTTGATGCAGTGTACTCGAACGTGAATCTTCTGACCGGGTCGCAGCTTCGCGATGAGGATATCCGGGTTTGTCGGCCGTATTCTGTTCTCCCCAGCGAAAAGCTTCTCCTGCCCCCCCTGCGGCTCGAATACCAGATCTCGCGCGAAAACATTCGTATTCACATAGCGCTCCTCGGGGTCGGTGCTGCCTGCTTTCGCCAACGCCTTACCGTCTCGTCCGTCCAGCTCTGTGGTCGCCCAGCGACATTCGACGTCTAGCGTCATGACGACGGTGTTGTAGTCGCTCGGCACGCTCTCACTCGGGTCGTGGCCTTCTTCCTCAAATGTGGCTTGTGCAGCGTAGTCATCCTTTGGTGGAGGCTTCCGGAACCAGCGCATCCATTGTAGACCTTCTTCACCCCCAGTGAGAGGTATGAGGCCGAGTCTGTGTGCTAGCACTTCATCCTGTATGATCGAAGTGTTGTTGAAGACGAAGACATCCTCGATAGCGAGTGTGGGTACTTCAGCAACCAGTATGCGCCTGAAAGCATTGGCTATGCTTGCGTCTACTCCTACCAATGAGAAGACAGCATCGTATGGTTCGTTCTGGTGGAAGTCGACTTTGAGCTGCTCTGTGAAGCGGTCCAGGTCCCATGTGTCGTCTTGCTGAGGTCCGTAATGGCCGGGGATGTCGTTGGCTGAGGTATGAGTGACGGTCTCGGCGTTGATACCCACGATGCGCCGCTCCTCCAACTGCTCATCCGTGAGCGGGCCCCATGCTGTGGGCATGACTGGATGGATCTGTTAAGATTGCGACTGCCTCCCTTCACTGCGCTGCCCTGATTAAGATTATTCCTGCCTGACCACCATGTCCATGCACGAACCTCGAAAAAGTTCAGAGCCGCGAGCTCGAAACGTGGGGAAGCAGATCTGCTGCCAAGCCAGTGAGGCTCTCCTCCACAGCCAATCAGCGTGCACCTGATTCGAAAGGCATCATCGACACACCACCATCCATTGCGAGGAAACTGCGAGTCTCCACGCCACCACCTCTCCGCTCCACCAGCACCTAGCGGACAGCGAGTCTGTATCGCACAAGAGGACTGACAACACAGTGTCAGCCCCTTTTACCCGCCTCGCGGCCAACACGGCCAAGCGAGCGTGCCGTCACCCCCAATCGCGCCTCGCCACCACCCCCCTCCGCCCACACACACAGCTCCGAGCACTCTCCTCCACACCCGCACGAAAGCTCGCACAGCCGATAGAGAACCACGCCACACGTCTCGTCCCCGTAGATCCAAGCTTCGGTCAACCCACAAACCCCGATGCCACGCTCAGTGAACTGGATGAGACATCCGGCTCCGTAGACCAGCGAAAGATCCGCCACTACACAGTCAACTTCGGCCCGCAACATCCCGCCGCCCACGGCGTACTACGACTGATCCTCGAGCTCAATGGCGAGGAGATCATTCGCGCGGACCCTCACGTGGGATTACTGCACAGAGGCACGGAGAAGTTGATCGAGTATAAGACGTACCTGCAAGCGTTGCCATACTTCGACCGCTTGGACTACGTCTCCATGATGACGAACGAGCAGTGCTTCTCGCTGGCTGTGGAGAAGCTGCTGAATATCGAGGTGCCGGAGCGGGCGAAGTGGATTCGGACGCTGTTTGGTGAGATTACGAGGATCTTGAACCATTTGATGTCGATCTTGTCGCATGCTATGGATGTTGGTGCACTTACGCCGTTCCTGTGGGGATTTGAGGAGCGTGAGAAGTTGATGGTGAGTGACAAAGCCAAGATTAAACATGATCAGCACTGACATCACGCAGGAGTTCTACGAGCGTGTCTCTGGGGCTCGACTGCACGCCGCATACGTCCGCCCCGGCGGCGTGTCGCAGGATCTCCCCGTGGGCCTTCTCGATGACATCTACCAATGGGCCACCCAATTCGGCGACCGAATCGACGAGACCGAGGAGCTGTTGACAGACAACCGCATCTGGATCGGCCGCACAAAAGGCATCGGTGTCGTCTCCGCAGCCGACGCTCTAAATTTCTCCTTCTCAGGCGTCATGCTCCGCGGCTCCGGCATCCCCTGGGATATCCGCAAATCGCAGCCCTACGACGCCTACGACCAAGTCGAGTTCGACGTCCCCGTAGGTGTGCACGGCGACTGCTACGACCGGTACCTCTGTCGCATGGAGAGTTCCGGCAATCGCTGCGGATTATTCATCAGTGTTTGAATAAGATGCCTACTGGTCCGATTAAGGTGGAAGACTACAAGATCGCTCCACCGCCGCGCGCGGCTATGAAGGAGAATATGGAGGCGTTGATTCATCATTTCTTGCTGTTTAGCAAGGGCTACACTGTTCCGCCAGGAGAGACTTACAGCGCTATCGAGGCGCCAAAGGGCGAGATGGGCGTTTTCGTTGTGAGTGATGGGAGTGAGCGGCCGTATAGGTGTAAGATCAGGGCACCTGGTTTCGCACACTTGAGTTGTTTTGATCAGATCTCGAGGGGCCATTTGTTGGCTGATGCGGTGGCTATCATCGGCACGATGGATCTGGTGTTTGGCGAGGTGGATCGGTAGTCAGCTGGGATTGGAAAGTGGGAGTGTACATATGTTCAGTAGCTTTTGCAGCGCTTCCATCGTGCCACCAGCCTGCCTCCGGCCCTCCACGCGTCCTGCTTTGACCCCAGGGCCATAATCATTGACCTTACACGCTTCGCGCTGTGTAGGGTTGTGGAGTTCAACCCGCAGTATCCGCGATGACTGGATTTGACTTCAGCGACCTCGGTGCTTCTAACTCCTACAACTCCATGGCATTGGTAATGTACACTGGCATACATGGAGCATACATGCACACAAACCGATAGTGTCGCTCTTTTCCGTCCATATCATGACCTAGTGTCTTGGTGACCATCTCATCAGCGTATAGCTTAGTCCCGAATATACGACGACATTGATATCCGTTCGAAATGACGTTCATCAAACGCATCACCCTCTTCAAAGTCCCCAAGCAGTCTGACATTGAGCTGGTGCTCAAGGCCTACGAGACGCTGCGTAGCACGGCCGTGAAGGTTTCTTGTCTCACCTTCACCTAGCCAGCATTGAAGTTTTCACTGACGTTTCTTTCTTCTAGGATGGTCGGCCATATGTCGTATCCAACGTCGTGCGGCCTGTGTTGAACACGAGGAGTCCGCTCAGTCACGGCTTCACGGTCATGTCCCAGAGTATCTTTGGGAATCACGCGGACCATGATTTCTACGATAAAGACTGTCCGGCACATAAGAAGCTGAAGGTCAGTCTTGCTCGTTTATGCAATTGCGAGGGGATGGGGATGGGATGGGGTCCATGTGTGACGGAGTGGTGAAGTGATGAGGGCGATGTGAGGGACTGAGCTGACGTTCGGGCAGGAGACGACGGGCAAAGTGAGGGTGGGTGATGTGATGACTATTGTTACTGAGGGGGAGTGGCCGGAGGCGAAGCTCTGAATATAAGCGCAATGAGCGGCTGCCGATCTGGAACGCTGAGGTGAACTCATTGACCATGCATATTTGAATGCTGATTAGGTGTCTAAACCAACGATTGATCCGAAGCTCACTACACGACACAGAGATATGCCATCGAGCGAAGTCAGCGTGACTCCGACATCTCCAATGAGTTCTGTAACGCGCTCCATCGACGCTACGAGAACGTCAGTCAACTCGTGGCAAGTTACTTCCAAGCAGCTAGGTGCCGACGAGAGCTTTTAACGCGTGCTCCCGATGATGCTTAAGTACAGTCCTAGACTGACAAAGCGGCAACGTCAGCGAATCCGTGCACGTTCGATCTGGAGTGGCCATCCTACCAGCGTGCTGCTTACCTTGAGACATTGATGTCTTGTGAAGTAGCCTGGCCCTTTCCTCGAAACCCTGGCCCTCGCCTACTCTCACTCACAGTATTTAGATGCGATTTCGGCTGAGAACTTCGACAAGCCGCTTTACTGCTGTACAAAGCTCTCATGCAACTTCAAGAGTCGTCTCAAGGGTTCGCAGCCGTCGAGTCCTTCGTACGCTTGAGCATTGGATTCTTGTACGGTTGGTCGCCACCGAAGCCCAGCTCGACGGACTTTGCGAAGAGGTCCTTGAGCTTCGCAGACGGTTTGCCGGGCTCATCGTGGTAGCCAGCTTCTTTTGCTGCTCGCACGATCTCGAGTCGCGCGGCAGACGGAGCTCTGGGCGCTCCGGAAAGGGATTCGATGGCGAGTGCAGACTGTCCGGAAATCGAGCTTAGATTGTTTGGGCTGTCCAGTGACTCCTGTGTAATCGTGAGCATGCAAAGAACAGGCAGAAAAAGTTAGTGTGAGTACTCACGATTGATGTCTTTACCTCCTCTGCACTATTGATTTCGGGCTTCACCACTACGAGAAGCTCGTCATAGTTTTCTTTCGCCTCGAAAGCACTTGCTTCGTAGCCTGTGAGGACTCCAGGCTGGGATCCATCATGCTTCGGCGCAAGCACAGCATCCACGATCTCCTTGAGCTCCTGACATGCCTGCCACACTTCGTCAATGTTGCTGGCGGATCCCATGCCCTTGCTGTCGAGCAAGACAGACTTGGCCAAAATCTCAGCTTCGAGTCGCTTGATCCATTCGTTGTCTACTTCCGGAGCCACGCGGGCGAGTGAGGCTAAGGCCTTGCGGTAGTATGGGATGCGTGCGTTTCGGAGCAGCTTGAGGGCGCCTCGCACAAAGGACTGCAGATTGTCGCCGCCTTCGTTGTACAATGTTTGCAGCTCAGTGTATGCCTCGTTGAAGGTAGCGTAGGCAGTGCCGTCGTTGACCATCTTTGGTGAGCCAGCGATGGTCCCGTGAGATTGATAATCACATTGAGCTCTTGTCTCCGGTTCACCAATGGTGAAGTCGAGCTCTGCGACCCGTTGGTCTGGTACTTCGAGCGACTGGGTAAGCTGTGAGGTCGATCTGTATGTGTCGCATAGGACCGACCATACGTCTGACCCGTGTGATATGCCTTTAGCTGATGCTAGATCGAAGAAAAGTGTCCATCATTGGTAGCATATTCGGGGGGGGGTTCCTAAAGCGGCCTCAGGCACCCACGAAGTTGCGACCGGAGTCGCCTTCCGTCCTTCCCGCCTCAATCTTGCTCTGTTGCACTTTCATCACAAAAATATCACTACATGCGCAGTAAGCAACGCTGAATAGGCTCGCGACTGTGAGTAAAGATACTCTTGACTGGCCAACAGACCCAAAGGCGGGATCGGGGGGAGACCCGACTGGCCGGAACGGTCGTCATGGTTCTGGACTGGCACTCAAGTGAAAGCCCGCTCTTCTCGCCTGCTCGACCTGATAGGGCCGCAAAAGCACTGCTGCTCACCTGATGAGTAAACCATGAATCAACAGGAATAGGTCTAGGTGCAGTGGAAATCGCTTGGCAGCTGCAAGTCGTTCCACCATTATGCGGAGTCAGCAGTCTAGCGAGCTCGATTGCGGTGACAAGAGGTGCGAGGCAGACATCTTGTGGGTGCTTGTCCACTTCCGTCAGGCTACTCCACGTGCTCCACTGCTCCATCCACTTCACCACAGCGATCGTTTGTGAGTTGGCTGGCTCCACCAATGAGTGATGCCGGGGCTGTGGAACGATACCATTGATGGGATCTCGAATAGCAGTCCCATCGTGCATCTATACATACCTTGGCGTGGCCGATTGGAAATGATGCTATTCTGGATCAGATGGAGCGGGTTGCAAAGTAGGGGATGGGAAAGGTGAGTATATATGGTCCTCATTACCAAAGGTAGGGCGGTCGTGTAAGTTTCTCGTAATCCCTTCTCTGAGATGACCATGAAGTCTGTTGCGTTCTTTCCGGCGATTATTGCCAGTGTCTTGGGTCAGTCTGGCGTATCTTCTGGAGGTCAAGATACCGGGAACAGCACACGGAGCAACCCTCTGTCACTGACGTCGTCGACATCGTTTACGACCACGTCGCTCACCGGCTCACCGGACAGCTCCGCGAGATCGAGCACTCTCACCTCAGCTGCGCCTCCAAGTACTGCAAGTATTGCGTTAGTGGCTCCGGGACCCGAGCAGAATTCTACATCTTCCGTGCTAACGGCAAGCTCGACTTCCGCAACCGTGGTGTCCGGCCTGATGAATGGCTCATTCACGGAATCCGCGCTATCGTCTCCTGAACGAACAGCCACGACAGGGATTTCCATAGCGTCAGACATCCCCCGAATCAACGAAACTGCGGTTGCCAGTCGAAACACATCGGTCAGCTATGCAGCAGAGACCGTCCTCGCTGGAGGCACATATTCTCTCAATTCCACATCAACCTCTGCCAAAACAACAGCGACTGCCATTTCCGTTAGCCCTATCTTATCGCTCAATATGACATCGACCTCTGCGAATATGACAACGATCACCGCGTCCGCGGGCCTCCTCAAATCAGCCAATCAAACTGTTACAACCCCGTCGAAAGGGACAGGCTTCATCTACGGCACGGGAAACAGCAGCGCGAATCTACCTGCGTCGACCGCTCCCGTGGTCTGGAATTCCACGATCGCAAACCCTACTGCTCTGAACAACTCGACATCTACGGCGACAAATAGTTCGGGCTTTGACTTTGCGTACTCGTGCGACTACTCCACGGCAAGCTGGGAATCTGCCTCTTTCTCGTGGTTTCGGTGGCATGCTGCATCATACATCGTCACGAACTCGCGATACGAAGTCGACACGTTGTATGGTACTGTGTTCGCGCCGACGACAGCCACATCGTGCTTGGGTGCCGAACGCGTTTTGGGTGGGCAGGTGCTATCAGTGACTTCTGAAAGCGAGACTACCACCGACGTAACTTGGGAGATCATGACATCCTCTGAGGCCACTCCCTTCCCCACGCCTAAGCCGTCCTGTTCAGTAGGGGTAGATGCCTGCTCGTCGCTGTGGAGTAGATACGACGGCAGCATGAACGCGCTCACAACGTTATACGACGCAGCTGTCACTGCACTCCCCACGCCGCCTTCCTGTCAGGATCCTCGAGTCGATCCGTATTGTCAGACATGCACAATCTCAGCGGCCGAAGTTCAAATGTACTACTGGCCCCTCGTTGTGATCGGCGACGAATGTGATCCAGATCGCCAATTCTTGACTCCCGCCCCATCCATCGTGGGACAACCAAACACTGCAGTGCTCGGTGGCTATACATTCACCTCGCCCACTGTCTATCTGTCATTTGACTACATCTACGCCCTTTCCGAGACAGAATGGTGCGGCCCTAGGGACATAGTGAGCACGATAATTGCCGTCCCTCCTGAAGAAGTGTCCACGGTGCGATTCTCGTACATCGAAGGTGGCGGGGACGTGGAAACACTGGCAGCTGATGCCACTACATGGACTCAAACAGATCCTCGCCTCGGGCTCGGGACTTATACCATGAGCGGTTGGACCGAGACCATAACTATGCCAGCCGTACGATACTTGACAGCGACTTCTGCCTTTCCGGCCTCATTCGCCGACTTCATGGGCGCAGTCCCAGTCGATGCTTGGTTCGGCGAGGCAGAGGTCGCAGCTTGGGGCGGAGATGTCATCGTAGACGCGCTGTACTCACCGAACATCGCAGTCCCGTCAATGCTTCGCTCTCTGTATCCTGCCTGGGCCAATTGCGAACTCTTTGTGAGTGGCGTGTGGGATCCGCCAATACCACTGCAGCCGGCTTCCTCTGTCGTTGGACCCAGCGGTGTCGCCTCGACGACATCTAGCAGCGAGGTGTCGATAGGCACCTCTGCGGAGCCGGCTAGTCAGCCTGGTGATCAGCGACCTTCCAGTACCAAGCTACCCCTTCTAGTATCAACGACCACAGCTGCCAGAGGTACGGAATCAGCTTCGACGCAGAAGGAGCCCGGGGCATCGGGAAGTGCTGACCGAGACACAAGAGGAGACACATCTACGGCGCGATCTTCCACTGGGATCGTGTCTGTCTCAGTCATAGTGGAAATTACTAGCACCCGAGTGGCGGGACAGACAAGTCCAGATGTCGATGGCGGAGACCGGATAACCACGACCTCTCAGATCGCCAAGGACCCTCTATCGACGACTGCAAGAGGTTCGAGTCCAGCTGGAGAGTCGCAGTCTGTTCAAGACCCTAGCAACCCAAATAATGGTGTGTCAACAATTCGACAGTCCGCATTGCCCATCTCAACTACGGTCACCATCGAAGGAACACCGATTGCTGTTGTGTCATCGGGCACGGTAGTCGTAGTAGGTTCGCAAACCGTGACAAGTGGTGCGCCTCCCGTCACAGTCAATGGCCAGGAATACTCTTTAGGATTGAGTGGACTGGTCATCGGCACTACTTCAACTCTTCTGCCAGTTGATGCGCCTTCACCGACTATTACCGCCGCGACCGCTCTTGTAGGCGGTTCTTCCGTGGTCGCTGTAGTGCAGGACAGCTTTGCAGTGGTCGGTGGTCAGAACTTGGTCCAAGGTGGTAGTGCTGTCACAGTCGCTAGCCAATTGGTTTCATTTGGCTCGAGTGGACTTATCGTTGGAGGGACCTCAACGATCTTCACAGTAGCAATTCCGTCTGCGGCTGCGTCTCGCACAGCCGTGATTGGAGGCTCGAGCGTGGGAGCTGTTGTTCAAGGCAGCATCGCCGTCGTCGGCGGCAATACCCTGACGCTGGGAGGCAGCCCTGCCACTATCGCCGGCCAAGAAGTCACGTTCGCCTCGAATGGCGTGATAGTCGCAGAGTCGTCGACACTCCTCCCCGCCACTTCGAAGAGCACCGAAGTCGCCCAGCCTGGCCAAGTCATCAGTATCGATGGCATTGCTGTGTCCATCGTCCCAGTGAACGGTGGCATATTGATCTCGGACGGGGTCACGACGGCCACGGTCAACCCTGGTAGTACCGTGACGGTGCAAGGGCATACCATAGAGCTCAATGAAGGGGGCAACTCCATCACCATAGACGGCAGTCAGACCGTGTCGCTAGATGCTGGGAACCGAGCCACGGGCAATATCGTATCGATCGGAGGGACGCCGATATCCATATCGCGGGCTGATGGTGCAGTCCAGCTCACATCTGCAGGAAAGATCATCACATTAGCTCCCGGTGAGACAGCCATATTCGCCGGCCACCTGGTCAGTGTAGCACCCGACGGCCAGAGCGTGACATTTGATGCTGCACGCACTGTCAGTGTTGACGCTGCATTCGGTGCCGCACCGACAGTGGCGAAAGTGGTGCTTCTGGACGGCTCGCCAGTTGCACTCACGCGCACTGCTATTGGACTGACGATTTCCGACGGCCGAACGTCTGTGCAGGTCGCCTCCGGCCAGACTGTACAATTCAATGGCCACACCATAGCCGCAAGTGCTGATGGGACGAGTGTTGTCATCGATGGTACGCGCGCGGTTGCACTTGACGCTGTGCCCGCGCCATCAACATCGCCTGATGCAGTCTTCATGCTGGGCAATACGCCGATCTTCATCGTACTTATCGGCGACTCAGTAGTACTCTCGGATGGATTCACTGCCATTCTGCTCACTGTAGGCGCTACTATCACCTACAACGGCCACACCGTGACGCTGGCCAACGATACACAGAGACTGACAGTCGACGGCACGCAGATTGTGTCCCTGAGCGCCGTCTCGATAGCTCAGTTAGCTATGACTGCCAGTGACGGTCATGTATGGAGCGCAATACAATACGGCGACGCGATACTCCTAACAAATGGCACTGCGTCCATGATCCTCAAGCCCGGCCAGCAAGTCTCACTTGACAACTCCGCCCTCAGCAATGTCGCGGCGAAAGCGCCCTACACTACCCTCGCCACCCTCTCAGTCAGACCAAATGCAGCCCTAATCACGGCGCCCGCGTCTCTCGGCGGCGCAGTCTTCACCGCAACATTCGGGACAAATGGTGCGATCCTGCTGATCGACGGAACTCATACGGTCACTCTCCAACCTGGTCAAGTCGCCACTATCGATGGCGTGGCTGTGAGCGCTGCGAGTGACGGGTCTTTTGTTGTGGTAGATGGGACGAGGACTGTGTACCAAACAGCAGGGTCTTCGACGACGAGCAATGGCCTCTCGCCCAACAGCGCACTCGCGACGCCGGATGCGAGTGCACCAGACGGCGGACATCAAGCCGTAGCAAGTGATCCGGCCGAAGCAGGAGCTAATAAGGAGACAATCACTCATGGACACATCGGAGGATTGTTGGCGCTTATCATCTCTATATTTACCTGGAGCTGCTGCTAGCAGACTCCAGGCGAGGAATGTAGCATAGACGTCGAGAATCCCTTTCCATCTACACCTTCTCCCCCTTCCCCTCAACCTCCCGGTGCTCAGCCATTTCCACCTCCTTCCCCGTCCCCTCGCCCCCGATATAAACCTCCTCTCCATCCCCAAACATAGCCGCCACCTCCTCCAACGGCACGCCCCACGTATCCGGGAACGTGAAGAAAATCACCCCCGCCATAATACTCCCCGGAATAATAAAACAGAGATAGAATTTCCAGGTGATGTTCTGGAAGGCTATGGGCGCGGACTGCAGCCAGATGATGTTCATGAGGCAGATGCCCGCGACGCCTATGTTCATGCCTTTTGCGCGGATGTGCGTGGGGAAGAGCTCGCCTATGTAGGCGAATTGCAGGCCGTCGAGGGCGATTTCGTAGAAGATGACGTACTGTGAGGCGTGTTAGATGAGTTTGGATTGATAAAGTTTGCTGCTACTCACGACGTAGAACATTGCCACCGCGGCGCTTAGAGCGGCTTTGTTGGTGCCGCCGACGTAGGTGGCCACTAGAGCGCACTCGACGATCAGGCAGACCATGCAGCCCATCAGCCCGGCTCCGATGAGCTTAGGTCGGGGCAAGCGGTCGACGACAAACAGCGATAGGACACCGCAACCGAATGCAAGCGTTAGCCAGCCACCGAGGAGGATGAGCTGCTTTTCGGGGCTATAGCCGAGACCGGCGTAAAGTGTGGCGCCGTAGTTGTTGATCACCAAGATACCGGACATCTGCACACCGCAGGTCGTTCCTAAGCAGAGAAGGGTTCGTTTGCGGTAGGAAGGTTTCTTGAGCATGGCCCAGTAGCTGCAGGGCAGCGTGCGGTCGATCTGCATCTGCGCAGAGATCTGAGCGAGCTCGGATTCGGCTTCCTCGCGGGTGTGTAGGCGGAGGAGGTTTGAGGCTGCCTCTTCGTGTTTATCGTGCATGAGGAGGAAGCGAGGAGATTCGGGCATGAATGGGAGGAGACATAGAAGGATCAGTGGCGGAAGGCATTGGAAGGCTGGAAGCGGTCAGAAGTCTACTCGAGCATTGTAGGGAAAAGCAAGAGACTTACCCATCGGTGCCCGCCATGCCGCAGCTGTGTGTAGATAGAAGAAGCCGTTGCCAATCCAGGCTGCAACCATGTAGCCGAAGAGAAGCGCTGCGCCGTGTATGTCGACTAGCATGCCGCGGTTCCTGGGAGGCGTCACTTCATTCATCCAGATTGGAACAGCGGATAGGATCATGAACGCTCCAGCTCCGTTGAAGAACCGGAACGCGATGAACATCCCCACGTTCACGCTTCCCGCCAAAAGCGCTCCACTAATCAGCACAACCAAGGCGCTCACACCGATCGCAGCCTTCCGTCCCCACTTGTCGGCAAAGTAGGAGACTGTGAATACGCCTAGGAAGCCGCCGACTTGATACATGCCGTTCATGGTGGAGATCAGAGACGTAGCGTCCGCACGGGTATCGAGAGCGAAGTAGGTAAGGAAGCTTGGCTGCCCGAGAGTCGTGCCTATGATGCTGGCGCTGTAACCATAGGTCATGGAGCCGAATGACATGGCGATCACCATGAAAAGGTTGAAGTAGTTGAACTGGCGAGCGCCATGGGTATCCTTGCGCACCATCACTACGGTCGTGAGGAAGTTCACTGTACGTCGGGTACGAAAAATTAATCGGAGAGCGACAGTGAGATGCAGACTTACACGGGAGATGTGGTAGATGCGATGCTCATACTTATAGCCACCATGTCAGTTCTCATCACTGTGCTCTGGTCTCTGTCGTTTCTGCAGCGTGTTCGACGCGTGCTGCAGCGGGCAACATGGCTACCCGAGGTTAGCCAGCTGCACCGCAATCTCAATATGACTGAAGGGCATGACATGAAGTGCAATGGCATGCGATGCCTGCAAGCACAGTGATGAACTTTGTTCCCGCCAATGGCTCACCGTCAGGCGCGATAGCAGACGAGTCAGCGTGGTCAAGTGCCGGATGTCTGTTTCCAGTCGGAGTCTTGGTCCGCATAGTGTACTCAAGCTTGCCATGCCACGGACTGCGCTGTATTACAGCAATGGGCGCATCAACATACTGTCCCCTCAGCCCTGCTGCCTGCATCTCGTGCATCGTAGCACACTCAGCCCAGTAGTCGTATACGTCGCGTGGCAATGCAGCTTTCCGTCTTGAATCGCCAGATGCAGACAGGAGCAAGCTAGCGAGTGAATCCCATGTCCATGGAGAGGTCTAACAGTCGCACGGGAGACGAACATAACCTTCTGCTAAAGTGGCGCCTTACATCGGCTTGCGCGTCGTCGTCGTGGCAAAGATGAGGTCTGAAGTGAGAGAAGAGTTAAACTCTTCCGCGCCTTCCCTCGTGGCGCAGTAGGAAAGCTTGGCATCCAAAGTGACCTCACAGGTGAGCGCATGGAGCTGATTCCTATGTTAGGGAATACTTCTCTCTCCTCTACACCCTTGGCTATACCCTGAAATTGCTACTGTCTTGTCTTGCTGGCGTTCACTGTTGCTACACGGAGGATTGACTGAGCGCGTTGACTGGGGAAAGTGATTAGGCACTGGCTGGTCCGAGCTGGCGCAAGTGAAACGGCGAGCTCAAGGATAGGCCAAAAGCCGTAGGAGAATCGCAAACATGGTGAGAATGCATGGCAGCCCAGAGTAGACGATCATACTGATGAGTTTGTAAGGCTGTCACCAAACGCGCCGGCCGCAAGAAGGACGGACCTCAACCCGTGGCTCAATCTAATACATCAGGCGCACCCGCGATCCGGAAAGCTGCCTACGAGACCAGCAAGAAGAAGGAAGTCGGAGTCTCAGATCTGACCCTCATCTCGAAGATCAGCAACGAGGCCATCAACGACAACCTGAAAATCCGCTTCCAGAATGGCGAGATCTACACCTACATCGGCCACGTGCTGGTCTCGGTCAATCCCTTCCGGGACTTGGGGATCTACACAGATGCAGTACTGCACAGCTATCAGGGAAAGAACAGATTGGAGGCACCGCCGCACGTATTCGCGATTGCGGAAGCGTCGTACTATAACATGAAGGCATACAAGGAGAATCAATGTGTGATCATCTCCGGAGAATCTGGCGCAGGGAAGACCGAGGCTGCGAAACGCATTATGCAATACATTGCTAGTGTGTCTGGGGGCAGCAATAGCTCGATCCAGGAGATCAAGGACATGGTACTGGCTACCAATCCTTTGCTGGAGTCCTTCGGGAATGCGAAGACGTTGCGAAACAACAACAGTTCACGATTCGGCAAATACCTTGAAATTCAATTCAACGATCAGGGTGAGCCGGTGGGTGCGAACATCAATAACTACCTGCTTGAGAAGAGCAGGGTGGTCGGACAGGTCAAAGAGGAGAGGGACTTTCACATTTTCTACCAGTTCACAAAAGCTGCGAGCGAGACATATCGATCGACCTATGGGGTGCAACAACCGAATACTTATGCCTATCTGAGCAAAAGCAAATGCTACGATGTGAACGGGATTGACGATAAGGCAGACTTCAAGGACACGCTGAACGCGATGAAGGTCATTGGGATGTCCCAGCAGGAGATCGATGAAGTCTTTCGGATGCTAGCTGCTGTTCTCTGGATTGGAAACGTGTCGTTCCGGGAGAATGACGAGGGCAATGCAGAGATCGTCGATCAAAGCGTAGTCGATTTCGTGGCATACTTGCTGGAGGTCGACTCGTCACACGTGAACAAAGCCATGAGTACACGAACGATCGAGACTGCACGAGGAGGGCGCAGAGGGTCGACGTATGATGTGCCGATGAACATTGCGCAGGCTTCTTCAGTGCGGGATGCGCTCAGCATGGCGATCTACACGAATATGTTCGACTGGATCGTGCAGCGCATCAATGCATCGTTGAAAGCACGAAGTGCGATCAGCCACTCGATTGGTATATTGGACATCTACGGCTTCGAGATCTTCGAGAAGAATTCGTTTGAGCAGCTATGCATCAACTACGTCAACGAGAAGCTCCAACAGATCTTCATCCAGCTCACATTGAAGACCGAGCAGGAGGAGTACGCACGCGAGCAGATCCAATGGACGCCAATCAAGTACTTCGACAACAAGGTCGTGTGCGAGCTGATCGAGGAGAAGCGACCACCGGGCGTGTTCGCAGCGCTCAATGACGCTTGCGCGACAGCTCACGCGGACCCTGCAGCAGCCGATGGCACCTTCGTCCAACGACTGAACGCACTCAGCTCAAACCCGAACTTTGCGCCTCGACAAGGCCAGTTCGTCATCAAGCATTACGCCGGTGATGTGAACTACGAAGTCGCAGGCATGACGGACAAGAACAAAGATCAGCTGCTGAAAGATCTACTCAACCTTGTCGGAGAAAGTGGGAACGCATTCGTGCAAACTATCTTCCCCGACCGCATAGACCAAGACAACAAAAGGAGACCACCAACGGCAGGCGACAAGATCAAGGCGAGCGCAAATGATCTGGTGGCCACGTTGATGAAATGTACGCCCAGCTACATCCGCACGATCAAGCCCAATGAGAACAAAAGCCCGACAGAATACAACGATGGCAATGTGATGCATCAAATCAAGTATCTCGGTCTGCAAGAGAACGTCCGAATTCGAAGAGCAGGCTTCGCGTATCGACAGACGTTCGAGAAGTTTGTGGAGCGCTTTTACTTGCTAAGTCCGAAGTGTAGCTACGCTGGCGAGTACACTTGGACAGGCGACGCGAAGAGCGGCGTGAAGCAGATTTTGAAGGACACTTCGATACCAGCAGAAGAGTGGCAAATGGGCATGTCTAAGGCGTTCATTAAGACTCCTGAAACGCTGTTTGCACTCGAGACGATGCGAGATAAGTACTGGCACAACATGGCTATTCGCATACAACGCGCGTGGCGGAATTATCTGCGATATAGGATCGAGTGCGCGACCCGGATACAGCGCTTCTGGCGGAAGAAGAGCGGCGGGGAGCCAAATTTGAAGCTGCGGGATCAAGGTCACAAAGTGCTTGGTGGCCGCAAGGAACGGCGAAGATACTCACTCGTAGGCTATCGACGATTCCTCGGCGACTACCTTGGTATCGATAACAAAGGCGGCTCCGGCGAAGTGCTTCGACGAGCTGCCAACATCGGTCCCAGCGAGATAACCCGCTTCTCCTGCCGGTGCGAACTCCTGGTCTCCAAGCTCGGCCGATCAAGTAAACCAGAAGCTCGCATGCTCGTCTTGACAGAGTCCAACATCTACATCATCAAGCAAGCTCTGATCAGTGGCCAGGTCCAGATCTCCGCTGAACGCACTATATCTGTCCGTTCAATCAAGTTCATCAGCGCCAGTAACCTCAAAGACGACTGGTTCTCGATCGGTGCTGGGAGTTCGCAAGAGCCAGACCCGCTGATCAACTGCGTCTTCAAGACTGAGTTCTTCACGCAGTTCAACGTCCTCACGCGTGGTGCCATACCCCTACAAATCGGCGATGCGATCCAATATAATAAGAAGCCTAGCAAGCCCGCGGCGGTCAAAGCAGTGAAGGACCCGAACGTTCGGCGGGATGACTTGTACAAATCCGGACAGATCCACACTGGACCTGGCGAGCCGCCGAACTCGGTCAGCAGAGCCACACCCAAAGGCAAGCCCGTGGCAGCCAAGCCCGTCAAAGCTGGCGGTCTGCTCAAGAAGAGCACAGGCGGCAAGCTCAGTCAGCAAGCTGCCGCCGCCAATCGACGACCTGTCCCTGCGTCCCAGCCGTTGCCAGGTAGAGGCTATGTGGAGCCGCCTAAGCCACAAGCAGAGCGAATCATGCCACAAGCTGTGCCGCAGCCCGTCACCAGGTCGGAGAGGGTGGTTCCTGTGCCCATGCCTCAGCCTGTGTCACAACTGACAAATGGCTATGGCGCGGCACATGCGAGGAATGCGTCTACTGAGTCGAATGACTCCATACGAGCGCCACCGCCGCCGCCTCCGCCTGTGGCTCCTGCAGCGCCGAAGGATTCGCAGTATAAAGCCATGTATGACTTTGCTGGGCAGACGAGCGGGGAACTAAGCTTGAGGAAGGATGAGGTGATCTTGATCACGCAGAAAGAGAGTAACGGTGCGTACCTCCATCCTTTCGTCCCCCAACATACGCTGACATTTGTGCGATAGGCTGGTGGCTGGCCAAACGTCTCGACCACAGCGCCTCCGGGTGGACCCCCGCAGCCTATCTCGAAGAAGTCAAGACCGCGCCTCCACCTCCCCCTCCTCCACCCACCATCTCCCGCCCTCCACCGCCTCCCGCCCCTGCAGCAACGACGTCTCGAGCCAACGGCACATCCGCGAAACCCGGCCCGCCTGCTCCTCCTGCTAAGCGACCAGCAGGTCGCAAGCCGGCGCCTGCGACGCCGAGGGATAGCGGGTATAGTAATGGTGGATTGCAGGCTAGTGGAGGGGAGAGTGGCGGGAATAGTGGGAGGGTCACTCCGAATGGCGGTGGGGCTGGATTGGCGGGAGGACTGGCGGAAGCTTTGAGAGCTAGGCAGAAGGCGTTGAGGGGGGACGATTGAGAGAAGGCCACAAACATAGGATGTTGAATGAATTACGAGAACGCATCTTGTGTCACGTTGAGCACTTTGCGATTGAACGACTATGTGTCGTCGAACAGAGACCATATCAGTGCAGCATGCTACCGCTTAACCCCCTCCAAAAGCTCCTCCACCATCGTCCCCACATGCTCAATGAAAACCGAAATATGCCCCTCCCCCTGCAACAAATGTGCCTTACACCACTGAGCAGGCAAATGCTTAACAATCCACTCCCCATGCGCAAACGGCACCATCTGGTCCTCGCTCCCCTGCCACACCGCAGTAGGCACATTCACCTCCTCGACCTCGAACCCCCACGGTTTCATGAGCTCCATGTCGTCGTCGAACCAGCCGTCCGTGCTGTGCTTGAGTCCTTCGTGGATGCCTTCCACCACGCCTTGGCCGAGGGTGGCGTCTGACAGGAGGGCTTTTTTGTCGACTTCGGGCAGGATGGAGGCCATTTCTTGGACTAGGCCGGCGGCGTCAGCGGCGAGGAGGCCGGGACGTTGGGAGTCCAGGAGCTTGCGGAGGGCGGGGGCGCCGGCTAGGGTGGCGTTGAATTCGTCGATGTCTGGGTGAGAATTAGATCCGATTCTCCGCATGCACTGGCAACGAAGTACGCACTGTCTTGACCTTGGCCCGCCAGAATCGAGGTCGTCTTTGCCATATGGAGCACAGCCTGCTACGCAGAGTGCAGCTTTGACGCCCTTGAGACGGGCTGCGCAGGCAAGGACGTGAGGTCCTAGAGCCTCGTTAGACTCGCTACATCTTACAATTTTCAGGAGTGATGCAATGTCATACCTCCACCGCTCCAGCCTCCTACGACACAGTCCTTGATCCCGAGATGTTCATTCAGTGCAGTCACATCAGCTACTGTATCGACTACTACGCGGCCTTCATGTCGACTTGAGTCACCATAGCCCGGCCGTGACAGGGCAATGATCTTCAGTCCTTTAGTCTTGCATAGCTCGTCCAGGCTAGGTGGCACTGCGAGTCGAGATCCCGGTGTGCCATGAAGCCAGATGAACGGGTAGCCATTCGTGTCGCCGTCGATGTGGAAGTCGATCACTCGGCCATCGTGAAGCTTGAACTGTTGAGACATGACGATGAAGTGGAAATGTAGAGTCGTAAATTCGATGGAGGAGTTGGACTAGCAACTATGGAAGAGGAATATGGAAGTGACTGCGAGATGAACAGAGAAGTTCGAGAAGCACTCATAAGCTTTCCCTGCTGTATGAAGAATTGCTTCGTAAAGCTTCTAGTAGCCGTAAGACTCACCTGTTGCATGTGGAGACACTACCACGATGACATCGAATCACTCATGTCAGCTCCGAGGCAGCAGCCGGCCAAATGAGGAAGCTGGCGAGCGTGCGAGCTCCTAGTGCGATGCCGGGCGCCTTGCAAATGAACGCCGAACACCCTAAGCCTGTCAAGATGGGCCACACGTGTAATGAAGCTGTTGATGTGGACGTCCCAAGGCCCATGTACTGTAGAAGTGGTCGACTAGAGATCATATGGAGTGGACGTCAGCGATGCCAAGAGTTCATGCCCGCTAAGTCACATGACGCACAGTGCCAAAGTCTGACCTCACTTGCCTATTTGGGTGTTATGCTGGTACAGATGTAAAAATTGGCTCCCTTCGCAAACCCCTTACCTCCTGCAAAGCTCTGGTGGCCCAAAAGGCGAAAAAGAATGGTCTGATTATCATCTGAGATGATAGCGTTGAGTGAGCCCCTGGGAAGATGTTAGGATGAGGCAGGTGCAGAATTTTCGTGGAGTGTACTCACAACGCGGGGGTCGAACCCGCGACCTTGAGATCGCAGTGTTGATGACTAAGAGTCTCACGCTCTACCGATTGAGCTCTGTTGAACCATTAGTGATGGTTTTGAGGGGTAGAATCGGGTGGAACGTACTGCCGGGCTGACTGGATGGTGGAGGCGCGACAAAAGCTCTTATAATCTTGTTTGATAAGAGGGAATCCGAAGTTCTCTGGTAAGCGAGAACGCTTCAATTACTAGACCTTGAGAGCAGTGGAGGTTCTCAGACCGAACAGTACCAGTCCTAGACTACTCTACACTACTTCAGCATCTCCACCCCAAACACCCTCCCCAAAATACTATACCCTTTCCCCTCCGCGTCCGTCTTGATCCAGAACTCATCCGCGCCAGTAGCTCCATACACAGCCAAGTCCAGCAACTCCCACTGCACACAGTTGTTCGCCCTGATCTGCTCGCTGGGGTACTCCACGCCAGGATCCGTGACAACAGCATGCCACTTTCTGACTTCACAGCCATCATCCAACTTCTTGATGATCAGTGTGGGGTATAGCCGCACGTCCAAGGTCTTCGCTTCTGGCAGGTTGAAAATGACTGGGATCCCCAAGTTCAGGACGTCCGTGGAGTTGGATGTGAAGTTCGTGACTTTCAGACCTGGAAGGCCGGGCTCGGTGGCGAGAGTGATACTGGAGTTCAGCGAGACACCGAGGAGGGATGGCACTTTGTAGGTGCCCGCGAGTTTGATCTCGGCTTGCGAGCAGGCTGTAGCTTCGAGACCGGGCAGAAGGATCTCCATGATCAGGCCAGAAAGGGCAAGTTGTGTGGGTGCGCCGCCAGTGCCGGCTGTGAGGACTGTGAGACCGACATTGTAGTCGGGGATCAGTATGATGACCGAGTGGTAGAGGCCTGCTTGATGTCAGTCATAAGCGTGCTGCAGCTCACGATGTTCGAGTTACCGAGATCGCCCTGCTTAGTGTACACATCGACGATACGATCCTCGACCTGCCATCGGATAATCTCCCAGGCTATACCAACGGACTGCTGCCACACTGAGGTATGCGTTAGTGGCTTCATCCACCTCCGTGTATCGACGGCGGAGATTTGAGTGCTGTTCAGTACAGCTTGCCCAAACTTCTCCAAGTCACGCTGCGTTGAGTAGACACCTCCAGCGGCACCTGCGTCACCGATTGGGATGGCGAAGTAGCTCGACAAGATGTTGCCAGGTATCATACCGGTAGTAGTGTTCGGCTTCAACGCATAGCTGCTATTACCCATGTCAAGCTTGGCGAAGACATTGTTGTCCATCAAGTCTTCCATCGAACGGCCCGTGATGTTCTCAAGCGCATAGCCCAGGATCTGGTACCCTCCATTCGAGTATGCCGGAGTCCTGAACGGCAGCACTGTAGGCGGCTCCTGCAAGAAAGCGTTCAGAGCATCCTCCCGCGAGCATGGATTCTCACTGCATTGCGGCAATGCGACGGGCGGCTTCGGGGGCAGGCCAAAGCTCGTGATAGGAATTCCACCGACACTCGTTGGCGGCGGCGCTGGTGTATGGCCGCGAGCTATGCCAGCCATGTGGCTTGCAAGCGCTCCGAGGGCATTCGAGTGGATCCTCGGCGAAGGAGCAGTTCGTAGCAGCAGCAGCGAGTTCGGGGACGAAGTCAGTGACTGGACGATCCCAGTACGCATGGCCGACTTCGACGAGGTATGTGTATGCTGTGATAAGCTTGCTGAGACTACCGATGCGGTAGATGGAGTCCTCTATCTTCTTGTCAGTACCCGCCATCGATCATTCGGACTCTTTCATTCGTACCAGTCACTGCCTTCACGCTCTCGTTTGCAAGCGTAGCAGTGTCGGCCGTGTGCTGCACCGAGAGCAACGTCGAGTCCAAGTCGAAGATGCCGATTGACCAACTCGTCTGATTCGCCTTGAGAGTCGTCAACAATGCGTCGTCGGCCACTGTGGCATTCTTCAGCGCATCGCTGATATTCTGAACAACGTCTTTGAAGACCAGATCTGAGGAGAGTCCCAAGGGAGCAGGGTAGTCAGGTCCGAGGATGCCGCAGGGGACGTATGGTACAGCAACTGCGATAGCTGCGATGAAAGGAAGGACAGTAACGGAACGCATCGTGAATAACGCTATACAGTGACCAACAGATGGAAAGGAGATACTCGACGTGAATCTACCTCATGCCCGACTATAAGACCTCAACCTCAAGGCTTCGCCATCCTCCGCCAAGATGCGGTGCCTCGCAGCCGTATGATCGACGAGCCTATGCTTGCGTAGCACAAACCCAGCCCACTCCCTTGACAATCCATTTCCATACCACTCACCATGTCATCAGGATGCTATGTCAATCTCCCGAGACCATGCGGAAGAAACGTTGGCCAGTTCGCACTCTCGTAATATGGGGAAATTCAATTAGGCGAAGTTTTGAGGTACCTGATTGGCTGCATCGTAAACTCCAACGTGCGGCTGTGCTCTACAGTCCCAGATCCTTGTCGTGATCTCCGCTGTCTCGGAACTTAACGGTGATGACAATGCGATCCTTTGGGCAGTGTCGGGGTTAGTTGATACGAGAATAGAGTTTGGCAAGTCCTTCGAGGTCGATGCTGTGAGTTCCTGACACGATTTGCATCCCGCCATGATCATAACAAACACTCGAACTGTGGTCACTTCTGCCCGCTGGGGGGCGGCCATGGTGAACAAATAACAAACAAGTATCAGACATACAGCCTAGCTATGCCACACTTTCGAACTCGACCACCCCCCGTTTGCTTCAAGGGTACTCGAATATCGCAACAGTATCCGCAAAAGTATTCCCATTCGCCGCCTCGGGAACCAAAGCAACCTGATCGACCTCGACCATGATCGCGGTCCCGACAGTATTCAGCGCATACAGGTAGATCGCCTCGCTCTGCTCCACGCTGACAGTGTACTGCTGGCAGTTCGTCGTCAGGAGACAACCGCCATCGTAGTTGTTGAAGAAGGAGTAGAGACCTGCAAATGTTAGCGAAAGTTGGTGTGACAGGGAGGAAGGGAGTTCGTACCAGCACCATAGTTGTAAATGTACGTGCTGTTGAAGATGCGGAGACCAAAGGTCTTGGGGCAAGTCGGCAGGTAGCATTGTGTGAAGTCTGGATCGGACCAGCCTGCCAGAGGTGGGTAATTGGACAGAGAGTTCGGGTTGTTCTGCATGTAGCTGATCGCGAAGTCAGTTTCATCAGACCATTCCGCGGTCGAGAATGTACAACTTACGCCGTCTCGCTCTGAATGACACCCATGTAAATTTCCTTCGCATTGGCGATGTTGTAGTTGTACAGTTGCGAATGCTCGAACGAGCTCCCGTAGATCCACACCGGACCTTGACTCTCCACCAGCAATCCACGACCGTTGTACACATCAATCTGATTGTGATCCGCGAGGTCCATCTCGTGATCAGCCACCCAGCCCCAATTATTGGACATCACCAAACTAGCGGTCTTGGTCAAATGCACGAGCAGGAACGCAGCGTAGCAAGTCTTACTCGCACCGTGAGCGAAGTTCGGCTGCTTGGCGCAGTTGTTAGATTGCAGCTGAGTACCATTGCCACCACCAATGCGCCAATGCGTGTCCCACATGCCTGTCGCGCCCGGAAAGGTGCCCGCGAGATTCCACTCCATCATGATGGCGCCTGGCGCTGAACCGAGAGTCTGGAACACCATGTCCGTGATCTCGACCGTACCTTTGTCGCCCGGCTGGCCGACGCGGAAAGCGACTCTGGGATTGTTCATGTCGCCGAAGTCTGATCCAGCCGAGCCGTCTACCATCATCAGCGGCCACAGTTCACCCACCATCTTCGCAGTGTTGGGGATCGTGATGGTGTGGCGGATGACATACGCGCCGTGATCGAAGTAGGCGATTTCACCGTTGGCGTAGTTTACAGAATTTAAGAAGTTCTGTACGTTTGCAGTATCGTCGCGAACACCATCGCCGTAGCAGCCAAAGTTATACGATGACTTGAACTTCGTGACAGGCACACCTTCATACTGTGGCTTCGATCTCTCCAGAACCATGCCCGCGCGAGGTCCGTCTGTCACCAGCAGGCTTGTTGGCTTCGTCGGCTGACCCACAAGCTGCTGCATTCGTGCCGAGTTGGCGGCTGGTCCATAGCATGTGAGATTGTTCTCGGTATACATGCTCTCGTAAGCAGTGTAGGCTTTTCCTTGCACGTAGCTACGGACAAGCTGGTTGCCAGGAATGATTACAGTCCCGTTCTTGTATTGCACTGCAGGATCAGTATTGATGAAGTTGACGTTGTCAAGCACAAGCGTTCCAGCTGCGGTTGGCGTGCTGTTCCCGGAAAAGGATGTAATGATGCCAATATCGGTATTGGTGAAAACCGAATCCTGGAACACAAGAGATCCAGTCGCGGGAACGTCACCACCCGAGGACATGTCGACAGCGGTGCCGCAGTTATTGACAAAGATGCTCTTGTACATGAACACCCAATTCCAGTTCTGGAAAATGGCAGTATTGCATCGGTTAAAGGTCAAATTACGCATGGTGAACTGCTGATTGCCTGCAAACAACCCGATACCGCCTCCGTTAAAGATAAGATCTTCGAGATGGCCTCCAGAACCGTTGTCCATGAAGACACCTTGCTGCGCATTGCCGTCACCTGGTGTACCGACGACGCAGTTGAAGACGATGTTTTGCAGACTCGTGGCTTGAGCGACTTGCCAATGTATGCCGTGGACGCTTCTATTCGGATCGACTAACGTTAGATCGAAGACGAAATTCCTTATCTGGCGCCACATGTTGTTCTGATTCTGGAACCAGTTGAACCCGTACGGTAGGTACGGATTGGCGTCGAACAACCCAATCGCATCAAATTCAGGCGTCCCCTTGATTACTGGCAAGTTGTTCGCATCTCCGACCATGGCGGTGTAGTAGTACAGATTAATCTTCTGCGACACCATATATGTTCCAGCCGGGAAGTACACGATAGCTGGCGTAGTCATCGAGCTATCGCAGCCAAGACCGCATCGTCCGCCGTCCGAAGTAGCGTTCCCCAGGGCCCAGGTGTCGTCTGTCACGCCATCTCCTTTCGCTCCATAATCCTTGACATTTCGCCAGACCACATACGACGCGTTGACGCCGTACACTGCTTTGCCCTGTCGCTTGATCTGCGAGACCCAGTAGGGAGTTCCGGAGCCGTAATTGCCAGCACGCTTCTCGTGGCCGAAGGTGTGCACTGGGCTTTCCATGTCATCTGAGCCGTACAGATCTTCCAGCTGAGGTCCAGAGATGAGATCGCCATCCGGTTGACTGGGTATCGGCAAAGCATGGCTCAAGTCGTTGACGGAGCCGAACTCGAAAGTCTGTTGGATCGCTTCCACTCTGGCGTAGTATGTGCAAACGAGTAGGATTGCGGCAAACCAGCACCGAGCACTCGGGTACCTCGCCATGGCGGCTAAAGCTGATAAGCGGCGTGACTACTACGCCTTCAATTTAGGTTTCCGATTCGAAGGTATTCCACAGTGATGAGTTGTAACCTTCAAGTCCTCGAGTGGCAGCCCTGCGCGTCAGAGCGGCATGTTTTCTGCTTCGACGCGCAAAGGAATGCATGGCATATGAGTTGCTCGGTATCCGGGGCATGCAAGGGTCTTGGCTACTGTAGCCTCTGGAGTCTGCACGCCTCTAATACTTCCCAAAAGAAGAATATATGTTTTGGATGTGCGGACAGCACGTCCATGAAGGGATGCGAAGTGCGAACTGCGGTGCCTAGAAAGAAGACCTCTCCAATTAGGTAGTCGCGTCTCTGTGCACCCGCTGTGGCGGCTTGAGTGCGGCATTACACCATGTGACATGCTGGAGCTCGAATGAGACCAGGAGAACCAAGGCCATTCGCTTGATCACTATCGTTTTAGTACACAGAACCGAACGAGCGAGGGCATAAGGCTGTCACTTCATAGCGTTCAACCTCGCGCCCCCTGCCCACCCATGATCCTCGCCTCCCTCGCCTTCCGCGCTCTCGCAGCAGCAGTCTGCGCACTCACAGCTGGAGAGTCGTCGTGTCCAGCATCGCTGATGTCCTCAGTGGTGTCCTGAGAACTGCTGGGTTCGCCAGTGCTATAGGTGGCGGATTGCTGAGCTGCTGCGGCACGCTCGCGAGCAGCTTTGCGGTCTTCGGCCAGTGTGATGTCCGCCTGTGTGAGTGTGATCTTTGTTGGTGGGCGGGAGAGCATCGCTACGAGGGAGCGCTGGAGGTCAGGAAATTGATAGTGCTCTGCGAGAGCTTTGCTGTGGAAAGTAGTGTGCTGTGTCTCCTGTATGTCCTGTGCTACACTAGATGACTGAAGCTATGGATACCTAAGTGAAGTTACAAACTAGAATGCTATACAGAGTCTGGTAAGACGCTGTTGAGGTGTGAAATGAACCTCGCTGCCGCTTCGAAGATATGGCTTGGCATTCCCGAGCTTTGGTCCATCACCTCAAAAGGTTGTAGAACGAGCCAGACAGTATACGACCTTCACGTGCAAGAGTCCTACATCCCCACCATCTCACCATGAGCGTCTCACTACTCACCCTAGCTGAGCGGCACATCGTCACCCGCCAATGGCGACAAGGAGCCCAATGTCTTCGCTGCCTCCACACCTCGAGACCCAACCGAGCAGACAAGGGAACCGGCGGCGAAGTAGTAGACTCTAGCAGTAGGCGATCCTACCAAGTCTGCGTAAATAAATACAGTAGCTAACAAAGCTACAGCTCTCCCCCGTTCCAGCCTCCGCCACCAGCGCGCCGCTCGCATCTCTCAAGAAGTCTCCGCCCTCCGCGACACCCCATCTGCCGACCCCGCCCCTCTGATCTCCTCCGATGCTGCTTCCACAGCCCGAGACCAGTCGCACACAGCAGCCATAGATGCTCATCCAAGTGACAATGCCTCTTCCCAAGGCATACTCGGCCAGAACTCCGGTCCCGCAAGAGAAGGCCCCTTCGCCCAACCCGTAGGCCGTCTAGACGAAGGCCGCGAACCAGAGAGCAGCGAGAAGTTCTCCTCACAGGGTCTAGGCGCAAGAACAACAGACGGCAAACCCACCTCCCCCTCAGCAGGCGAGACAGCCGTGCTCTCCGCTCAAACCCAGCCCTCAGACCCCACGGCCCCCGCGTCCCACACACCCTACCTCCGCACCGCAACCCTCAGCCTCGCCACCACCAGCCCCTCCCACCGTAGCCTCAGGCGCCAGCTCCTCGGCCCGAAAGCCCTCCCAACCACCATCCCACCCACAACCCCAGACGCCGCCGTGCCGTACATCAAGTCCCATCTCCGGGTTCTGCAGCCAACGCGGCCTCATCGCAAAGCGTTCCGACCACGAAACGCCCCGCATCCAGATCGCGAAGCGCTGCTAGCGACGCGACAGGAGCTGCGGGCTGAGGCCGCGACGGCGCGAGAGGCGTTAGGCGAGGGAAGGCATTATTTCAAAGACTTGCCTGAGGAGCTGCAGGGGAAGTTCAGGGAGAATCGAGAGACGTTGGAGGCTACGGCTAAGGGGAGAGATGCGGCCGTGAGGGCGAAGATTTCGGGGACGCTGATGGAGAAGTTTGTTAAGGGGAGGTATGATCCGAGGGGCTTGTTGGGCGGGGAGGCGAGGGGAAAAGGAGGGTATGGGAGGGAGGTGCTGGATAGTGTTGCGAGAGGTTTGTTGCGGAATGGGACGTATCTGGGTAAAGATGCTGAGAGGGTTGTAAGTAAGGTGAGGAGTCTGCTGCCTGCTGCTGGAAGCGGAGGAGGAGCGAGGAGAGCGCAGGCGTCGAAGTAAATCTGCGCGGAGCAGATGCATGCCAGCCAAGCTGGATGAATCAGCATGACACCTTCATCATGCGTCTGTACATGCTCATTACATGGAGAAGCTACGTCGCTGTAACCGTCTGGCCTCTGTTGCCGTGACATCGATCACTATCGCGTCGGGGCTTGCCTCTGCCTGCGCTGAGCGAATCTTGTCCATAATCAATGATCGTCAGCGACTCGATGCGATCACTGTGCCCGACTGTGCACCAAGTCGGCGTCCAGCGTCTTGTGCAAGCCATGTGATCCCTCATGAAGGCACCACGACCTCCGCCTGTCATGTGTGAACGCTATTCGCATTTGACGGCGCCTGGCCAGCAGCCGCAGCCGCATCCTCCTCAGCCTTCCGTATGGGCGCGAAGTAAGGATGTGCCATCGCCTCCTTCGCCGTAAGCCGCTCCTACAAACTTGTCAGCACAATCCCTCACGCGCACACCACCACCGACAAAACCAAGACATACCTGATGATCATACCTCAATAAACGATCCAAGAAATCCACAGCGTCATTACTAACAAACCGCTGATTCTCCGCATTCACAAACCCATGCCAGCTCTTCTTCGGGAACCTACCCAGAATATCATCATACTGCGCATCAAGCTCAATATCATACTTGTCCAAGTAATCAAACAGATCCTCCGTCCCCAGCACTTTCGCAATCTTCACCAGTTGATCCGAGTTGCTGTTCCCGTGGAAAAACGGCTCTTTCCGGAAAATCATGCTCGCGAACATGGCGCCCAAGCTCCACATGTCAAGGCTGTAGTCGTATTCTTGGAAATCTACTAGCAGTTCGGGGCCTTTAAAGTAGCGCGAGGCAACGCGGACGTTGTATTCTGTGCCGGCGTGGTAGAATTCCGCTAGGCCCCAGTCGATGAGGCGGAGTTTGCGGTTCTCGTGATCAATCATTACGTTATGCGGTTTCACGTCCCGATGCATGATGCCCTTCGAATGGCAGAAATCCAGCGCTTTCAGTAGCTCGTGGATGTAGAACCGTACGTCTAGGTCGGTGAATTTCGGGTAGAGTGTGCGGAAGTCGGTGTTGTTGACGTGTTCGAATATTAGGCTGGGAGTTTTGGATTGCGCGTCCCGGACTACATCCAAGAGGGCGACGATGTTTGGGCCGCCGGAGAGGTTCTGCAGGATTTTGATTTCGCGCTTGATCTTCTTCTTTTTGACGGGTTTGAGGACTTTGATGACGCATTTCTGGTAGTTTACTATGTTTATGCCTTCGAAGACTTCGGAGTATTTGCCCCGGCCTGGTGTTGTCAGTGTGTTGCTCATGTTTTAGATCCACCTGATACAGATCTGCGCCTGCCACGCGAGGTCCTGAATTGCCGCGCACCGCCGTTCCTCGAGTGTTGCGAGTTTGTACATACCGATCTTCCTGACGACCTCATAGTTCTCCAGCACGCCCCAGCTGATGTTCACGCTATCGTAATCCCAGTATGCGCGGGGCATCTGCTGGTTGACATCTGCGTACACTCGCGCCATGCTGGGCGAGTTCGAATCGATTCGTGCCTTCTCCGCGCTGGCGATGCGACCCTGTATGCCCTAGTGGGCTGGGCTGAGTGACGTTCCAGGCAGGATTAATGTCGTCGTCAATGAGCTGAGGTGGCTTGTCGAGTGTCAATCGATCGGGGAGGAGTGTTGTGGGTACACCCAATGTATTCCAATGCAAGGGATGCTGCGTAGTCAAGTCTTTCCTCGTGTAGATGTGATGTTGTTGCGCGTGGCCTGGTCTCATAGTGGGGCCGAGTGTGAGTGAAGCTTGATTGATGAGGCTTGCAGATAGAGTGTCGGCAAGATCCGGCGCAGATAAACTTATATCTTGAGAGAAAGTGGCAGTTACATGCTAGAGCTTCCTCGACCTGATCAACAATGTCTGACTTTCAATAGCAAGAGGAGGACTCGCTGCAGTCCAGATCATAGCAGCAATGTTCTATGATTTGAATGTCCCCTACTCGCCCACCGATGCTGGCCTTGCGCGAACCCTCCACTTCAGCCATGAGCTGGGCTACAATGTCATCGCCCTGAACCATAGCATCACCGGCAAGCTGCCAAATGAAATCGTACTTGCGACATCCCAATTTTGGACTTGTGATCAACACTGACCAACTCCAGGCCTGCGCCATACCCTCCCCTCTCCTCTTCAAAGACCTCCCTCCGACCCTCCAACTCCTCACGCGCTGCACCCTCCACCTAACTGAGACCCACCAAAACGCCCGCCTCCTCGCCCTCGCCTCGCCCTACGACATCCTTGCCCTCCGACCCACAGACGAAAAGTCCCTCCAATTAGCTTGCTCAAGCCTGGACTGCGACATCATCTCCCTTGACCTCTCTATCCGGCATCCGTTCCACTTCAAGCATAAGATGCTTATGGAAGCCATCAAAGCTGGAAAGAAGATTGAGATCTGCTACTCACAGGGTATGATGGGAGACAGTCAGGCGAGGAGGAATCTGATCGGCAATGTGAGTCAGATTGTTAGGGCTACGCGGGGACGAGGATTGGTGATAAGTTCGGAGGCGAAGAGCGCAGAGGGACTGAGGGGCCCGTGGGATGCAATCAACCTGGCCGCTGTGTGGGGATTGGGCCAGGAGAGGGGATTCGAGGGGGTCACGAAGGAAGCGAGGAGTGCGGTCGTGAGCGCACAGTTGAAGAGAACGGGGTGGAGGGGAACAATCAATGTGGTTTACGGCGGAGAGAAGCCTGCTGAGACTATCAAGCCTATCGTGAACGGGAAGGTCGCTGCTGCCGCCAAGCAAGCAATACCCATCAAAGCGGCACAGAACGGGAAGGTCGATGCGACTGCTGGCACGAAGCGCAAAGCTGAGAGCGAAGCAGTAGTAGGTGCAGTCAACGACGGAGACAAGCCACTGAGCAAGACGCAGATGAAGAAGCGCGCGAAGCTGGAGAAGATGGCAGCCGAGGCCAGGGAGAAGGAACAGAGCGACGCTGTTATTACTGGCTGAACGGTACTTCGACTTTATTCATGTTCGAGGCATGCCGCGCACACATCAGCCACTGCATTGACAAGGCATTGTCCAGAAGTTGACATAGCGCTTAGGTGTACAACGCAGAGTTCTGCAAGCACAGCGCAAACTGAGAACTCGAGCTTTCGGACGGACGTCATCGAATATCCGCGCTTTCGACCCCGTCAACGAGCGGGCCAATGATATATGTACGAAGACAGGCACGCTTTTCTTCCTCAGTGATAGATCGAGGTCGCTGAAACTCAGCACATCTATTCTGCTTGGCAATAAGTTTGGCGCCTTCTTCGACAGTCGCAAGTTAGCACATTCTCCCTCGCATTTAGAAGACGCCACCCGTCTGGGCCACCTCCTCATGGCCGACCTATGGAAGACCCATGGCCCGTCCATTGTCGGACTCTGGAAATGCATATCCTTCGAGATCCTAGACGTCAACGACAAGAACCAAATCCTCGGCTACCCAATGGGCTCTGACCCTTTAGCCCGCGTACAAGTCTCGCCATCAGGCTACCTATCAGCGCATCTCGCTACGCCTAAGACGGCCTCTGCATCCAAGGATTCTGACACGGTGCCTGTTGCGGAGACGGTGCTGACGGGATATTGCGGCTACTTGACTATGTTCAAAGATGCTGAGGGGTTGGGATGGAAGACGAAGGTCGATATTGGGAGTGACCGGCATCCTGTTGAAGGCTTTGAGGAGAGGAGGTTGAGGTATTGGGAGGAGGGTGGGAAGAATTTCATGGAGTTGAGTCCGGCGAGAGAGTTTCCGTTGCCTGTGAGTACTGAGCTGTGTGAGTGCTTGAAGTACTGGCTGCTGACGTCTGCGTGCAGGACGGTAAGATGGGCAAAGGTGTGTTGATCTGGGAGAAGATAGAGTGAGAAATGACAGACCGAAGACACGCCGACGCAAGTCTCGCTTCAAGTGTCTGCAAGCGCCCCACGACATTGCGGTCAAGTCAACGCTCGTTTACGCGATGCAAGCCTCCAAGTCGTCCACTTCTTCCGCCAATACAGTGTCTTCATCATGTAGAGTCCCCGCTGGCATGTTTCGGTCGTCCTCGGCAGCACAGGACGGGGACATCGGAGTTCGTGCCCTGAAACCACGCCAAGTCCGGCTTCAGCTACCGATGAGCTTGGCTGCGACGTCCAAGCCCTACTACTGCGACAGAATGATTATCACCTCCAGACTACAACTGCACACTAGCCACTTCGCGCTGCAACGCTAACAGTGAAGCTGCGATTGGCAGCAGAGGACTTTCAATCGATGCCGTAAGGGCTCTGTACTCGAGCACATACCCCACCCCAATGCTCATCAAGACCTCACGCCCAGCGTACATTGTCGTAAAAGCCATACGCCCAGTCAAACAGCAGAATGGGGTTGCAGCAGTAGGAACGTCGACGGCGTTTCTATATAGTCCCTTCTGTCATACGATCTCGCATCTTTCTGTCAGACATTCACTCGTTCGTTCATTTCGTTCTTCTCAGCGATCCTAGCATCGCCCCTTCCGCTCCTTTCCATCTCACCCTATACCCCATTCTCTCCCCCCACTCCACCGCGGAGATGTTCACTCCTACCACCCTCCTCACCACAGCGCTGCTGGCAGCGCCCTCTCTAGTCCGGGCTCACTACATCTTCTCCCAATTGATAGTGAACGGCGCCGCCGTTGGCTCAGACTACACCTACATCCGCAAGAACACAAACAGCTACATGCCCTCCTTCACCGCCGACGTCGTCTCCTCCCCCAACAGCATCTGCAACGTCGGCGCCCAGAACGCGGCCTCCAAGACCTACGATGTCAAGGCCGGGGATAAGGTGGGGTTCAAATTGATGTTCAATGAGTTTATTGAGCACCCCGGGCCGGCCTTTATGTATATGAGTAAGGCTACGGGAGGGGATGTGGCTAGTTATGGGGGCGAGGGGGATTGGTTCAAGGTGTTTGAGAGTGGGATCGTGACGGGGGATGGGACGACGGATACGGATTGGGCGAGTTGGCAGAAGGATCGGATTGAGTTTACGATTCCGGCTGATACGCCGAGTGGGGAGTATCTTGTTAGGGTAAGTTTGTGATGCAAAGGAAGTAGATCATGGGGAGCTTTGAAGCTGACTGTCTGACTAGCCCGAGCATATTGGCCTTCATGAGGCGCATGTTGGCAAGGCGCAGTTCTATATGGGTACGTCTTCCCCCCTCCCCCCCCCATGGCCCTTCTTCTCGTTCATCACTGACATTTCGCAGAGTGCGCCCAGATCCGCGTGTCCGGCGGCGGGTCCGGCTCGCCCTCTCCTCTCGTTAAGATCCCCGGCCTCTACAAGGCGGACGACGTAGGTATCGCATGGAACAAGTGGACCAACAACCCCGTCAAGTACGTCATGCCAGGTCCTGCGGTCTGGAGTGGCGGCGCATCATCGTCTGGCTCGTCGTCTGCTTCGAGTGAGCCTGAGACGACTGGCTCTGATGCTGAGGCTACGACTGGAGGTAGCACTGGTGCTGAGACCTCATCAGGTTCTACCACTGGCGCTGAGACTTCTGCGGCTTCATCGACTGGCTCGAATACCTCGTCTAGCTCGTCATCGACTGGCTACGAGACCGAGACTGGGGTTGAGGCTTCCACTGGCTCTGACACCAGTGCCCCTACCGAATCTACCACTGACAGCTCCACGACGGACTCTTCTAGTGCGAGCACTGGTGATAGCGCTACTGGCTCCGACGCCGCGTCCGGATCATCGACTGGCTATGAGACTGGTGCCGAGACCTCCACTGGTTCTGACTCAACCACTGACGCAACAGCTGGTGGCAACTCTGCCGCCTCCACTGGTGGCTCGATCGGTACTACGCCCTGGGGCAGCAACTCGGGTTCCACTGGCTCTGCTGCCGGCGGCTCCTCCACAGGCACAACGACTGGCTCTCCTTCAGTCACCTCTGGCTCCGGCTCCGCGCCTCCCGCTCCAATGGCACCTCCCGCCGGCTCAGGCACGCGATGGGGCGGTCCTAAGGGCATGGGTAGCCGCTGGGGTCAGTGGAATGGTCGCGTCAAGGGCCGCAGGACTCGTCTATCATCGATGTGAACTTAGCCAAGCCATGCGGTTGTACTCGAAAAGGTGAGCAAAAGGAGGGGGATTGAGAACCTGAATGATGTACAATAGTCACGGCATTGCGGGCTAGGAGTTCTGAGAGTAGCCCCGGCGGCGTTCTAGGGACCGCAATGTAATCAAGGCTGGCGGGCCACAAGCCGTGTACTATGCCTGACGTTCATCATGGTGAGCAGGGCGATCACTGCCTCGCCGTTCCCTCTGCCACTCATGTCTTTAGCTCCACGCAGAGGCGTTTGAAGTTCTCTCGCGTTGCTCCCATTGCACTCACACCAGCAAAGTATTACATTCGGCTCCAGTGAGTAAAATCCGCATCGTCTCACTGCATCGCTTCTTCGATTCGACTACCTCGCGGGTCCTTCGGGATAGCGCTGCATTACTACTACTAGACGATCATGAGCACTGCATACCCTCAGAATCTCGGGAGATGCAAGGGGACGCTACCGATCTGAAGAGGACAAAACTCTCGCCACCTAGCGAAGAACATACTCATTGAGTCTCAGCGTACCCTGATCTAGACGGTGACAGGATGCACATTCTCAGCTCTTCCCCCTTGCTCGTCTCCATCACGACTGTCAAGACTGACTTCATCTCCCTCCTGATCCTCTCGAGCCTTCTCAAAGCTCACCTTCTCCTTCCCCTGCGCATTGACAATGTCTCCATCCTCTCGCTCCATGACTCCGACCGCATCCCGCCCCGCCCACGTCAGACTCGTGAACTTTACGCACTCGTCTAGCACCTCGAGCCTAGTCCTTCTCTCCTCTTTACTGAGCGCAACCTCTGGGATGGTAGTCCAGCCGTGCTTCCAGTCCGCGTACCGCATAGTTTTCAGATCTGCACCACGGCCTTCAGCCCGCACCTTGGCGTCCCAGGCCTCGGACTGCTCCCATAGCGTATCAAGCCCAGAAAGAATCAGCAACATCTTTGCACGAGTATGCAATTGTGTGGCGATGTCCAGAAGACCGGGAGAAGCGCGCCCATGCGCCGCGAGTTCCCGCGAGACATACGTAGAAGCCAGATGATCATCTAGTGACTGCTTTCCAGGTTTGCGAGGCTTCACGGCAGGCATCCGTTCATGCCGCGTGCGTTCACTGGGGAGCTGACGAAGATCGAGGGCAGGGTAGAGAAGAAGAAATGGCACGGGATGGGCATAATCTCTGGGAATTGGCGATGGCCAGTCTGGAAAGCCCAAGTCGGCGGGTACGTGCATGCCCACGTTGAGAGCGATGTTGCCGCCGCTACTCGCGCCGCTGAAAGCGATCTTTGTCGTGTCGAGAGTGATGTTCACAGGCGGTGGCATCGGCACCCTATTTGCGCGCCGCTCGTCCTTCGTGGCCTTGGCCTGTAGTGCCGCGAACCAGTGTGCTCGAAAGAATTCCGCAATGCCTTCTCTCAGCGCCTGATAGCCAAGTGTATAAGTCGGGTCCAGAAGCGCTCGTACAGCATCATCGGCATCCTCGATCGCGGCGGGGAATTTGTCCAGCGGTGCCATGCGATAGTCGACACTGATCACTACAGCCTTCAGCTCTCGACATAGCCTGGCGCAGAACGGTGCCTGCTCCAGACAGCTTCCAAGATAGAAGCCGCCGCCATGGTAGTCCATCACCACTGGGAATGAGCCGGGCTCTGGCGTTCCATTGCCAGACTCCAGACTCGGAAAGCTTGTCGGTGGAATGAAGACATACAGCGGTATCGTTCGACCGGCTTGTCTCGAAGGTAGGTCCAGACGGAAAGGCTGTGGACCTTCCCTGGATGTTATTTTCAATGCGTTCATAGGCACAGCGCGAGGCAATCGGACGAGAGCCGTCTTCGCGAGCGTGGAGAGATCTTGTTGGCTCCATCTACTGACATGATGCCGTATGCTCTCCATCGTGGGTCGTGGGCCGTGGGAACCAGGAGCCATCTCACCTCTGAGCTTCAGAAGTGAGATGAAGATGCTTCGCAAGCGTGTGGCGAAGGTTCACACATAGGTAGATCCAAGTTGGACTGGGTTCTTGATAAGATACAACATTGGATGCATTGAGCTTATAAACTGACTTCGAGACGATGACTAAATTAGGGGGAGCGATATATGCATTCATTCTCTGATATTTCTCGACAAGGTACAATCCCATTGACTGGATCGGAAATGTACCGTATGCGTCAATGGGACAGAACTCGACTGCAGTTGAATTGACCCAATGCGTCTGCGCGACAGAGGCTCATCAGCTGCCTAATCCAATTGCACAAACATGCAAGTAATGCCCGTCACGATCTATAATAGTACTGTATGCCACCCACGGCTCCCAAAAATACGCCCACGCCCGACCGCTATGCCAATACACACGCTCGCCCGAAAGCACATTGCAATATGCAATGCCATGCCTTCAAGCTCGAAACCTGAAACGCCCACTATGCTGTACAATTCCCTCTGCCGCCAATTGGCTTGTTCGCACTCAAGCCTCCACGTGGTGATCATTGGTGCCGTCTGTGTCAGTCTTGGCCATCAACGCACTGTCGACTTCGACGTGGCCCATGTTCTTCCGCGGGATGAAGAAGAGCTGCGCGATGCCGAGGACGGCTACACCAGCACAGCTGAACCAAGCTGCTGCGCTTCCGCCTGCGCTGTAAATGACCTATTGGCTTGTCAGTTCCTGGGAACAGCATAAGGCAGTGAACAATGACTCACACCGACTAATGGCGGCGACACAGTACGTGCCAGACAGCACGCTGACATCGCCGCTCCGTTGACCTTACCCAAGACTTGCGACGAGGGTGTGGCGTCCTTCAGCATGATCAATGCCACGGGGTATACGATGATGCCGAAGAAGCTTTGCAGCACCAAAGCCAAGTAGACGAACAGCTGCGTAAATGGCAGCGCTGAGAGAAATGGCATGATCATGTAGGGTATCGGGAAAAGGACGACCATCCATACCAGAGACTTCCAAATGCCGACTTTGTCGACGAAGAACGGAAAGATGATGCCCTGGATGAACAAAGAGATCACGCCGTTGATGGCGAGGTAGATGCCGACATCGTGGACAGTGTAGCCGAGTCCGCCGATCATGTCCAGCTGGCCGAGTGGCGTAAGTGGCTTGTCGAGGAGATGTACTGGCAAGATGGAGATGAATGCCATAGAGTGGTAAGAGATGATCGTCAATGCGGCGATCAGCATGACGACAGTGTAGTTGAACGCCTTGCCCTTGAAAGCTGCGCCCTCAACACGGCTGGTACCACGTCGCGAGACGACTGGCCTAGCGGGTCTGTTGGCTGCCGCTTCACGGCGGATGTTAGCCACCTCTGCAGGTTGCAGGCGAAGAGAGTGCATTGTTCCGAATGACGTTCTACGCAAATCGAACATCTGCCCCATTGGTCCTGGCAAGCCTTCCTCGACGAACGATGGACGTGGCGGTCTGGCGGAGTGAAGCTCGCTGGGGCGCATCGATCTCCGTCGCATAGAGACGCTCGCTCTAGGTGCGCGGAGCATGGGTGTGTGCTCGCTCATGATGCTTTGGGTGTCGATAGCGTCGTCGTCGCTGACGAGTTCGTTGGGATTCGTCTCTTCTAGAAAGATGGCACCTTGTATGATGGCGAGTATGATGACCACGACTGCAACGATGTTCGGCATCAAGTAAGGGTACTTGCCGAACAGGCCGTCAGCTGGAAATATTGAAGGGTAGAACACGGTAGGTTGGGCGAGAAAGCCTCCCATGGCAGATCCAATGATGCCTCCAAGTGTCCAGACAAATGGCTGTACCGCGTATGCTTTAGCTGTGGGAGCTATCAGTAATCCGAGCTTGTAATGGTATGCTGGCAAGACGACTCACGTTCATGCTCAGGCTTCTTGACCATCTCAGCGACCATGGTCTGCATGACAGCGACGTTGCCGTTGAGTGCACCTCCAACGAAACGAGCAAGTAGTGCAACCCAGTAGCTCTTAGCCAGGCCGAAGATCAGACTCGACACAGCGACACCAGCGAGGCCGATGAGTACAATGGGTTTCCGGCCATATCGATCGCTCAGCATGCCCCAGAATGGACATGTTATAGCCTCAGCGACGGCATACCCGCTGACCAGTAGGCCGGCGAAGAAGCTGGCGTCGTGTGATGTGCCACGGAGGTCCTCTACCATGACATAGGCATATGCGAGGATGGAGTTGAACTACGAGAACGTTGTCAGCATTCCGGCCTTGGTAAGATTCAGTGTGATTGCGGCGGTACGTCGCCGCAAAGGCATCCCCGGCATGAGAGGTGGGTACGTTGCTCAGCTGCACCCAAGGCAACACATGTTCATGCTGCGAGTGCAGCCAGTGCATCGTGTAGTGAGCAGTGTGGCGTTCTAGCGTAGCCATTAAGAGCTCGCGCAGAGGTCGGCCAACACGTGGCGGTGCAGGATATGTGCAACATTTTGTACATACCGCGATTGGCTCCGAAAAGCGACATATTGCTAGCGAGACAGTCAGTATACATGCCGAATCCAGTCGTGAAGCTTCTCATCAACTCACCCAGTACCGTCAATTGCCATGTAGGAAACGCATCCGGATCGCGAGGTTTCTTTGGTCCCATCTTGGCCCAACGCCACTCGTCGCACCTCTACTCCAGCGCTCGCACCTCGATCAACACGCCACTTCAGGTGCTGTAGCGCAATTTCAGCACTCCAACTCAAGTCCTAAAAGACCCTAGAGTATCAATGACAACAAGAAATCGAAGAATCCATCTACAACACCTCAACACAAAGCTTCATCAGCAAGTCGGTGTAGAGCTGCAGCGATTCTTCCAAGGTTTCCATCTTTCTTTCTCCTCCACCTTGGCCGTTTCGGCCCGGTGCCAGCAGCTGCGGTGCGGGCATGAAGTCGCACACGCCTTTCCTCATCGAATTCTCATGATTCGTTGAGCCCTTGTTACATCGAGAGATCGGGTCGAACGGGTGCTTGATCCGAGATTAGCGAGATGATGTGGATAGAAAACCCACAGCCGGGATTGCTTTCTAGGTGATGTGCATGGGCATTGTGAGACCGGGAATCGCGGCGATGTTGGTAGCTTGGTCGGATAGCGGTATGGGATGAGATTGGGATGGCGATGCTGGGTTGTGCTGTCCTACAGATCACATTATGTGCATACCCGATATCGAGCGCATTGACGTCCATGAGCGTGTAACCGTTAAGTTCGGGTTGGTGTCAAGCCACAGTGACAACTCGATGACAGCTGTACGGGTGCCCACATGTTGTCTGACAAAGATCCTGGTCGCGGTAACAATTCGGCATCTTTTGCTCGATATGGCATATGGATCACTAGTATATCCATCGTACTTCACCACAACAACATCGATCCATTCGTACACGTGACGCACTCATGCTTAGCAAGGAAGCTACAAGTGAAGTCGGACCTAGTCCATGTAAAGATTTTCACAGCGATGGCGTAGGTCAACTCTCTTATAGCCAGATCGATAGTGTTCACGAAGAGTGAATACGAAGCCAACCGATTGATAACTCGCAAAAACAACTTCCTTCAGAATAAACACTTGGAAATGGCCAACGACCAGGACATGCCGACAAAGAACAAGGCAACTGCGCCGGTCAACACCGTGGAAGAGGAAGAAGATGACTACCTCTCCATGACCTTCGCCACTACTCCAGCTCCCAAGGAAACCTCCCTACAACGGACTGCACGTCTAAAGAAAGAATCCCTAGCCCGGTCCCAGCTCCCCTCAAAGCAAGAGAAAGAAGCAGCCGCGACCCTCGCCCGCGAACAAGCCCTCGCCACATCCCTCCTCGACAATGCGCCCAAATCTAAAGCCGCCTCCATGATGGCGAAAATGGGTTTCACGCCCGGCTCAGCGCTCGGTGCAAAGGGCAATGAGGGCCGCCTGACACCACTGGAAGTCAGCGCTCGAGAGGGAAAGTCTGGGATTGGGCTTGAGGGGGAGCGGAAGCGGAAGGTGAGGGAGGAGTGGCAGAGGGAGGGGGAGAAGGTCAAGCGGGTTAAGGAGAGTGAGGGGGAGTGGAGGGAGCGAGTTGCGAGGGAAAGGGAGGAGAAGAGGGTTGAGGGGGCTTGGTGGGGTGGGATGAAGGTGCTGGAGGGATTGGCAGAAGGCGATGAAGGAGTTGAGGGTGGCGATGTGGCAAAGATTGTCAAAGCGAGGAAGGTGCATTTACTGTATCGTCCACTGGTAAAGTTTCGGGTCGATGCTGAGAGGGAGAGGAGGGCGAGGTATGACTTGCACCAGTCGCTTTCACGAAATGTGGAGCAGACAGAGGAGGATGCTGACGACAACCTGGCGTTCGGGGACGAGGTAGAGGATCTGGAGGACGAGGGAGATGCTGAATTGGAGGAGTACGAGGCGCTGCCTGTCGCCGAGAGACTTGGCAACGTGGTGAAGCATCTGCGTTCGGAGTACCGGTATTGCTTCTGGTGCAAGCATCGGTATGAAGACGAGAAATTGGAGGACTGTCCCGGTCTGACCGAGGACGAGCATGGCTAAGAATTCTATGATTTCAGTATTCGTAACTTGTTCGCGCTCATTAATGATCACCTCTGCGAGCTACCCGTCCAGGTCCCACCCTCCAGCAGAGTGCCACTCATACTCCAGTGGTCGATACCCCGGCTTCGCACTACCAGTATGCTCCAACACATGTCTCAAACTCGTCATATCCTCCTTCTCCGGCAACCTCTCACTCAGTTCCCTCCTGCTAGGAACTCGAAACCCGGGTCTTAGCGACTCCATGAACTGTCTGAAAGACGAACTGTCGATCGCACACAAGGGTATGTCAGCCTCATCAACCCACCTGACCAAAGCCTCCTCCGCAGCGACTTGCTCAGCCGCATTCATCGCCTCACTCTCCCTGAGTCGCTTCGGCGGAGGCGGTACAGCGTCGCCTTCACCACGCTCCGGCTGCCACTTCTCCCACATGTCTTGGGGAAGCTTCTCGCAACGCACGAAGTGGTGATACAGTCGTTGCAAACTGTTGGAAGCCCACTGTGCGCTGCAGTAATTACAAGTCACAACTGGGTGTGTTTTCGCATTGCTGTAGTCCCTGCCTACGTGCCGCCAATCATCGCTCGCGCGGTCAGTGTGAGGATGCCATGGCGCTTTCGCTGGCACCGACGAGGTAGTGCTAGCTTGATCTCGTGCGTGGTATTGCGCTGGGACTTGTATGGGAGCCGTGGGCTGGGCAGAGGTTCGAGACGGCTGCCATTTCTCCCAGAATTGTTCCGGGAGCCCTGGGCATTTGGAGAGATGAGCGTGCAAGCGTTGCAGGGAGTTCGATCGCCAGTGAGATGAGCAGTATAGACAGGTCACCGTTGGGTGGGCTTTGTCGTCAGGCCACGTGCGGTGACTGTGTGCCCAATCGGCGGATGCACCAGAGCCAGAGAGGCGATTCATCGTGGACATGCAGTGGACTGGTAGATGATTATGTACGCATATACTGTAGGTCTACCGTAGATAGCTTGTGTATCAGGGTGGGGCTTCCTGTTCGTTCAAGCGACAGAACACTCGGAACGAGCAGAACAGGGCTATATCGACATCTGTCGACTCGTCCTCTCTGGTAGTGCCACTGAATCCAGTATGGGAGACATCAAAACTGTCAATTCCGACGGTCACTTGGATGTTCCTCTACGTCGCGTTTATTTTGCGACATGGTAGCTCACTCTCTGCTGTTCTGGACCGCACCTTCTGTCAGTCTCCATCCTGACGGCCGGGCCGAGGCTCGTGGCATCTGGTAAGCTTGTTTCTCTAACGAAAGCTAAACGCAGATCAGGGGCTCTAGCAGCGCGTGGTTCCCGTGTTTTACCGCTCACGTCACCCCGGCAATCTTGTGGTCTGGGAGCACATGTTCCCGGTTTGTGGACAGGTGGGATGTCTAGGAGTCGTGGCTTCATGGTGAGGGGTGCCTTCGCGAGTGGACTACTCTTCCAAGGCAAACGGTAGCAGTGGCAGCTTCGGTTCAGAATTCTCAGTGAATGCTGGTGAGATTAGCGGGAAACGCAGCGGTGTAAGAGGTGTACAGGCACAACGTGAAGGCTATGGATGGAGCCGATATATGGTGACGGAACGCCTTTGGCTGCGTACCTGGAAGGTATTTTGGGCTACATCTGCTGGGTTCAGGAGCAGCACTCTGATCATGAAGTCAGGAGATGGTACTTACGAACCAGAAGTCGAGGATCATTGTCGAACTGCGTCAACACATACGAACGATGTGCCGTTAGCCTTCGCACCCAGCGGTAATGGTACCATCACGAATCGTCGAAGACGACATACGCTTCCGCCACTCCAAACGATTGCTCCGCAGCAGGTGCCAAACAGAGCGGTCCAGCTTCGGAATGCCTGGTCGTCGGCGGTGAACTCGCGTCTGGGCCGTGCGGACAATGAGAAGTTCGTCGAGCATATTCGCTACCTGCTGGTGGCCTCACAACTGCTGAGCGAGTATTTGGACCAGGGTTCGTTACAGCTGCCACTCACACCGGTCCGGGGTGGTCTCGATGGCACAGCAGAGGTGCCGGGGTTGACGATCAGCAACGGCAGCTTGTGCGGCGTGGCCGTCGCAGCATCTGCTGCATTTGCTGTTGTGTGGCTGATCAGCTGGGCGCGAACAAGCAATGGTGGCTATGTTGATCGAAGTCGAGTCACTCTTGTGGCTGCGATACTTGCATTCATTGGCGCGGTCGGATATGCGTACATTCGCAAACAGCTTCTACGCAACCTGCGACGAGGGGCGGTAGATGCCACGTCGGACCTGACCGCCAGCTGGCAGGCATTCGAGGTAGCCAGCACATCAGCGTTGCAGCTGATACAGGAGGTTGAGCTAGTGTCAAAGGGCTATCGCATCAGTACGCCCATGCCACCCGTGTCAAGGGTGGAAGACTCGGCGTCACGCAGGTGTGCACGACTGCGAAAGATGCTGCACAAGGGCTACGCTGCACTGATACCGGCGTGCATCTCAGTAATTACTACATTGCAGACTTTGATCGACGAAGACGATCTGGACAGATACTTCGAGGTCTATGACATCAACGCTCAAGACGCAAAGGAAGCTACTGGACCGGATGCGTTGAGCGTGCTGGAAGATGATCCCGAATCGCTGAAGTCACTTCGCGTGCTCAGCTATCGGGCTTGCATCCTGCGCCGCATCACCTTGTGCGCACTCATGTCACTTCAAGCAGACGGTGGAAAGCCCGACTTCGCCCGTTGGCGAACAGCATCCGAAGTCATGCGCTCTCTGCACAGCACGACCTTGACCTCGGCCGAAAAGCTTCGCGCCGTGCTTGCCGACATGGACTCACTGCAAGTCCCGACCACTCCCGCAACGAAAGGCCTTCACTCGCACACACCCACCCGGGAAAAGATGCGCAGCCAAGTCCGGAAGATCTCCGCACTCTCCTCTGGTATTCGTGGCCTGCAAGCGAAGATGCAGATCTTGCGCGAAGAGACCACGCACTCACTGGAGAACACCGAAGACCTGACTGATCTTGGCCCAAACCTTCTCGCGCAATACGACTCGATTGGTGCAGATCTGCGTGAATTGATGCAAGCCTGGGAAGCTGGCAAAGCCAGTCTCCAAACCAACATCATCAAGCACGAGAAACGCCTCTCCTACGCCTCATCCACAGCCTCTGGTCTTCGCTCGCCAGTCTCATCCCTCGGCGGCCTTACGGCTGTCGACGAAGATGGCTCGCCTGCCGATGCCCTTCGCGCATTGAACGGCATGATGAGCAAGCGTTCAAGCAGTGCTACTTCACCATCAGAGGCTGAAGATGGCGAGG
>KZ111163.1:418564-508047 GCA_002077045.2 Rachicladosporium sp. CCFEE 5018
GCATATGGCTTAAGCTCTCCTTCGGAAGCCTCGCTGATTGTCGAAAATGATCTTCGAGATGCGTCCAAACGGTCATCGTCTGAGGACAACCCAAGACTGTGGTCAGAGCCTTGGCAGACGGCTTCTGTCACCTTTCCGGCTTCTTCTGCGCCGTCAACACCGACACCCTTGCAGATGGACGTTCCCAACGCTGGTATTAACACAAGATCAGCGTCCTCAAGTCCGCTATCGTCAGTACCATCCAATTGCATTTCCGAAGTTCCCCCATCGAGCAGCAGATCGGATGCTGGAGGACCGCAAGAAGTCACACCATCATCCCGGGATCTATTGCTGACACCAGTGGGGTCTGCGACGGCCGCAGATCTGAGCGCGCGTCAACGTCGACAGAGTTCCCGAATCAGGCCGCGCGGGAATTCTGAGCTTGAAGTAGACTCCCATACATTTCTGGCAGACGATAGACTCAACGAAACGCCATTCGCGGTAGACTCGCCTGCCTTGAACGAGGACGAACGGTCAGCGAGCACTCCTAAGAAGCGGCTGGGTGGAAACAAGAAGAATAAGCATGGCAGACAGCGGGTCGGACAACGATCAGCACGACCTTCCAGCAATCAGCTTTCGAAGAATGTGTTCGTTCACGTCTCACAATCTCCAGAGGAAGTAATCCGCGCGAGCTACATCGAATTTGGACTCCGAGGTGATGAGGGACATCTTGCATTTCTACAGGACCACTGTGCACTACCGAATCTGATTGAAGTCTACATGGGATCCACAGCACACTCCCGATCAAGGCTGACAGAATCCACCATGGGAAATCTAAAAGTCAAAGTGGAGGATCTGCTGACGTTCTTTCCGGGACCGAGCGATCATGACGCTGATCAGCAGAACGTAACGTTTATCAGGTTCCTCTGCAACCTCGCATCGGACAATCCTCACACGAACAGTCTCGTAGGGGTGATGAGAACTTTGAATGCTCACAGCGCTGCTAGAGAGGATGAGAAAAACATGCTGTCGTTCTTCAGTCTTTCGATACTGGTTCTTGCTAAGCTGACTGACAACCAGGTTCAGGTGTGTCGTTCTGCTAGAGAACTCCGTATTTGGTTGCCCTGCTGACCGGTCCAGTTTACGGAAGCTATGGATTACTTCGATGAGGGTAGAGACGCAAAGCTATCTGCACAGAAGGAAAAGTACTTCTACGAAATCCTCAATGCTTGTAGGTGCTTGCACTTCATGCTCGGGACTCTGAGCGACCAGTGGAAAGGCCTTCATCTATTGGTGGTGATGTATTTCTGTGAGTCGTAACAACTTCCGACATCTTCCGGAAAGTCTGCTGCCGCATCACGCTGACCGTGAACAGTGAGAGCTGGAAAATCTAGGCTTAGGGCGTACTTTCAACCCACTACGCGTCCGGCTGCTCTTCAATTGCTTGTTCAACGGCTCGCAGCACCAGATTTTGTTTCGCAACATGTTGACCACATTCGCCTTCTTGTTTCAAAAGCATTGCGGGGCACACAACCACTGCTTGAGACACAGACACCGTTGGTAAAGTTGCAAGGACTCTTGTCCGGCATCGTGGCGTAAGCAAGCACTGTTATTCGCACGGTCGAATATACCTGCTTACATTTGTAGTGAAACAACCATTGCTGCGAAACTCAGTTATAACGACAGCTATCATTCCAGGGCTGTGGAGAAGTGTCTGGACGACGCTCAACGTGGCAATCCACAAGGTGTGTATTCGACGTCTCATTCTAGTCGATCAGGTGCACTAACGTCGTACAGCCGCACGAACACCTGCTTTCTACGATGCGATGCCGACACCTGATTCTAGAGCTGCCAATACCCCGAACATCAGACGTGCGGCGTTGACGGGCAAGAAACGATCGAGAAGCGCTGTTCAGGAAGCACATGAGCAAAGGAGTCCAGAAAAGCGAAGACGGCTGAGCACGACCGTCTCAGAGGCTGGCAGCGTTGCTTCGGACGCACCCTCTGATCTGCATGAATCTCATGAGTGCGGAACGGTGTCACCGTGCACGGTACGCTAAGCTTCTCTTACTTCTGACGTGCTGATCGCTAATGTCCAACAGCAGAACCTGAGTGGGACGAACGAGCAAGCTTTCGATTCCGAGAGTTCGGCAACTGTTTTGGTGACGAGCAATCTTGTCACAGACAGCAGAAGTCGTTCGCTGGATGGAAACATGCACGCACAGCTTCATGAGCACACAGCTGCACCGACAACTTCAGCTGAAGTAGGCAGCAAATGTCTTGGAGATGTGGCCAGCGAGCCAGCTCACGAGGAACCTGTTTTCCGAGGTAATCGTGACCTGCACATACTCCTGTACGACATGACTGACACAGTCTGATACATTAGGCACGCCAAAAGGCATCGTAAGTTTTCGCAACTACTGCATTCAGAGGCAGTGAAGGCTGGTGGTCTGGCCATGGCGGACGTTTGTGGATACATTGCTGACCGATGTCGCAGAAAAGGAAACGAGGGCAGAGCGATCCCTCTGAGGTGCCACTAGGTAGCAGGACTCGGCTACATTTGAGAGGTAATGCTTAGGACACGACACTTGCATAGAGCGGCTGAGCTGACTCCTCTAACAAAGGGGCCTATGAAGATCAAAATTGGATGACACCTCCCAAGCGTCGCCGCGTTGAGAGCGATAGCATCTTGGGTAGAGACCAGGAAGTTGACCACACGATCGTATAGGGCGAGCGTCGCAAAAGTACAGGAAACGATGTACCGGCTCATCACACCATCGTCGACGCTTCCGTATCTGTGTCTTCCCCTCCCAGCAACGACCACCCGGAGCCAGACAGTATACGCTTAGCAGCGAAAGCACTAGTGCGTAATCAAATCACGCAACATCTCCTGTGGGCTAACAAACAAACAGGCAGACGAGCTTCAACGAGAGAAGAAGTCTATTTGGACGGAGCAAGATCCTCTGGCGGCACTAAATTCTGAGCTCTGCCCGGCTGACTCCTTGTATCAGTTGGCATCGAAAGGGATGTTTGATGGAAACATCATCAACACGGTCGCGGTTCTCGGCAACTCTGCTCCAGCAAAAATGTGTTTCCTGTCGAGCTTTGTCTGGGACAACATTCGGCTCCGGAAATACGGTACGGTCAAGCGCTGGATGGAGAAGGTCGGTCGCAACAAGACCCTCTGGGTCCTTCCAGTATACGATATGGACCAGTGGATGGCCGTAAAACTCGACTGGGAAGCCATGAGTATGGAAATATATGATCCACGGGAAAATTCTCTATCTGGGCAGCCTCAGAAAGTTCTGAGTGTAAGTCAGTGAATACCACATCGGGCGGACAACCAGACTGACATCTCACAAAGCGCATCAAGAAGTGGGCTGAACAAATTCGGAACGTCAGTGGTCAGTGGCGTCTGCAAAGCGCTCCCGGTCCTCGGCAGAGTCCAAGTGAATTATCTCAGACCAATGCTGGAGTCTATGTGGCATGCGTACTGCGGATCTGGCTTCAAGGCAATGATGCCAGCTCTCGTAGTCTGGAGGATATCGTTGCCTTCAAACTGGAGATGCTGGAACTTCTCCGATCAGGGCCTAGGATGGAAGAATATCATGAAGCCAGCGATACCTCCAGCGAAAGTGCTGGAGACGACGTAGGCCTCGTGCTCCCAAGAATGGAGCCTCTCAGTACATGCTCGGACCAAGAACGTCCCAATCCCAGACCACAGTCTCCGGACGAGACAACAAGCACTCGGCCACAGCAGACCACGTTTGGTGAGAAGAGCCACTCTGTGCAGCGTGAGCTTGGTACAGGTCGAGCTTGGCCGACGTCTCCCGCGAGTGAATAGTCATGTAATTACCAAGCTAAAACCAGAGGGCTGCCTGGTTTTGACGGTCACGAATCCACGGCAAACCACTTAGCTGAGGAAAACAACGACTCTAGCGAGAAGGGAGAAGACCCTGATGCTGAACCACAGGGTCAAAGATCGCAAGGTCAAATTAGTGCCCAGCCACCGCCCGGCGAACGACCAAGTCCGCATGGGGATCAAATGGAACCGCCGTTGTCTGCGGTAAGTGATTTGTGTATGGCGAATCCAAATCCCAACTCTCAGGGCAGTCCGCGTGACCACTCACAAAGCCCACAGCCGCAGAGCTATGGAAAATTGTGCGATCTTGACGCTCTCGCGGCCACGGGATCACCAACAGAGTCGCGTACTCCAGTCGGGGTGCACGAGCCGAAAGAGGAATCATCAATCGACCGACAAAATATCACCGGATTTCGTGACAACGGTATTGGGGAGGGGCCACATCGTGAACAACAATTGGACGCGCTTAATTTATCCTTTTCACGTAGAACGTCATAAGCGTTGGGAAGGAGGTCAGGAGAAGACTCGCTGTCTCCTGCATCGGGTTGCAGTGCAAAGGACGCGATTGGGATTAGGAAGTGTTTCTCGCATCGTGTCCAATTATATTTTACCTGCAGTCTACATACAAACTCTTGTGCTGTGCGTCACAGCCTCAGTGGAAATAAGAGCGATGTTCCACAGCATCTGTTAGGGATGAGTAGGAGACTCCTAAGAGCAAGATTCCGTAAGAGAACTTGTTTTGCTCTGCATGGTACAGCCAGCTTTATCGCTGCCTCGAGTTGGCAGCTTGTGTTTTCGTCGGCCGCCATACTTGCGAAAGCAGAATTGCGATGATATTGATATAAGCTGACAATCGGATCATCGTTCTCATTGACACGACTTCAGATGGTCTTAAGGCGGCAAGAAATTGTCCACATGGCAGATATCACACATCCTACGAAGTTATGACGTTACCAAGTTTCGAGCGCTGGATCGGTATGTTGTCCGCAAAGTCCCACACCACAATATTAGAGTTGTTCGAGCAGCATGCCAGCCACCGATGATTGAAGTGAACCCCGAAGACACGTCGCTCCGATCGGCCAAAGTCAAGGAAGCTGCTTCCAGGTAGTAGGGAGGGAGGCGCCTCGTACTGTTTCCCATTCGAAAGCTTCAGTTTTCTTGACTGCCATTGACGATCGGAACCTCGAGTCCATACAGCCACAAAACCATCGTAAGACCCAGAGGCCATTCGCCATCCTTCGTGCTCGCTCATTCGTGACCGGACCGCTCGGACTAGACCATTGTGTCCAGCCAATGGTTGTGTGCACATCATTAAACGGCGATCGTAAATCCTAACAGAGTTGTCTCGACTTCCGCTGATGATGAATCGTCCATCGAATGCCACACAGCCAATAGATCGTGGCTCCTCTACTGTTTTGAGACATATTCCCGTAGAAACATTCCAGAGCTTTATAGTATGGTCGGCGGAAGCAGACACCATCAAGTCTCCCAACAAGTCAATCGCGTTCACGTTTCCCCGATGTCCACCAAGTGTCCTGATAGGTGAGAGTGCAAGTCCTTCTCGTCGTTCTTCGGCGCCCAAGAAAACCCGGACATCCCAGATCTTGATGGTTCCATCGAAAGAGCTCGTCACCAGGACCGTCTCATTGAACTTAAGACCAGTCACCCCCTCGGCATGGGCGTGGGTGACTTTGATAATCATTTTCAGGCTCGAAAACCTCCAAGAGATCAAATCGCCGCTAGTACTCCCCGAGATGATAACATCGAGACTATCTCGCGAGTCACACTGGACGCAGAGGAAGCCACCGTCGCAGCCTCTCAAAGGCTCGCCAGCTAGTCGGAGCGTCCTAAGATTCCACATGCGCACGGATCCGTCCAGACTGGCACTCACCAAAACTTTGCCGCATGTCTGAATGGCGCAGACGGTTTCGCTGTGGCCCTCGCCCGTATGTTGGGGGTGTGGCAGCTCAGATTTAAGGAAGCGTCCATGTTTCCAGTTCTGCTCGATCCGAGTCCGCTGTCTGAAAAGTTCATGCCATGTGGAGCCTTCTTCCTCCTTCTCTGTGGTGGCGGAAATGGTTGCGACTACTGCTGCATATCTCTTGCCGCCGTGGGGCGGGTTCGGTTCTTTAGACGTGCTTCTGTCCCAACCTGCAGCCATCCAGAGTTGATACCACAAGATGTTGTCTTCAAACAGTGATGCCAGGTCCTGCAGACCAGAGATGCTCTGCTTAGGTGCTGATAGTCGAGATAGGAGAATATTTGAAGCAGGACTTCGTTGGGCAGATTGGCGGCAAGCGACATCGATGCTGATTTGGAAGGTGGTAGGAACATCTGGTCAGCTATGTCTTATCGTGACTCCAGCAGGAGAATGATAATGGGCCGACATGCACGCTGTTTCTATCACATTTCGCCCTTGCCAAGCCAAGTACACAAATGTCGTTGACCTGGCAACAGTCGAGACAGGCCCAACTCTACGTTCAAATCTCGTGCCGCATGGAAGTGTTTGATTCGGCATTGAAAGCGCTAGTCCGAAAGGGGATCCAGGGAATGCATTCTCCGGAACGCCAAGGCGAGCAGATCTGCACGCAGTCATTCGTTGGCTGCTGCCTGGGCGTACTCAAAAAGTGGAAAGCAGAACTCTGATCCAGCAGATGGTAAGCGGAATGGTTTGCCACGCCGCATGTTGGCAATTGGTTAGCGTTAGACAATGCACAGTTAATTGGCGGACGACGGTGCTGAGGCTGGAGCCACCTGAAGGACACCGCGGCCCATAACACCAAGAGAGCTTTGAGATTACGCGCCAACTCTCCCCCTGGCCAAGAACCTCGTCCTCTGATAGTAATGACTTCAGTCCAACTAACGCTACGGACGAGCCTGTAGCTCGCCTGCCAATATTCAACGATAGCTTGCAAAAGCGACCCAGGCCCTACGATTGCGCGTATGTCTACAGGACTATGTATTCATTGGAGAAGCACTAGAGGAAAGCGCATGGTTGGACTGTGGCGGGGCCAAGCGCGACCGGCTGCCACTGAACAAGCAGGATGCCAGACACTAGAAACGGGCAAGTACTCATAGAGCTGTCCGCCGCCAGCGAAATCAACGAACATTGAGAGTGCGATCAGTTGTTCGAGTAGCTGAAGGAAGAAGCCGTCGACAGGCATAGAGTGAGGAAGGCAAAAGGCTATCCAGTCCGATGCCTTAGCAATGCATTGGTTTCCCAGCAGATGGAATGATTTTTTGGCAGTGACGGTCAGTTCTCTCAAACGACTACTGACATAGACGTTCGTTGCAGTGGTGTTCGGGCCATGCTGTAGCTTGGCTCGGGTACGCATCGGTCAAAAAGTACCTTTGTATTCTCGTTAGGCTCCTAGCTCACAAGACGGCGCCGTTTGCACACTCCAATACCTGCGCCCGGTGACAGTTTCCTGTTCCTTTCTAGCAGCCCTGTTTGCCTGTTTATTAACTCGCATTTGTGAAAGTCGATCAGTAGCACGCGACCCAGCTCCTTGTTCCACAGTGAGTTCTCCGGCCGGACGTCCCCGTGCCGAACCCCAAGCTTGCGGATCTCTGCGTGAGACCTCCTAGTCGCTATCAATCTAGCATGCCATTGCATCTCCGTGAGGGGTTCTCCTCCCTACGCTATGAGTAGCATGTGCTATATCTCGCCCGCCCCGTGCAGAAAGTAAGTCTACTTCAATTCTATGGTCCCGAGAAACACTAGAACGGCGGAGCCTTATAGACTATATATGACCTAATAGAAATCCGCCTCGCGTGCATAGCTACTAAGCTTTAGGTTAATATACGTATACTACCGTAATCTAAATCGTTAATAAGACTTAATATGACGAGAAATGTAGGGAGGTTTATATTACCCCTATAGAGAATCGTAACTCTATACTATAACGTAGTATTAGAAAGACTAGAAGATATTAGAACCTACGCTCTAGCACCCTAGAAGCTACGACCTAAAGCTTGTTATAGGGCGTGGTTAGTATGTAGCAATAGTAAGCAAGCCTAGGTACCTAAGGTACGACGCTTAGTAGCTACGTGCGCATAACCTACGCTTCGTAGGTTAGTATCGCGCAAAGCGGCGATTAGTCTTAGGATCTAGGTAGTGATTGCCTAGTGTCGTCCTATACGTTACAAGATACCTATACTATAGCTATCCTTTATTACTACGTTTCTTACCGGTTCTATGAAGACATAAATAACGTACCTAATATAGCATAATAAAGGTGTTCGTACTAATATTATTCGCTATCCGAATAGCTTAGTTCTTAATATACTACTACCTTAACTTAGCTAGATACGCACTACGTAAAGCTTCCTAGTCTTCTTCCGTACTAACTAGCTAGGTCGCTAGTAGTTTATATAGATAATTCCTAACCTCTTAACCGTTAATATTAGGTATAGACGCCTTCTTATTAAGATTCGTGCCTTAGAGCCTATTAGACACGGTTCTGATTAGAACACGAATTAGTAACGACGACTGCTTACTATATACGTAGTGAGTAGCGCCTATTACGTAATAGGTAGTCACCCGCTCACTCGTGAGCTAGTGATTAACTCGCGATCACCTTAGTATAGGTAAGACGCATCCGCTCACTCACTCACGCGTGAACGCGTAAGCATCACGACTCTTATAGGTATATAGCGAGCGAGATTGCCTTTAGTAACTCTCGTGTTTAACTCATTATTTATAGTGACTTCTTGGAATATAACAATCTATATATATTAACACTAATTGTTTTATCCTTCGCTTAGATACCTTACGCTTCTAGCTCTACTACTCTATTAAGCATAACTCGTAACTACCTATCTTCCCCGGAAGATCCTATTACGTACGATCTATTGTTACTTACGACATAGGTCGTAACACTTCTTTACGATAAACGGTAGGCTAGCTGTTAACGAGTTAAGCGATACTTAAATACTCTAAGTCTTATAGCTTCTACGGTGAAAACTAGCTAGTGTTACGGAATAGGAATATAGTAGGCAGCGAGTTTCCCTAATAAAGCTTAAAGAACTGTCTAAGGGCTCCTATTTACTCTATTAGTAGGATAGGCTTACGTCCCTAACCCTAACCCTTATAGTCCATATAGTAAGTAGTCATCGTTACGACTTCGTACTCTAATTAGAGTACGCGGCTCTAAGTAAGGGAGTACGAATTGTAATACTAATATAGTACTAGTATTGCGACGAAGGCTATCTTAAGTCTATATGTTTCGATATTTAGAAAAGAGTATAAGAGAATGTAGAATCTTCTTAGGCGTATACTCTCTTTTTTAGTGTCGTATAATAACCGTATCGTTAATCTCTATGGTTATCGTATAGTAGCTATTGTATGTAGTAGCTCCTCCGGCCATAACGGAATAAGCGGTCTTTTGCAGTACTTCCGTTACGACATTGCATTGATTGGTCTCACTATGAACGACGGAGAAGATAGCTTCAAGGCATGTAACTTTGTAAGGAACGTGTATGACAACTTTGCTCCGCAACATCTGCGGAGGGTTCAGGAGGCGGTCAGCTCTATGCCGGGCACCGGTCTTAGGACATGGCTTTCCTTTGCCGCGTCCGATATCACACTTGATGAGGACGACCCGCAAGGTTCTAAAGCGACCGGTCTTAGGGCATTCCTGGATTCAGGATACCTGTAGAACCGGCGCAGTGTATCACAAAAGCGGGAGATCGCCAAAATGGGGGTCAGATGAGCAAGCTAGTGCAGCAGCTAGACCAGCAGGGAATGGGGAGCAGGGGGCAACTGGAGCGGCAGAGGAAGGAGAGTTATGAGAAGGATGGACCGGCAGATGGAGCAGCAGAGAAACGAGCAGCGGGACCAGCTGGCTCAGATGATGGAGTTGATGGCACAGTTGCAAAAGTCCGAGAGCAGAGCCTGGATCAGTTTCCAACAACGGTGGATTAGGGAATTCTAAGGCAAAATACCTCGCAAACTGTGTGTGTTGGCTCAAATATCCCACGACGGAATGACGATCTGATTGGCTGGCTCGTTCTACGCGAATCCTACCGGTGTCACTGTCAAAGGTCCCATCAGAAGACGACGATACAAGACGACCGACGACCAGGACCCGTTCAAACGAACAGACGCCCGCGTCAAGAGCATTGGCGGCGGAGTCAGGAGATGGGACTAGCCCCCCAGCTGTACGGTCAAGGAGGTCAGCGATTCAGGCTGTGATCGACTACAGACAACTCATTCGAGGCAAACCGACATCTTGAGCGCAAGAGGGGGGAAGGCGACACACGGGGATCAAGAGCAGTCGGAGTTTAGATTGGGGGCTATTTGGGACGCTGTGGTGAAGGATCTCATTGGCCTGGAGGAGCGAGCAGTAAAAGCAGAGCAGCGGGCCGAACGGACGGAGAACGATCTAGCAGCAATACTGGTGCAGCTCACTGCGGTGACAAGCAACCTTAGCAAGCTACAGAGCGAACCACAGCATATCAAGGACAGTATGGCCGTGACAAGCCATGAACAGGTGATCGCAGTCGTTTAGGAGTACCTTCTATCGTTACACACCTTAATGGCTCGACTAAATCGTATGCCGACGTCGCGGGCACGACACCAACCTCCCAGCTATCCAACCTGCGCAGCTTCTCTACGAACCCCACGCCCTCTGCCTTACCGATACGTTTCACTGCGCAACAGACACCTCGTATGTAGTCGAAGATGAGAAGGCCCAGGCTAAGCCAGGTGAGATGCGAAAGGTTATCGAGACCGAGATGCGTACCCGGGAAGGACAAGGATACTGGCGCTGCGTTGCAGTGACGAAAGACGTCAAAGGTGCAGACCGCGTACGAGTGGCCTCCAGGAACGAGACGGCACTGGCGGAAGTGAAAGAGGCCGCTTAGAAGCACAGTCACCCAGGAGCCCGAGTGCTACGGGACCAGCTTTACCATATCAAGTTCGACAACGCCAATCGCACGGCAATCCTCACTGCGGCTGGCGATCTGCGCCCGGGAGACATCAAAGCGCGGAGCAGGGAGAATGAGGCAAAGATCGCGAAGCTCGTCTGGCCGAGTCGGAAGGACTCAGGTAAAGGAATATGGATCAATAGTAGTGTACGTCTCAAAGGGCAGCGAGGGGATCAAGCTGCTACAGGGACAGCACTTCAACGTTGTCGGGGAGCCAGCGTACACTCGACCATACAAAGCGCGGAACCGCCCAGACCAATTCTATCGCTGCTAGGAGACTGATGACAAAGCGTACATATGTACCAAGCCGCAGAGATGCGCAAGATGTGCGCAGACTGGCCATCGCCACGGCGAGGGCCACACGTGAGTGAAATGCGTGCCCTGTGGAGGGCCACACGAATCGTACAGTAGGAATTGTCGGACTCTGTAATCTGTTACTCATGAGTAATACACTCAAAGTCATCCAACTGAATGTGAGTAGATAACGAGAGGTACAGGAAAGCGTAATGAACGACAATCAGCTTTAGGACTTCAGCATCATGGCAATCTCCGAGCCTCACTCATTCATGAGAGAGAACAGGGCTATGACGGTTTCCCTTGGACACATGTACGGGACAAAGATTATACCTATGGCTTGGCGCGATTACGGACGGGCGACACGAAGTGTGCTATGGATCCGAGAGGATCTTGAGAGTTAACAATTCCCCATGCAATCGCATAACCTTACCGTAGCGCTAGTCCACCTACCAGATCGGCCAGTACTCATTGCTTCGGTATATATCGAACCAGCAAACCCACAGACGCTTCTTCAGACTGTCGACCATCTTTAAAGGTCAATCCAGGAGGTGCAGAGCAGAACCGGTACACGCGTGGATACGATCCTAGTAGGAGATTTCAATCAACACGACTGCCTATGGGGAGGCAACGACGTATCACCGCAAAGACATGGAGAGGCAGACGCGCTCGTCGATTCTACGAATGGGTTATCGCTACGCAGCCTTCTCTCAAGGGGAAGAAAGACATGGCAAAGCGGGACACTTGAATCCACTGACGACTTAGTGCTAGCCTCCGAGGATCTGGCAGCGGCAGCGATACAATGCCAGCTCCATGCAATGGAACACAGCTTCGACCATTGGGCCATCGAATCAAACTTCGACCACTGAGCCATCGAGTTAAACTTTCGACATTTCGACTCCACAACATACTGCCCAACCTAGGCTCTCGTTCAAGAATCCGCCCTGGCGACAAGTCAAGGAGCGCATTATTACGACCCTAGCTAGGACACCGACTAACGGCAATGCTCAGACGCAGACCGATCGACTAACGAAAGCAGTCGAGAGTGCGGTTGAGGAACTGGTCCTGAAGGCGAGACCATCTCCGTACGCAAAGAGCGACGACGACGACGATCTTAGGGCCAAATGACAGACTGTCACAACGACAATGGACAGGACCTGTCTGGCAAGTCCCGTCACGCGGTCAGCCTTGAAACGCGTTCTTCCTCTGGCGGTAAGGCATGTAGTCGTATCGAGATGAGGCATGCAGTCCTCGCCTCTCCCCACCCGAGGGCTAGTGCGCATAACAACGCGTCCACGTTCTCGTCTTTCGAACTACTGAGCGCCGAAGCGATGTGTTGGTCCAAGGAGCATTACCGTGCATGTGAAATTCACGGATAGTCAATTTCGCCGACGGGACTGTTGCCAAGTTATGCGTTCCGTCAGGACGGCTGCACGAGGTTGGTACTAACATCGTTGCACGGAAAGCTGGGCAAGGGAAGCAATCGGCTGAGGTTGACGCAAACCAGCCGGGCTTCTTCGGCGCAGCATGGTAATTCCTCGCACGACCGAGGCAAACTTGGCCGCCGTCTGGAACGCTGCGGTTTCCAATGTCTTATCTGGGGGCTGCTCTACTTTGACGATTTTGCCGATGAATACGTGGCTTGCTGCGGTAATGCTGTAGCTGGTCGATGGTCGACTGATCGTACTTGAGGCATCGCGGCAGTTGGGTGTCTGCTAGTGTGCGGCATGATGCACGCTCCTGGAGCAGGCCAGACGATCGATGAATTTTGGTGCGAACCCTGGATGGAATCTCCGTTCGTGCGCATATTTTGATGGGAGTGGGGGCCAAGACTACATGTAGTGACATGTGGAACGTTGCATGTGAATCAAGGCTACTGCAGGGGATCGGGACGTCTGCATGTGTTGCATATCCGTTAGTACTCAAGTCTGAGTAAAACCATGCGTTGCGGTCAGCGAATCGGCGATACTACTGTGCTGCAGGTTGACCCGTCGGTCTGATCTCGTGTTCGGAAATAGCAGAACAGGACGTCTGTGTTACAACGGAGCTATCTCTATGATCGTCCCGCTTATTCCAACACTACCGAGAGAGCAGACTTGTTACTAGCATTCTAATGATTAAGTTGTACCTGATGAGGATGCTGCACATATGCGACTCCCAAAGCTGCAGCGGGCTTGCGGGTCGGATTCTGTGAACCGATCGTTGGGGCCACCAGGACGTGGCGCCATACCTCGCGGTAGCAATGCGCCCCAGCTTGCTTATTGCGCTTCGTACGTTGTAGACGCCACGGCCTAACATCGCTCACCCCACTGCTCGGCCGCATGACCACAGTCAAGTTGGGGTGGATCCAGGATCATGGGGGCACAACTTTGCCTGATGGCGGCCAATCGAGATGTCTATCATCGGTCACGACATGATCGATTGTGGCAGAGCCCGGAGACCTGGTTGATTCTCACGCTGTGCGTCTTTTCTATATATCTCCGTCCCGAGAGTTGGGGAAACGGTTCATCCCAGAATTGCTGTGGTATTCAAAATTGGTCGAGTCAGCGGTCGATGATCCTTCCAACATGAACTCTTCATGGTCAGGGTATGAATCAAGGAAGACGATACCCTTACAAGACGCATCAACGGCCAAGAAGAAACCACAACCTCGACAGTTGCTTTCATGTACCAAGTGTCGCGAACGAAAGGTCAAGGTTAGTAGTTTCGTCACGCGCCCCTAATGCCAGAACAGATGCTGTGGTAGCGCAGTGCGATCGTACGAAACCTTGCTCGGCATGCTGTGCTCGAGGCCATCCCAAAGAATGCGAGTTCACCGTCGGCGAAGGCAACAACTACAGTCCTATCTAACAATCATACGAAATTCGAAAGCTCCGTTCCGAGAATCAAAATCTCAAAGAACGCCTTCGTGATGCTCGCTTGCTGTACTCTGGCGACGAGATGGACGGCGACGAGTTAACGGACGGCACCGCTTCGAAAGTTGTTTCGCGAGCGACAGCCGCGAAACAACGTCGTTTTCGCACAAGCGACCGCATAGATAACATCTACTTTGGCACACTTGGACTGGCGAGTGTCGTCTCGGACGTAAGTGATGGGTTCGGTCGTCATCGTCCATGGAAGTGAAGTTAACAACTATACCTAGTTCGCCAACCTCCAAGTCGGTAATCACTCTTTGACGCACACCATGCCGAAGGGACAAGACATGTATCCGCCACAGGGCTCGATGTACCCTTTCCCGATGATGAGAGTCGGCGACAACACCACTGTAGCATTACTGACCCTCCTACCACCCCGAGAGGAGGTTTTCGAATGTCTCGATCTGTTCTCTGAACGAGCACAATCTTGCTCGTTCCCACACATGCCTGACGAAGTCACTAAGAAAGAAGTGAGCCGTTTTCTCGACGAGGCTGACGAAGACCCAGCAAGGATGGAGAACGACTCTCATATGCTCGCGCTGATCTTTGCGACGCTGGCGACAGGTATCCAGATGGTGTGCACGATCGAAGCGGCGCACAATGGACCGAAGGAGCCGTCGAGGAGGCCGGCAGACGGGGCGATTGCTACCGTTTGTCATGCTCCCGCTTCGACTTGACCATGACACTGACCATCTCATAGTCGCTGCCTGTATGCAAGCGCTACGCAACGTATCCTTTCTGAGTCGGCCAACGTTGCTAGGCACACAAACGCTGATCATGCTCGGACCATATCTGACGAACAGTGGTCGCTTCCTCGATGCCTGGACACTCTTCGGCACCACCATTCGCATGGCTCACTCGATAGGCCTCCACCGCAATCCAAAGTACCTTGATCCCGTTCCTTCGCTGCGAGAGTGTACGATCCGACAATCGTTGTGGTGGTGGATGCTACATATGGATCAGCAATACTCCGTCACGCTAGGCAGACCACTAGGCATCTCAGGCCTCGGTGATTGCCCCACTCCAGAACCATTGACGACCGATATGACCGCGCTGCGCCTTGGGGAGTTCGTCGACCACCTCACGAATCTGGCAAGGCAGATTCTGAGCAGTGACGGGATGATGAGCGTTGGAAGAATTGACGAGTTTACCGATAAGCTCATGGGGCTATGGGACAACATGCCCGAGTCCTTGCAGTTCAACGAGAGTTGGTCGAGGGAAGACACCGTGTTGCCGGAGTGGCCGCTGGATGTCATGGCCGCTAGTAAGCACGATGTGCAATGAGAAGTTCGCGTGGAGCACCGCTGACAACGCATAGCACTCTTCGCAAAGGTGCAATCTTTTATCGTCTTGCTGAACCGCCAGCGAGTGGAAAGGGCTCAACATTCAACGTCTGAGTCGCCGCTGACGATCCAGAGCAGCTTCACTACAAAGTTCCCCAGCACAACTTATACCCCTTCGACAAGAGGAGGCGACTCTCTACTACACCCTGTACCGATACGTGGCCGGGCTCTCGTCGTCAACTCTTCCATCCACCTACTTCAGACGTTCCTGTTCTTCCGGCATCGCAATCCTGCTGTACTGATCTGCTGGACTCTAGATCAGCAAGCCTTTAATGCAGCTATGATTCTCATCCTCGATGCCTGGGAAACTTAACACGAAAACAACGAGTGGCTTGTCAATCAGGCTTTCGTCATCTTCGATAAAATGCAGCGCAACGGGGTCCACAAACTCGCCGCGCTTGCCGTGCAACACATTTCCAATGGTCTCATGTAGCTCGGTCATCGGCGGCAGGGTCGCCTCGCAACTGTGGAGCAAGTGCACCCGGTGTCTTGCAGCAACAGCGAGCATCTCGCACACTGTCCTGTCCCCCCTTATCTGACCATGCCTCCGGCTCCGCTCCTTGATCTTTCGGGCGACGCGGTGATGGGCAATTCAGGCACCTATCTGTTGGAAGACACGAATCTTGAATCTTACGCGCCACAATCCTTTGCACCTTTGCACCTTTCCACTTCGCCATGCCACCAGTTGCAGCAGGCACTTACTCCCACACTCGTACACCCTCGAACCCTAATTATCATCTCTGGCCACCTTTCTGCACGGCATCCGCTCCCGTCAGCAACGTCGCCATCGCGCCTTTCCCGGTCATGTCGCAGTAATGCGTCCCTGCCCTTATCCCCGCTACAGCACCTGGCCCATACATCCTTGGCCTGCAACCTCGTATGCAGCCTCAACGTCGCATGTCCGGGTTTGTGCCTGTCAACGCTGCGGAAAGCGTTTCTGCTGGGCTAGTAGGACACAAGGTTTATGCGCACTCAGCGAAACAGGCGAATTACCAAGGGTACATTGGCTATCCTGGTGCCGAGGAGCATTGCGTTGAACGTCCTGCAACGTCACGATGCGGACAGAGGGTTTGAGAGGGCAGTTTTTTAACTGGAGTGGGATGGGCTGGCTGTTTTGGGCACCAGGCGTGTCATGCATGCGATGGCAAGAGGCAACAAACGATACGATACATGCACGGCGCAGAGGAACCCTTATGGAGAGCTTTCGTCTAGATCGGCACTGCTCAAGATGATACCTGATTTTAAACTCTATGTACGATACATTGACAGCACGGCATAAGGACTAAGCCGTTCTCGGAACATCATTCACGTGACCGCGAAGTTTCGTACCTCTCGAAAGGCTTACATGCCACCCTCGTCGTAACTCGTGCACCACCGTGAAAGCATGGTCGAGGATCACTGATCACCACTCGCAGTCTTGACAAAGACCGGCTTCGGTCATTGTGACGTCTTGATCGAACCACCCTGACCAATTCCATTAACGTGCCCCTGAATGCAACTTTGTATACGATGAGCCCATGTTGAGGTCCATTGGTCATCTCTATATGTGGGGCCAAACCCATGCACAACGCACATGTACGCCGCACATGGATGACGCATTCTGCAGACGCATTCTGCAAACCGCGTGCGCTGCGAAGCTCAGTATCTCACCAAACATATGCCATTCAATCAGTGCCCTTATCGTCCCGGAGCAATAGCCCTTGAAGTTTCACGGGGTGGGCAGATGCCGTGTTTCTTTGTTACATCCAAGGTAACTGCCAATGCTTGCTAGTCGCACATTCACCGACGGCGGGGCAGAGACCTTTGACAATTCCACTAGGTTACGGGAGGAAAATATGGTCCTACAATTACTTTGAACCTCGTAAGAGTTTGCGACAACTGCTAGACTATACGAAGGGATGCTACTCTCAAATGTAAGGGGATCAGCGGCCGACGTTCGAACCTTGGACTTGATAGTCCTATAGAGATTGACGAGTGATGGTAGCGACTAGGTTGTTCTTCCTTGCGAAGACACCGGTACAGTAGTAGAATAAAGTAGCGCCAAGGAGCCGTGAATGCAAGGAGCGCTAATACGCTATCGCTAATAATTCTTACGTCTATCAGTAGAATAACAAGCTCAATAGACATAGTAGCGCTTAGTAAGGATAAGCGAAGGAGTCATCGATCGTATCCGCTTCTAAGTTACTGAAATAAACCGTATAACGGGTATCAAGTTCCTACTCTCTAGAGACATACGACAACGGCTATCTGAAAGGACTCAACTCTTTATTAAGGGTGCCTATGTTACAATTCGTGCACTTTCACTCAGAGAACACTCTGATTGGAACACGAAGTCGTAACGACGACTGCTCACCAGTGCACAGTGAGCAGCGCCTGTCACGTGACAGGCAATTACCCGCTCACTCGTGAGCTGGTGAACGAACCGCGATCACCTTCGCACAGGTGAGACGCATCCGCTCTCTCACTCACGCGTGAACGCGTGAGCGCAACGACTCTCATAGGTATATAGCAGGCGAGAGATGCCTTATGCTTCTCTCGTGTTTAACTCATTGTTCATATTGACTGATTGGAATCGTTCTACCACACCACTTTTGTACTACTTCAGCATCCCTCGTTGCCCTCTGTATCCCAGCTCGACTCGTTCTCTAAAGAATACTCTGACCCTTGACACTTACGACTCAGGTCGTAACAACTTTTAACACCCTCAAGATGAGCGACCCTCGAACTGGAAGAGGTACACCCGCACCCAGCGAGGCCATATCAGGACAACGACGATCTACCGGAAGCCACCTGGCCGACCACTCGAAGAGTTACTTCAAGGTTGCCGCGCCCGATCACTTTCATGGGGATCGCACCGCCCTCGACGACTGGCTCAACCAGATGGAGTCTTACTTCTACTTCAACGACGTAGACGAAGACAAGAAGGTCCTCTTCGCCACGACCTTCCTCCGTGGACGCGCTCAGCGTTGGATTAATCCATACCTGACCGGGTACCACGCCGGAACCCTGGACGACGACGACCAGAAGATGTTCCGATACGTTGTTAAATTCAAGATCGGACTACGAACTATCTTCGGCATATCCAAGGAGAAGGCTATCGCTATACGACAATTCCAAAGCCTCAGACAATCAACCTCAGCCTCCGACTACTCCGCCAAGTTTCAGGAGCATGCCCAAGTCACTGGCTGGGATGATGACGCGCTCATGGTCATGTACGACAGAGGACTCAAGAATTTCGCTAAGGACGAACTCATGCGAGTCGACAAACCCGCGGAGGGCTTAATCGAACTGATAAAGCGATCGATTACAATCGACGACAAACTCTACGGCAGAGCCATGGAGAAGCGCAACGACTTCCGTCCCCGTACCGGCAACGTCTACTCGACCAATTTCAACAGCACTCGCGGTCACAACAATCGTAATGACCGCGGTGACCCGATGGACTTGTCAGCTACACAGAAAGGACGTTCGTTCAACAATCGACCGAAGACCGACCCCACCGGACTGACCTGCTACAACTGTAGCAAGGTTGGGCACATCGCCCGGAGCTGCTGCTCGCCCAAGAAAGAGGGCACGGTGCAGCGCAAGCAGTTCAATGCTGTCCTTCCACGAGAGAAGGTACAGTTCGACATGATGACTACACGAAGGCGCGACAAGGAACCACGAGCTTCCTTGCTCACAGCCGCTCTCAGGGCGGAACATGGGATCCATCATTGGACGGCCTGTCACGACGACGACTGCCGGGTCCATTCCGATGAGAAGTAAGGCGCCGAATACTACCCACAACGCGGATCTACGAAGAGCCGAACGAACCCGATGAAGTCGGGTGTCCGCTGCCGAACTACTTCATTAACGACGAAGGCGACAAGGTCTTTTACAATACCCCAACCAGCAGCGCGGAGGAACGGAAAATCCGTTCAACCATGAACGAGACAGGCGTTTCCTTTGCCCCGGGCTGCAAGAACCAATCCGAGCATACCGGCTACGAACGATCGCCTACACCCTACGCTAGGGACGAACCCCAGCACCTTCTGGGAACTCTACCTACTCCCAACAATACCGACGAAGAGAACAACGACTCCGAAGACGAATCGGAACCACAAGACACACCCGACGCATCGAGTGACGAGGACGGCGGAAGACGAAGATGACTGGTCTGAGAATCAACCCGCCAACATCCACTTCGTCGCCGAAGCGGACAGCCCCGTTCAGGCTATCGTCACCCTGCTCCGAGTATCTCACAAGCACGTATTTTCGATGGTTGGGGATGGCCACAAGGTCCACCCGAATTACCTCGACCTTCTGCTCGAACGCATCAGAGCACAAATCTGGAGCTCCGACTTGGTTCAAGTCGAGTACGACTTTAAGCCCTTTGTTAAAGAACAACCACCGATCGGAAGCGTTTTCTCACCACACGGATACATGGTACCCGATGGCACATTCGTCAACACTACCTTACGACGTTACATCACGGACGTCAAGACACGCTACAACCAATGCCAGGACATCCAAACTATGGCACACGCACGCGTCAAAAATGACACATCCACGACAATACAGATAGCTACGATCCTGCAGTTCATCCGGAGGCAGACGCTCGAAACCAGACGGCCCATGCCCAACGGATGGGAAGGCCATTACGTCGAAGCTGTCAAGGCCTACGGATTCACTACCAGAGGATCGGGAAACGACTAAACCTCGCCGACGAGAGCAGTCGACGAGGGTTTAACAACATACAAGCTCATGCATCATCATCAGTCCTAATAATACCATTTACGATTGATAACAGACCGACAATAGTGATAATAGACTCCGGCGTGGGCGGAAACTTCATCATCGAACGATTGGTCAACCAATACGGGATCGCAACCCGAGAGAAAGATACAGGGTACGACCTAGTCGCCGTCGACGGCTCCTCGCTACCAGATGTCGACAGGGAAACTGTACCTTACCGACTCTCCTATCAACGGCACCACGAGAGCATCTCCCTAGATGTTGTGGTTATGGCCGGCCATGACGTCGTCCTGGGAATGCCTTAGTTGAAGGAGCACAATCCAGCTATCAACTGGAACAGCAGAGTACTCATGTTTGGAAGCTGTAACTGCGTGGTTCACAGCAAACCTGCGCGTCGGCAGCGTTCGACGGCAGATGAGCTTAGGGAATTCAACGACATACAACGACGATCCCAGCCAACACAGAAGGACGAAAAACCTTCGCCTCCAGCCGACACTGACATGTGTCCGTCAGGTCAACTAACGACTAGGAGTAAGGGTGGAACTCACGCACCACGGATACCCCTATAGAGTATCGCAAGTGGCAGCGACTCTTCCAGGAAGAGGAAGGAGCCGAGGCCCTACCTAAGAATCAGCCATGGGACCACAGTATAGACTTGCTGCCTAGCAAAGAGCCACTATGGGGTCCTCTCTATCAGCAGTCTGGAAAGGAATTGCAGAGCATGGACGAATGGTTGAAAAGGATGGAAGGCAAGGGCTGGATACGCAAACCCAGGTCACCTGCCGAAGCACCAACCATATTCGTTGCAAAGCCCAACGGGAAACTAAGACTGGTACAGGACTATCGGAAATTGAACGACATCACTATCAGAAACCGATATCCCCTACCCAGCATCGAGGAGTGTCAGGATAGACTCATCGGAGCAAATTGGTTCACAAAGATCGATCTACGCGACGCCTTTTACAGCATACGAATGGCTGAAGGCGAAGAGTGGAAAACCGCATTCCGAACACAATACGGGCTCTACGAGTTTCTGCTCATGCCAATGGGATTGACTAATGCACCGGCATCCTGCCAGGCGCTTGTCAACAACGTCCTCCGAGACCTGCTCGACGTCACTGTCTTTGCTTACATGGACGACATCCTTGTCTTCACGAGAGGACCTCTCCAACAGCACATCCGCGACGTCCAGGCAGTCTTCGAACGACTCAGCACCACGAGCTTCAAGACGGCACCAGAGAAATGCGAATTTCACAAGAAGAGCGTCAAATTCCTTGGCTTCATGATAGGAACTGACGGTATCAAGATCGACCCAGAGAAGACAACCTCCATCCGCGAATGGCAAACACCGACGTGCGTCAAGGACATACAGTCATTCCTTGGACTTGCCAACTACACAGGGAGTTCATCAAGGACTACTCGAAAATTGCACAGCCAATGACCGAGCTTACCAAAAAGGACATACCATTCGCATGAAAGGAACCACATCAGCGAGCGTTCGACAAGATCAAGGAACAGTGCATGACAGCACCAAAGCTACGCACGTTCGACCCAGACAGGACCGTCCGGATCGAAACTAACGCCTCCGATATGGCTATAGGCGCGTGCCTGACCCACCCGGCCCGGCACCATGGCGTTTCCAGCCACGCGTGTACTATCGTTCGTCCTCATTGTTTGGGGACGCTTGTCACCCCCCATCGGTCACTACCAAGTAAATTTACCAGTCTGTCTTACGTCGCCGGCTGAGAGCCACTCCAGACCACTGCTGTTATAAGTTGATAATCACCCCATCTATCTCTTTGCAGCTGATTACGGCTCACTGCAGCCCAGTGTACAATGGCAGCACTACGCATCATTGCAATTCTAGCGATACTCAGATACAGTGCAAATGCTCAGACAAATGCTCAGACAATCGGTGAGCACCTACTGCACGTCTTTCCTACGCGATGATACACTCGGTGTACTGACTAGCTTCGGTTCGCTGGGCAAATACGTCAAGCCTGGCTACAACGATATCCATTCTTCCGGGACCGGTGACCCCTCCGATCGTCACCGCACCGGCTTCTCTGACTCCCCCTAATACTGCGGGTATTTATTGTCCAATCGATTGCTCGTTCTGGAGCGTTAAGTATATCAGCTCAACGTGGTCACAGGTCCAGAACCCTGTAGTATATGGTACGTTGCCGCAACACCTGCCGAACGTGGCCCATGCGCTGACGAGACCGTCTGGGACTGTCTTCACCGTTATGGATGAAGCAACGAACAAAACATCACCAATACCAAGTTGCTTTCAAACGCAACGCGTGGGGTGGGCTACGAGCCTTCGGAGACAACACTGCTTGCCAAGACGACAACGACCGAGATCGTGACGGGCGCGTTCGACGATGACTTCACTCCAGTGTACGTCCTGCGATCTGCGTTAGTAGGATTATGTTGATTGGTCGATAGTGTCTATTGGATGCCCTACGCTGCATTCGATCCTGTCACCAGCTGGAACGGCACCGTTGCATACACCTTAGACGGCCAAGCAAGCTGCACAGATTGGCTTTATCTGGTTGCTACTGCTGAGGCTGGCAGATCACCATCTCCGCTTCCTGCGCAAGCTTCCTGACCTGTCGAGACTGGCATGGTCGATCCAGCTGATCCCTATGGATAGACGTACAGATTGAACGACAGCTTGAGGAATGTGGACCCGAATGGCGTCAATCGCTTCAATCTGGTCATGCTGGAATCGGCGTTTCCTGACGATCAAACCATGAAATACATTCATCAGAGCTGCACTCTCCGGCTGGTGGCAGCCACCTCAACTTTCGCAGGCTCATCTCTCAAACCGACTGCTTCTGCTGTGGGCAAAAGATACGTACTTCTTCTTGTTACAGAGACCTTGACGATATCGAAATCAGCGATATCGCCAAACGGGGCATTGCCTGCGCCAACTGTCCCACCTGCTCCTCAGCCTGCCGACGATCCTTTCGAAACATAGCCGATAGTTCCTGCAAACACACCTGAGCCTTCGGCTTCTCGTCCTATGGAGAACCTAGGTACACTGGAGACAACCTCTTCGGCAGCCATGCCGCAGCAGCAACCCACATCTGAAGACCCAGGCTGTACAGATATTGCGTACTTGATCATCTCTGTCATTGGAGGCAGTACAAGCACTCCCGCAGCACCCAATTATCAGCCAGCACCAAGTGATGGTGGCAGTTCGAACGGAGTCGCTAGTCCTGCAGGTGGTTCGGGAAGCGCGGGCTCGTCCGGCACATCCGGTAGCACTGGAGGAGAGGGGGGAGATCCGGGATCCTCATCTGGCTCTGGAACTGGAAGCTCATCTGACGAAGCTGGCTCTGGCAATGCAGGAGGCAGCAGTGGCGGCTCGTCTGGCGATGGCAGCACGGGCAGTGCAGCAGGTGACGGCTCCGCCTCGGGATCTGGTACTGATAATACTTCATCAGGCTCGAGCAGTGGTGCATCTTCTGGACCGGCCGTTATATGATTGTGATAAAGATAGACGAGCAGACGAGTAGACGAGTATACAAGCGGACGAGTAAATTACGGGCAGCACCTAGGAGGGCCGCGTTTAGGGAATCTGGAACCGACTTGAGGAAACAGATTGATACCTTCTTGTAGCATACTAGTTTGTCATTAGCAACTTAATTGCCAAGGCAAAGCAGTAATGCCTGGATTTAATAAGGCTAGAAGCAATAGTACTTGAAAAGGCGTCTACCTCTAGCGCAAAGCTTCGCGGTGAACTCCTTGCTACGGTCACGCTTAGTGTATACAGTAGTAAATACTACTGGCCTTATGCTTTGATACGTATCAACGAGACTAAGCACTGTGGTAGTAGCCGTATAGTGGCTACTATGCAAAGTGATCTATATAGTAGCTAGCAACTACTATCACCCTAGCGCGGGCGCACCCGTAATAGTTCTTTAACGAGAGCTGCTTAGCCAAACTTGCAGAAAGTGCCTCTATTGTTGCAATCGATGCGAACCTTACTATGTAGGGACAACGGGTGTAAACGTGCAATCCTGTAGCAGTACGGCTCTGAGATGTTTTGCACGGCAGTAAACACGACTCAATCACGGCTACGACATGGCGTAATGCGGTAGATGGAGCCTCAGATTGCGCGAAAGTAAACGAGCCCTTAGTGTTCAGAGTGCGCCATGCAAGGGAAGTTCTCGTATGTAAAAGCGCTGCCGGGACGCATATGTAGGGGTATCAGCGAAATCGAAAGGTGGCCAACTGCCGGGCTCACGCACATCCGCATCCGCTGGTCAGCTGTCATGGCGCATGTCGAGTCATCGCAGCCACGGTGGCACAGCATGTTACAGCGGGTTGCAATCGCTAATAGGTCTGTCCGGGCTGTCGGGTTGTTCGCGTAATAAGAAACGCTACGTGTTACCAGGGGTCCGTGACAGCCAGATATCCATACTGAGGTCCCATAACGGAGCGTGAGACTGGCCAGTTGATGGTAACGAGGCGGTGTGCAACACTACCTTCACGTGGTCGCCCTTTTGAGGCATAGGCAGCTTGCTCGAATTCAGAAGATCTTACGGAGATGGAGCAATGCGCCATCGCCTGCGTCACGTCAGCTCGGGTCTCTCGGTAACGTCATCAGCGGGATGAGATGGCGCCAGCATGCATGCTTGCTACCTGTCGTTGCCCATTCCAGAAAGCCCCGGTCCAATCTACTCCAGTAAAGACCTGCGCCTGCATTAGTCTGCTCCGACACCGCACACATCCCAGTGCTCATCATTCGTGTGATCCGCAAGCTGAACCCTGAAGAGCGCGATCGACAAGCTTCCGGCGGATTTGGGTACGTATCGAGACGAGAAGGGGAGACTCGATGCGAGCCGTAGTCTTCGAGGTCCCCGGACCTGCTTCTGAGTAGACCTACGGCCATAAACATTGTCATCGATCATCAACACCTACAGAGTTCTGTAGCCTACGTGGTACACTGTTCTGTACTTGAGCTCGGAGGCGACTCTCAATATGCACCATGAGAGCGGTCTGGGGTATTCCATTTGCACTGCCACGGCTGGTAGCCACCTACGCCCGAACCGGGTTTGCCCCAAAGTCCTACAGGAGACAACACACTTGGCGAATCCATTGGCCGTGAGTTCTCATCAGCGTCGTGTTCCAAGCCGATGATGTGACTGCTCCGACGGCATGGTCGTGTTGACGCGCACCATCGTGCGTCTGCGTGTTATGTAGGAGCATACTTACGCTTCTGGTGCTATTGGCACTCGGTCATACAAAAGCTATGAATGTTGCGCGGCGCCGGTAGCCGGGTTCACCTACGTGCGGATGCAGCTCGGCACGTTGCCAGGGCAGGGTTTCTTCTTAGTCTTTTCTAGAGCACTTCTCTCACTAGACGTTGCACAAGCGTCGATATGGTAATATCGGTCCTTTACGATGTAGTGTGATCGACAGTACACACTCGCTACGAAATGGTAACTACGAAAGTCTAAGATGATCCTTCATATACGGCCGTGCTTGGCTAGCACATTGGCAACGACCATGCATAACGGGCGCTGCTGTTATCAGGGTGCACGGTACTGAACTGGGCAGGCCGGGCCAGATCGCGATACTCAACGCCTGAACCACTGGTAATAGTACTATAGTAGCCGCACTGGATCTTGGCTTCGAGTGCTAGTGTGCGATACATTCTTATCGACAATCCGATGTGCTTCAGCAACGCGTGAATGCAGCAGCACCAATGCACTGTTACTCATACCAGGAGAGGTCTGGGTCGATATCGCCGTGCTGACACCGCTGTCACGCTGTAGCTTTAGGTAAAAGGCCAATATTCCAGTTGGTCGATGGCATTCTTCGTCTTCAAAGCGGAGGAGATTTGTCAAAGATTCTGGGACTGCAAGGTCCAAAAGCGGCCTAGCGACCCCTCGGAATGCAGTCGTACCGGCAACACTCGGAAGGATGAAATGATGCAAGCATCGTGAACCGTTAGCTGGAGCGAAAGACGCACCAACCGTATGCGCCACTACGCGCCGCGTGAAAGGCCCGCCACCAATTACATCATGCGCATGCAGAGTGCGGGCCGTGGGATTTAGCACATAAATCGCATCGCGCCGGAGCGCTCACCTGTATCTCCCCGATCTTTCCGCGCGGCACTACCTTATCGGTTACGCTGACTCCTCGTCGACCATGGTACGCAGCTTTGTGCTCCCTTCCCCTACGTTCGCTATGTTGCACGAAGCTGTCGCAACACTACAGCACGTCCTGGAGTACGAAACTCTGCACGCTCGGTCGATGTGACAAGCTTGCCTGCATGAGCTCCGCGTTGCCTACGAAACATGCGTGGTCGTCCCACTCGAATTCTCGTTTTCAATTTACGCGTCTAGGCTGAACAGACTCCACACCAAGAGCGCTATTGCCGCAACTGCGCACGATCCTTCAGTGACGTCTTTCGCAGCGCAATGACTTCGGACGTTAAGTCACCCTGCATGCATAATCTTGAGTCTCGATTCCTACTCGCATCTTCAGAGGACCCTCAAGACTACTCCAGTCTTTATCATTGGTCACTCGGCTCTTGGCCGTCGACTCATGGACTTGAGAGTTTCCTTCGCATGCTCATCCTTCACATGAGTAGTCCACATGAGTAGTCCGACCTTCTCATTTCTCCGGCCCTTAGTCTTAATTACCAACCGTTCGTCGAGAACTACTCCAGATCTTCTGGACCAGCCTGGAATGGCCGACCATCGCCCACTCTTTCTCGAAGTTCGCAGCGATTACTCCAGATTCTTATCATGGCCGAGCATGTGAAGTTGAGCCGTCACCGGAGCCAACAAGGTCTTTGCTATCCAAGACGAAACGACAGCCGCGCTTCAACACAATGCACACCGACGCCAGACACTTCGCAGAGCAGCGACACCTCGATCGATGAACACTTTGCTCCGCCACTCGCACGCAGAGGAGCGCCAATAGACGCACTGCTTCTGAAAGAGGTCAACGAATCTCGCGCACCCCGCGATCGGAGCGGTGGTCAACTGCCGGCACGCTCAACCATGCAGGCTGAGAAGAGTGCGCTATATGCGCCTAACTCACTACCATGTCGGCCAGACATCCATTTTAAACCGTCATTGCCACCAATAAAAACGGTTCGTACCTTGTCGTGTCGCATCAGACGCTCGAAACGCGGAATCTTCGACTAAACCGTCGTTTAGATGCTTGCAGTGCCGCTATCTTCCCCTCCAAACACACCGCGACCGTATGACGTACCGGACCCACATGTGGCCCGCGAGCCGTCCTATTTCGCGAGCACGTTCAAGCCGACCGCCTTCTATGCCAACAAGAAGCCAAGAACAGAGCTGAGCCCTCGACACTCGCGCATGTTCAATTCACGAAGTAGCATACTGTCGCCGGGTGGATCAGTACCTTCGATCGTAGGCTCCTCTGTCGACCCCCTGCGCCATGGCCCCGGGCTGGATGCGGTGTATGAGCGGACGTCCCACATTTGGCCCGAAGATCACCAGCCTGTTGCAAGGGCATATATCGATGAATCGTCAGTGCGCTGTGAAGCACGTGCTTCACCAGCATCCTATTTCAGCCGGGTCCAGTCACCCGGACTGCGACGTCAGTCAATATATGGCGACCAGCGACGTGCATCGATCGACATGAGACCGTCTCTCGAATACAGACGAGATCGGACAGCTGAAGGCGTGCATCACACTCGGGTCAAGTCCAGACAGTCCATTAGCAATCGTCCGGGCGGTCCGTCCAATTCGTTGCTCTACCTCCACGAGCAGACACAGGGCCGCTATGTTACGGATCGTAGTCAGCACTGTACTATTCGACCGTACCTGGCGGGGAGGGAACACGACGCACATACGGACATGGCTAGTGAAGGCGCTGCGCACAAATTTCGTCCTGATCAACGAGCTGCATTCGTGATGTCAAGCCATCATGACTACCAACAGGGTAGGACGAGGAAGCGAAGCAACTTGCCGAAGCAATCGACCGAGATCATGAAACGTTGGTTCGATCTGGTATGTTGCATACTGCGCCAGATTTGTCTGCACATCCACTGACGGAGTGGTAGAATATGTCCAATCCCTATCCGAGCGAAGAGCAAAAGCAGGTTTTTTCCAACGTAAGCTGGCTGTGCTTGTCCTTCTCAACATAACAATCACTGACAAGATTACTGCAGGCTACCAGCATCAGCATGACACAAGTCAGCAACTGGTTCATCAACCATCGAAGACGATGCCCCGAACTTCGCGACAAACGCGATCGCAGCCGCCTCGGCGACCTGAGCGACTGAGGAGCAATGACGACCGATGTGACTTGAACTATTGCAAGCGCACGAAAGCACTGGGTTTGCTGGGACGGCGAAGCTGGTGGCTATTGCCAAGCCCAGATTCGGGTGAAAATTACTAATAATTCGGACATTTATTGCCCTTTGCACACTCCTGAGACTCCAATCCCGGCTCAGGATGACTTCCTCGATTTTCTCGTGGCGAACTCATGACGCTTGCAACCTTTCACAGGTGAGTAGAGGTAGGGTTAGGCACGTTGTCGTACCTCCTTGAGGGAAAGACGAGGCTGGACAAGAACGACTGGACACCAAACATGAAGTCAGTGCAAATGAGCATTGATTGCGCAATAGCTACTGGTCGTCTTAACAGGGAGACGACTAGGCAAATCACGCAAGGCACACAATCTACTCAAGGCACACAAGGCACACAGCGCGCACAAGGCGCACAATACACACAAGGCAAAGAGTCCACAACCGGGGGACGGACAGACATGGGACTAGCAAGTAGATGACAGCGACCAGGCCTTGGACGACTAACCTAACCAACCGCCGACCTAACCTACACGCACCCTCGTGCCGACAGCATGTATTGCTTCATTTGCCAATGATAGGATAATGAACACTTGGAGAAACGACTTCAAAGAGTACGTGCTACTAATTAACCACGAGATCTCGTCAAACCATGAGCATAAATGAGCAGGAGATAGAGGTGAGCGGAGGAAGGGCAAATGGATGGGCTCACTTCAATTCAAGGCGAAAGTGAGGATCAGGTGCTAGCGCCGGGCGGTATAAACTCATTCATTCATTGATTCTACCACTTAGTAACCACTCTCTCTGAACCAGCCACGAGCACCACCATCCTCGACAGACGACTCGACTGCGTACTTAAGGAAGTCCCCGTTGCGAGGCCTCCTCGATATGCCGCTTCATCCACGCCTTCAGGGTACTGAACGATTGCTCGTTAGAATTAAGGTCTGGTGAATACGGCGGTAGGTACTCCAACCGCATGCCACCCTCTTCGATCATCTCACGGAGGCGAGAGTGTGGTACGTCGACGCATTATCCATTACAAAAATGGTGCCAGCACCGCATTGAGGGATTACCGTGGGCTTCATCCAGGCCACGAACAGATCTCCATTCACAGAGCCTTGCACGATCATCGGATCACGCAGGTGACCGTTGACTGATATCGCAGGTAGCACACTGAACCGCTCAGGCCGTGTGAGGTACTGAATTGCGTGGCTTCTACTGCCTTTTGGTGACCAAGCATACTTCCTATCGCCAGTGCGAGGTGAGCAAGCACTCTCATCGACAAAGACGAGTTGTTCGATGGGCCATTGCATCCGCTTCTTGAACCATTCGACTCGGAGGGCTTCACTGCGCTCTTGAGCAACCTTATGGCTGGCCTTACGTGACCAGTTACGCAAGTGCAGCATTCTTGATATCGTTGAGAGTGACACCTCCTTGCCAAAGTCATCAAAGATGTACCATACCACCTCATCTAAGTACGCCGACGGATGTTCATTCAGATACTCGAGCACAAGATTCGCGTGAGTGAGCACCTTCGGTTGGCCAGGTCCCCTACCAAGTCGTGGTGGCCGCGGTGTGCCAAACAACCCCCCGTTCTGGCGCCATTTGCGTACACCAGTGACGCTTACACCATTGTCGACGGCTACCTTGGAGGGCGTGAGTTCAAGGGCGAAGAGCTGGTGGTAGACACGCTCCATCAGATGGTCCTCAAGGGGCTGTGGCATGACCAACTACACACGGATCAGCGACTTCACCACCACCACCAACAACACCTCAAAATCGACAATACCACAGGCTTGGCAACAACATGAAGAAATGGACAATATTGGCATCACACGGGCAAGATCGAGGTGACTGGCACGAAAATTACTATGAGAGAGGCTCTGAGGATCCCCACACGGACTTCTCCGCGACAACACACGATACTGCAACCAGCTGTATCAGAAGGCTTATGCTTTCTCATTCGTAACGCGTGCCTCCGATATGAAGTTGCTAGCCTGCGCTCTATTACGAAGTCGCATAAAATCTTGCAGCATGCTAGTAATACCTCCTCCGCAAGTCGAGCGCTCAGATCTCCTTACGGCCTCAGCTTCAACAGTCATAATCCTGATCTCCAGATCACCACGCAGCAGACATGTCGCGTACCGTTTCGCGATCAGTCTCGTAGCCCACGCTGAACACGTCTTACTGATTTCGCCAACGCATTGGCTGGAGCCGATCTTGAAGGCAATGCATCGAAAGTCATCAGCCTTTCCGGTCTGAACGGAGCTTTATCTAGATTGCTTTTCATGTTCGTTTTCGGAGCAATAAGCAATGTATCATGCCCATTCACCCAGTCTTTGCTATCAGGAAGCTGGCCTGATTACTTCCAGCTTCAGATTTCAGAGTACAAGGCAAGCTCTAGAGACGAAGTCTTGACCGGTCGACTCGTACAGCCAATCATGTGGCTGATATGCGAACCTATGCACAAAGGCACGTGTGTTGGCACTTTGCATGGCATGCTGTAAACGATCAGACATAACGTGGTCCAGCCACGTATCTAAGAGAAGAAACGGTATCCTCTCATCGCGGTGCGGTTGGTGGCTTTAAGTCGAGTGGTGGGTACGGAGCCATGCGTAGTCATCGGCAAGCTCGATTGCCCCACTTGGTACATGTGGGGAGTCCTACTGTAACGACGGGCCGATCGGGTAGACCGGTGAGATTACACAATTGACTTATCAGTGCCACAACCACAGCAAGTCATGCAGTCGAGTCAGACTTCTCGACATGACATGCGACAAGCTCATTCTCAATGCCTTCTCAAGCTTGTAAGAAGTGCTGTACACCGGAAGAGCTTGAGGGCTCGACACTGGTCTCTAAACTACTCGAGCTGAGTTATATCTGTGGTCCGAATGACAAGTCCGCAAGCTTCATTGAAAATATGACATGCTTGACGATAAGCCCACAGTACACGAATACCTTAGAGATCTGGAAGAAACGACTCGACTCTCCGGAAACTGGAAGATACGTCGCTGTTTCTTATTGCTGGGATCCTACCCCAGGACTCGAGTCAAATCAAGTTGGCGAGTACTCCATCACGGACGCACGAGGAAGCCACCTCCGTTATAGCAAGGCGCGCGACGACGTTCTGACGAGAACCATCCGCTATGCGAGATGCAAGAACGTCTCATGCATCTGGATCGATGGGGAGTGCATTCCACAGGTTGAGTCGGAAGAACAACGTACAGCCTTGGACTCAATGGATCTTGTGTATTCTCGCAGTAAATATCCGGTTGGACTTCTCGCGACATTCATCGAAACACAAGATGAAGCCAACATTCTGCAAGATCTCCTTGATGGCGAGTTCAGCAACCCGTCTAATGTCGACGATTATCCGATACTGAGTCACCCAAGGCGCTCCAAAACTTCGATAGCAGTATTCAACCTCCTGGTACGTCTTCATGGAGATCGTTGATGGACAAGAGCATGGATATTCCAAGAAGAGTATCTATCTTCCATAGCCATGCACATACTTGCTCGATGCGGGCCTGGCATAGCCAGAGAACAAAAGTTCGGCATTTTGCGTGGCGAGATATGTTTCAATGCCGCGAAATTTCGCGAGCAAGCGACCCTCTTCTTACTTGCTTTCAAGCGGGGCAGTCAACCCAAACAACTCAGGAAGTGTGCCATAATGCTCAAGAGATTTGGCAAATACAGTGTGCTATACCACTTCCAACACGACACTCGAAGGAAAGCAATGTCACCTCGAATAATTGCCGATATCCAGCGCAAAGGACTCAGAGATGAGTACGACCGTTTACCAATAATCGCCAATAGCTGCAACTATGGCATTCGAATGTCTCCACCTAGACAAGCGATTAGTGGATACAGTGTCGGACTTTGCCTTCTTGCCATGTATCTTCTCAATGGTGAGCTTCTTCGGCGCCCGCGACACGTCAAGAAGCTACCAACGGAGATGGACGTCTGCAATTATTTGCAATACATATCGTTCAACAAGTTCAATCCGCCCGTCCATGAGAAGCAACTGTCTTACCTGAAAGAATGTCGACTCCATCAAGTGTCTTTCACCCGTGACGGGCTTATGACAAAAGGCAACCTGTGGAACATTGAAGGCAGACTCGAAACGCGTCATTGGCCCCAGCCATCGAGGTGGAGTCGGAAGGGTCATGGATCAGGGCTCAATAACTTCCAGCGGGACTGCCTACATCAGTTGCTTTGTAGTTTATGTGTGCAGCACTCCTGTTGGGAAGCTCCCGTCACAGTACTAGAAAGGTACCTCGAACACGACGCGCTTATACAAGAGCTCTCACCAGCAAAACAGCACATGGATCTGATGGCTGACTCGGTGGTTGAAGCTGTACGTACTGGTAGGCCTATCTACATTGCAAGCACAGAAACATCAGCGACAGCCTGTGCATTTTTTGTTGGCCTTGAAGACCCCGGCTTAAGAGTGTTCACGTCATGGCACGCTGACGACGACGACGATGGTCGTTACCGGGAGACGCATGTTTCTATTGGGGTGAATGTACAGACACATGAGGTTATACCACTGTTGGAGACCGCACAATGGGTGAATGGGTTGACCCTCTCCAAAAAACGAGATGAAACACCAGTGATGTTTGAATGGCCTTCAGCATGGATGCAGAGCTAGGCAGTGCTAGAGAAGCTTTTCCATATCGCATGGGAGATCAGCCAGCTGCCTTCTACATGTCAATCTGAGCTACGGGGGGTGACTAGACGTATAGCATGGAAGCTACGTTCTTTTGTTTATTGATGCCAATCAGGCTATTTACTCCTATACGAAGGTGTATGCAACCGTCCATGGCATTGCCTTGCCGACTGCCCATCTTTTCCACCGACCCACGACCTCTGCCTCGTTTCAGAGGATTGGATCGGCTTATTAGCTGCGCTGAGAGTCGTCGATCATTAGTCATCGGATCGTAGCGTGTCGATCTAATGGGGTACTAAATGACCATTGCTCTTTTATGATTACCCAAAAGTAAACCCACACTGAAGCTTATGGAGTTTGTGATATTGCCGCTCACAATTCCTATTGATTACTCTGCCACGCCGGGTATCTGTTGGGCACAATTTGGTCACTAAAGCTGGTGAATTCGTAACATCTAAAGGTCAAGGATGGAAATTGTTGTTTTCGAGAAGGGGAACGTGTTATGTAAATCTATGCGCAGTGGTAGTATTGAGGCTGAGCAGCTTCCGTTGGGGCTGAGCAGCTTCATGTATAGTAACATGGTACGACCCGACGCATCACTGCAGGTGAGATGCGAGCATGACAATCAAGACTGGAGATTGGTTACGCGAGCTCACTTATCGCCACAGTCGGTGTATAGATCTCATTCTCTTGTGCAATCGAGAACGATGATTTTTTCCTACGTCACAAGGACTGTAGAGTCGAGTCGCCCGAGGCGGTTAATCGACTTGCCAGATCGAGTCACTCGAGCGCTCCACCGTGTGAGGTACGTAAGTGTGGATTTCTCACTTTGTGACAATTCTTCTCCATTCTTGACTCAAGGCGAGTTATAGATATACACAGCAAACAGTCAAAGCTAGTAAATATAGGTAAACCATGGGGTCCAGCATTTTTGGGCAACAGAAAGGTTATCCATTCCGTTTTTGGGTCCACTAAATCAAATCATAGCATAGGGTGAGCAGCCGCCTGTCTCTGTTTCCTGTCGCTAAAGCTAGGGTAGCGGCAGTCATGCGTTTACATGTGTCTCGAAGGCTTATGTTACGACCTGTGTCGTGGGTGACAATGGATCGCACGTGACCGGATTTCCAAGGGAGACAGGTAGCCACGAGTTATGCTTGAGAGGATGGTAGAGCTAGAAGCGTCGTCGAGTCTTGAGCGAAGGATGAGCGGTCAGAGTCAATGTGTATGAATCGTTGTATTCCAAGAAGTCACTATGAACAATGAGTTGAACACGAGAGATGCAGAAGGCACTCTCGCTCGCTATATACCTATGAGAGTCGTCCATGATCGAGTATGATCAGTGTGGGACTGATCCTTAGAGATCGGGATCAGTCTGAGTCTGATCCAGGTGGCTCAGTTTGAGTCTGATTCAGCGGGTCACGTGACTCCGGCGGCTGCGTTCCGTCGCTGGGCTCTTGTGAGCCAATCGCGGAACCTCAGGCTGAGATAGCCTTCATGAATCGTAACAGCTTGTAGGAGGGACTGCGCAGTGGCATAGTAGGCAGAGTAACTTACCTACCGACTGATACGGCCCACATTATGCGCAATTGCATTTTGTACCTCTGCTAAGCCAGACATTTAGCTTTTCTTTCAGATGCATAACGTAAGGAAGTCCTTCTCGACGGTAAGCCAAGAGAGTGTGCAACGTGAATGCGCTCCAATAGGGGGTCAGTCAGGTTGCAAGTGGTTTGATGGTGACAGGTAGTGACATCAGAACCACACAAAGTCGATCACCTGCATGTAGATACGGAACGTACAGGCTGTAATGCTTAAAGAATGCCGAGATCATGTGCACTAGAACCTCGCAGCTCAATTGACGCGTCAGTAGCAGGTAAAACTGCGTTCATGTCGCAGCATCCGTCCATGTGTAGTCTAGCGCCTCAGGCCGCAAGGCCACCATGCTAATGCTGCATACCAACCACACCCGGTAACATCTCCTACGGCCTGCAGCAACTGATGCACTTCCTTCCTAATCGCGAGTGGACCTACAGCCGCCTGCAATCCAGAATTAAGAGGGGGAAGACGAGTACGGCGTTGGGAAGATCCTGCGCTGTCGGACTAGGAAAATTGGGATAGGAACCCAACGTGAGGCCCTTGTCAAGTGCGTTGGATTTGCTAACCCAACGTGGGAGCCCTTGGTCAACTTCCAAGAGACTACTGCACTTGACGTTTTTGAGGGGCTATATGGCAACGCAGACACTAACAATGGACCGGACAATTGAAAAAAGGGGGGGGGGGGTATTGTCACAGGCTATGCCATGGAGGGAATGCCTCAGGTATCAAGATTTCCTATCCCCTGTCAGCTTCACTTGGCATTGCCAAGCCATATGTTTAACTTCATCTCAGCTTATCTGAGCCTAAAGAGATCTTCTTCTTCCTCTAGCTTTAGAACTTCAATCAAGACTTGAGTGTTTGTGAACAACTCTCACTCAACCTGTGTCAAACGGATCGCGTTTCGGATGTGCATATATTGTAGATTCCAGATCGCTAGACTCATTTCCGCTGCTTTCCCCACTGCTGTCTTGGCTAGCTGCCAGATCTGATCCTCTTGAGGCATCCCCTGAGTTGCGCATGCCGCTCAGGTCTGGGCCCTGCTGTAGATCATATAGAATGTCCTGTTCCAGACGCCCATCATAAGCACCATTGAATTCATCACCGCTGCTAGCCACTTTGCAAGATTTCCTGCGCTGTAGTAGCGGCTGGTGCAGGCTGTCCTTGTCACTAGCGTTGGTGTTAAGTGAGACTGGCTGTTTGAAAATGACCCACACCTTCTCAATGACAACAAGCTGCTGCTGGGAGAGCTGCATAGCAAGAGAAATAGTCTGCACAGCGCTGCTGAGGCGGTGGAGGCGGAGTATGAAGAACACAAACCGCTTAAAAAACGTGTGGTACCTCATTTGTATAGTCTTCCGGCCTGGTAGATCAAAAGCCGCCTTGTAAGGCTGACCAGGAACCTGACTCCTTAGCCAGCAGCGGATGGAGTGGTCAGTGTGGCGCGCTGTATCCTCACAGCGGTCCAGGAACTTGTCCACTGCGCATGCCGCACTGGCTAGCCCGCGCTCATCCTCTGCGCTACTCCATAGCGGCCTACCATGATGTTGGCCTAGCTCTAGGCCGTCGCCACCTATCACAGGACCCTCAGATAGCAGGAGGAGCATAGATCGATTGGCACCTCTGAATGTTTGCATCCATAAGGGGCGGTGCATCCAGTTGCTGGTCATGGCGAGGTCGTCAACTCCTGTATCTATCACTTCTTGACCTCTATTGTTCCGGTCCCGCTCAGCTTGGTGGATGGCCTCAAGCCTGGCGCGGCGACGCGGCGTAGAACGTACCGGCATACCTACTTTGCCCGCTGCACAGACAGTCCAGTACTTGCGATAGCCATTCTGCGTCCAGCTCTGTAGAGTAAGATTGTCACAAATCCCGTCCCTAAGCCAATGCCGACGGTCACTCTGCAGGCCATGTACCTTTGTCAGGTGGCGGCAAATCAGATCCTGACTGGTAGAGAGGAAGCCGCACTTCTGACACGCCGCTCCAGGCTGCTTAGTCGAAAATGGGTGCGGAGCAGAGGAGTCTGCCCCACAAGGCAGGGTGTTTGGATCTGGCAGATGCAATGTTCTCAGGAGGGCAGGCAAGGCCCGCCTAGCCTGAGCAGAAATCCCATGCTTGTCCCAGAGGTGGCCAGACACAGCTTTTGTAGCAGGCTGTAGCGCATAGCCATAGTCGCGACAGATGACTGCCCGCTCGGGTTTGTTCAGGTAGAGACCTAATTTTTCTAGTCTAGACTCTACGTCACCAGACTGGGCTGACATGGTACCGCACGCTCAGGTGCTACTGGTGAGACTAGAGCAAGGCCGGTTGTTGACAGCGGTAGGAGAGTGAAGGTTTTGGTTTGGAAGGCAGGGGAGGTATAGCAATGGAAGTGGCAGCTGGAAGACACGTAACGCGTACGCGTTAGAACTGTGCACCCGGGGCAAATTGGCGGGGTTTCTTGGTGGTCCGACGCGTTCCCGGGGAAGGGAACGCGTACGCGTTACGTGTGTGCATCCGGGGGAATCCACGGTTATTCCGGGAATCCGACTGATTACGTGAAGTCCTATATTGTAGGTGACTGCGATCGAGTGCATTAGTGCTGATAGCAGATACCTGGATCCTCTCATCATCTGGCCAGCTACTGCTCATCGAATTAATTGGACGACATTTCCTGCACCCAGGTGGCACTACGCGTACTCCAGTTCCAGGTATACCGATTCAAAGATAAGCCTGGAGTGGCTCGCGCGTGTATTTTAGTCTCAGACAAAGGAGCGAGCCAACGGTAAGCCGCGAGTGCTGATGTGCAACGGTTTCGGCACACACGCGACCGTCGAGATCTTAGAGCATTGCTTTGCGAACAACATCCTTCTCTGTCGCCTGCCCTCTCATACATCTCATAAGCTCCAAACCTGTGATATTGCAGTCTTTGGCCCACTTAAGGTACCCTACCGCGAGAACATTGAGCGAAGGGAACGTGTTCTTTAAGCTGCCAGCTCGCCGATCGGTAGCTTAAAGAAATTGTAGGACAAGAGCGGCGTTGATGGGAGTAGGCAAAGCTATCGGGCAGAGTGTTCGGCCGAAATCCCTCATCGTGACATCGGATTTGTATTAGTGGTTAAAAGGAAGTCATCGAGTGATGAATTTTGACTTGCAGATAGCCCAGAGGGCGGCTGTGGCATATCGAGAAATATGGTCACGGGCCGGCCCGAGGGCGCGAGACTTCCCTGCTGCTGCTGCCTACGCCATGATGTGGACAACACCTTGGACCTCATTGGCAACAGCAGTACTGCTGTACTGTACACGCTAGCTAGGACTGCTCTGTCAGAATGCCGACCTCCACGAGACGGCATGTGCATCGCGCCTCTTCCGAATCGGACCCATCCAGCACGGAGTTTGCGTCAGGTGCGCCCAGCGTTCGCTCTGAAGACCGTGATTCCTTGGAGAATTACGACAATGACGAACCCATACCAGCAACACTTCCCGGCATTGTTCGACAGCTCATGGTTTTGCAGCGGCAGATGGAACATAATTTCGGAGATCTACACAACGGCTTGCGAGACACAAACACACGTTTAAACGAGCTGCGAGTAGACTTCAACGAGCAGTCTGTACAGCTTGGCCAGCAGAAGGCACAACAGATTAATCAAAGAGCAACTCACATCAACAACCCAATTCAGCCAGTCGGGCGCGATGACGGCACGCCCATTTCGACCGAGTTATCTCGGCGATACAAGTATGTTCACGACTTCCTGCGTCTCAAACGCCGCGACAATTGGCAGGTACTAGCTGAGCTTCATATCTTCTACGGTTCAGAATCATGGCCTACCTGGGGTTTCAACCCCATGTCATCCTGAGATGAAAGTGATGTAGAAGAGCCACTTATGACACACAACACTTTGGAGGACGCTATTAGCTGGGCACCGGATGACGCGCTACAAGATCTTGCAAGGCACCTCGGACTGAATCATGAGAAGATCATGACCCATGTCGAAGAGTATGAGAGCTTGCAACAGAGACGTGCAGCTCAGAACAAGCGGGTAGCAGCAGGCGAGTTGGCGTCTTCGAAGAGGGGGAAACTCTCGATACCAGAGCGACAAGAAGTACACACATCAAAAAAAGAGAAGGTGAAGCAGCCAGCGTCTACAGATTCTCTGTCAGGGAAGCTAGAGTGGGACACCCGCGTTACAGAAGGCCGAACACCAGAGTCTCAACGGCCTCGTGTCAAGGATGCTCCTCAGTCTAATAAGCCGACGTTCTCGTCAACTTCAGTCGCGACCTCTGACGATCAGCTCCCAGCACGCACGAAACGATGATCACCTACTACTGCTCAATATGTACGTTCGCTGCTGTACTGGTTTCGAATATGACTCGCTTTTCGCTGCGGGAGTAAGATGGCCAGTCGTCGAGAATGAGAGAAATATCAGCTTTGGACTGCGAGACGCACCTCTGCATGCTGCCTATAACTCATTTGTATTCTATACACGCAACATATGAGTTGCACAGTCATTACATGTGCATTCCGAGAAACACCGCAGTCACCGCTGAATGTACAGGTTGTGTGCTAGAGATCAATACATGATGTATTTGGAGAGGCACTGCTATCAGCGCTCACTGTACTGTGAGGACGTGCTGCAAACATCTCATATTGCAACAGCGCTCTTGCGTGCGCTCATTCAGATCATGGATAACGCGATGGAATCACATTCCACAAGGAAGAGTGGAAGTCATCAAGCGGCCGACGCAGTTAGCAAGTATTTACGGCGTTACTCAATGACGAAGTTACGAGTGCACTCTCTTCCGGTGGGGTGAGGTACTGCTGACTTCTCACCTTGTCATCAAGCGACCTTCGTCCGCGTGCGCGATGTTGGAGGGTAGTGCGAGGGATGTCGCCATGATCTGCTAGAGCACGGAATGATGTCGGCACGCTAAGTGGAAGACCCTGTGCCAGTCATTGACTGGCTCGGTCCGGACATTGACAGTTGTGATTCACAAGACTGGCTTATGCACGCTAGAGCACGTTAAAATCACGCCGCATCAGAACACTTGATCCTTCACTGAACGGGACTCTCGGGTACATCTCCCTTGTGTCGGCCCCTTTTGAATTCCGGGGCAACACTCTTTACCACTATGGCTTCTCGCCTGATACTCTTAGAAATGGCGAGACTCCTCGAAACGTGATCTAGCAGGGGTGAAATTGGAAAGCTTTGATCGATGGTATCGACAAAGTTATCGATTGCCCAACTAATAGACGGCAACTTTCGTTGCCACTCGGCCTTGTTGTAGAGGGATAGCTACTAAGCAATGGTACCTAAAGACGCTTTGATCGGCTCGCGAGAAAGAGATTTGTGAGGTATGAAATGTGAATCTGGCTCGTATCGGAGGGTGGCTCGCCACGCAGGGATGGACGTTAGCGTATATAAGCGAGTCTAGCGAATAATGTATTTTACTGTACATCAGGTTAGTCACAGTAAATCACCGTATTATTGTTAGCGCCGGGATCGATCGTGGCGCATGCTCAGGGTTCTAGAAACGTCTACGGGCTATGTGATAAGCTTTCTCACGTAACTCCCCACGCGGAGAGACGCCCTCTACAACGGAACAAGTCCGAGGTACTTACGTTTCTACTATTCCGTATACACTAAGCATTTTATTCCACCTTGTCGCAATATTCGTATATAGTGTCCAAGTATATCCAGAACGCATTCGCCTTAGCCGTTACGACCAACACGCTACCGTTGTCGTCTGCGCATCAGGTGAAGCCAATGACTTCTCGGGCGCCGCATCGAACCAGATCTTATGCAACACCGTACATGGCTTCAAGCATTATGTAAAAGGGTAGATGGATGTGAATGAGCATTCGAAAGCCTTTTTGCCCTCCGCAAAGCAATGACAGGCTGTAGTGTAGTCGTGGAACGCCTTGTACGAGTAAAGCACCGTTCTAGTCGAAGCCCGCCAAAACAGTTTGACGGAATTGAATACTCCAGTGGCTGAGCATTTGTGGCACCCTATTGCTCGACGGTAAACTAACGACTATATTCTTCTACATATACTACCCAGCTAGGCCGAGCTCATGCAACCTGTCGTCATTCATTGCTACTCTTCCCACTGCTCATCAGACTTTTCAGCGAGGACATGTGGCTAACGCACTGCGTCGTTGTTGGATGGGAAGGCCCCAGCCTCACAACATAGCCTGAACAGGCTCGTTCGTATAAAGGGACAGCAGCGGCAAAGTCTGCTTTCTGATGCAGCAGATATGCAAGGCAGTAGACGCTCGTCAGCGTGCTAGGATGCTCCTTCCCCAGCACCTTCTTATATCCCTCCAGTGCTTGCCGATTCATCGTCTCCGCCGCCTCGTACTTCCCCTGGTACCGCAGCACCGCAGCGAGATCGCTGAGGCTCCGCAACCACCCTTTCTCATCTTGTTCCTTCCGCTGTGCACGTTCTGCCTCATCAGACGCCCGCAGCTCGTACTCCGTGTAATACTGGCCGGTCCCTCTCACAAAGTCCGCCAACGAACAGATCACGTCGAGGCTGCGTTCCGGCACTTCTACTGATCCCTTGTGCCATTCCCGTAGCCGCGCTACGCTGGACGAGATGTGCGGCGTGATCCGGCTTTTCTTCACCGGATCCAGCTGACCGACTTGTGTGGCCGACTTCAAGAAGGCGAGATTACCTCGACTGTATCGTCCCTGCTCTTCTACTTCGAGCCGGTCAAAGCCCCACGCAGGCACCAGCTTGTGCATCGAGTATCCTGCCTGTTCTTCCTTCCACTGGATAAGAGAGTACGTCGACAATGCCTCCAACGCCTCATCGGAAACCTCCTCTGCGTAGCGTAGCCGAAACCAGACGCACCCAGCCCTCGACCCCTCGGATGTGAGTGGTCCAAGCCTGATTGTAGTAGAGACAATGCAGACCATGAACTGTTCCCAGTGTTGACGGGTGCTCTGGCCCCAGTGCCTTCTCCCTCCCCGCCAGTGCCCGCTCGTATATCTTCTCCGCCTTGGCTAGCTTTCCCTGATCTGCGTACAGGATAGCGAAACAATGAACTGAGTCTAGTGTCGATGTGTGCTCTGGTCCCAGTGCCTTCTCATACCCTGCCAGCGCCCGCTCGTACATCTTCTCCGCCTCGGCTAGCTTTCCCTGATCTTTGTACAGGTTGCCCAGGTTGTTGACCGTGTCCAGTGTCGATATGTGGGCTGGCCCCAGTGCAATCTCATACCCCACCAGCGCCTGCTCATACATCCACTTCGCTTCCTTCAGCTTCTCTTGTCTGTGGGAAGACTCAGCCATGCTATGTAGCGCCCACGCTGGTATCTCCATCCACGCCTGGACCTCAGTCTTCTCACGCTTCGACCACATGTGCATGATGTGTGGGAGGAGCCGCCGATCCGTCTTCCAGTATTCGGATTCTCCCACTGAGGAGGATACCGACACTCTAAGCATGCATGCGCACAGCACTTGAAACAGCGGGCCGTGGCCCTCCTCCACACATAGCAACTCGCACCACTTGTGAAGCACTGAATGCATAGTATAGCCTGCGATATATGTCGCAAACCCGCGACATCATAGCAACATCAGAGAATAGATCTTCCGTTCAGCCAGCATACCTTCGCACACTGTTCCTGTATGCGATAGAAAGCTTCGACGAAGCGGACACCTACTAGGCCATAGTCCAGATGCGAGAAATCAAGGACCCAATCTGCTACAGCGAGTTCTTTGCGTCTTTTGCTGAAGGACTGACTGATGAACAGCGGACGAGGGGACGTAGGGTGACTACCAAGTGGTGGTGCTGGCGGGCCTTTGGTGTGACACCACCATACCTGTAGACTCGCAATTCAATCTTAAGCAATTGGCATTATGTTTCGGCCAGGGTGGTTCCCATTACCGCTGACTGGAGCGGAACGCTGTCCCGTCCTAAGTATTGGGTATGTTTGTCCGTTCGCGATCTTGTAAGTCGTCTCGTTCGCGCTATTAAGATATCCTTCGGTGCAATGAATGCATATCTACAATGTGAACTTCAGCAGACATCAATGTGTGTGAACACTGTATCTGTTCCGATCATCTCCCCATCCATGATCCCATACACGTAGCACTCGCCGACGATCTTGTACGCACCACCCTCACTAGCAGGACGCAGCAGCATCGGCGATTCTGCACCCACGATGATAGCCACGATGTCTCCAGTCTCGACATTCGCAGTCATCAGACCAACAAGACCTTGCGAAGTTCCCGCCAGGCGTCGTCCACGCAATCGCCCCATTGCGATGACGTACAAACCCAAAGCGGACTTGCCAAGACCCCGATCCCACACCGTATGCGGAGCCTCGCCTAACTTCATAGCCTCCCAACCCGCTTTAGCTGCGCCTGTTGCTCTAATCCGCATACCACTGTCGTTCGTGGACTGGTCTGCAACAGGAATGCGCCAAGCCCCCTCTTGCCACTGCTCACGGGACATTCCAGGGAGCATAGGAGGTACATTAGGCTGCGCAGCCATGGTGGTTTCCACTTCCGCGAGAAACCTTTCCGCGTTTTCCCAAGAAAAGTCAGGATCTGCTCGGTTGTAGTTAGTGGCCTGCCAACAATCACCATACCACGTCACCGTGTCCAGCAGTAATCCTCTGAACTGAATGATGTCGTAGCCCATCGGTCGAGCGTGACCGCTGTGTGATGCAGACGGCTTGAAGAGACCCTTTGTCATGTTAGGAGCGCGGACACGGCCTTTCCAGTTCGGGGTCCACGATGGTATAGCATGACGGAATCGTGTATAAGACAATAACGACATCTGGCCATACGAAAGTAACCAGCGTGCAACGCCAGTGTATAGCTCCTCGTCGGACACCTCGTAGTCGATCGCGAAACCAAGCTCCACGCCCGGGCCTAGCAGACCAAGCAAGCCGAATACTCTATCTTTAGGATTCTGGACGCCCAGAGTGGGGACACTGTGGCCGCGCTCCGTATTCGTTCGCTCAAGGAGAATACATAGGCGCTCCTGGGGTGTCACGTCGGCCTTGATTTGCCACGACTCATAAAGATTCCGCGCTTCTACGAGATTGCCAGCACGTTCTGCAATGAGCGTGTTGTTAAAGAAATGCTCAAGTCTCGAAACCGGGTAGCCGTCTTGGTTCGTGTCTACCTCGTAGTCTGCACCAGCTTGCACGGGTTCGAAGAAATCGGCGTCTCTCGCGGACTCCATCAAGCTCTCTTGCAGCATGGGCAATAGAAGATAGCCAGCATTGAATTGGTCGCCATCTATGATATTCGTTCCACATCGAACTTCAATCTTCGTTGCGAGAGCGTATTCTTGCAAGACCCATAGTCGAGACCAATACGGTCTTTCGAATAGTTTCCGTACGGCCTTGAATGGGTACAACCAGCCAATCTCGTCGATCATACTTCGTAAGCCCTGAAACTCGGGGTCCCGATTCTGGAACCCGTTATTCAACGCCAACGCCGTATGGTCAAGCAGACCGAGCTCCCGGGCCTCGCTCCCCGTCCTCAGCAGGACTTTCATGGCCATATCGCTGCCATCCGCCTCAGGCCCGAGCCAGACAACTGTACTTTGCGCTCTGCTATATATGTCGTGCATGCGTCTGATCTGGTGCGCCTTCTCGATGTCGTCCACCTGGTTGATGCTGAGCGCATCCGCCCAGACCGTCACGACGTAAGCCGAGCTCTGGAGATGCCTCATTGCGGACTCAAGATTGGTTGTCACCGAGGTGACAATATTATTGACGTATATGTCCGCGCGAACTGTTTCATCCCCCCAAGTATATGAGAGAGCATGGAAGTCTGGCCCGGTGTCCAGGTCTGCGCAGCGTAAATGACAGCGGACTTTGTCATCTCGCGGTGCTGATGGGAGAATGTCAAGAAGTCGTATCTGATTGCGATCAGAGTCTAGCGCTATATCAGCATAGATAGACATCGCAGACGCCCTATGTCGGCCATTCGGCAGTGGTAGGTTGGATGAAGCAGATAGAGCCTTGCAGTGTCGGGCGTATAGCGTGATGCGGCTGCCAGAAGACTTGCAGCACAATTTCTGCTTTGTACCTCCCCGCTGTTTCAACAATGGCCTTCACGGGTTGATATACAAGCGGAGGAGCTGCATGGTGGTGCCAGCCTTCTGTTGAGAAGGGTTGACTGCCAGCCACAGAGATATTGAATATGCTTTCTGCTGTATATAGCGCTCGCGTTTGGTGGGTATGGATAGGAAAGTAGGTTTCACGTGACTATTGCCGCGCACGGACCATTGGGCGCGATTTCGATACTTGAACCAAAATTCCGACATGCTCAACGTATAAGATACATTGTCAGCGTGTGTTAGCCTACTAAAGGGCACAAAGGCTATGATAGAGCATGGTCACTATATAGCTATCGGCTAGGAGGATTATACCGCCTTCATACGCCCAAAGTATCGAGTTCTACGCATACCTTGACTCACAAAAAAGTTGCCGCTGACAAGCCGTACGCATAGTCGGGCCTTGGCTGGGTACCGCGAGCAGACTGCATTTTGTCAATCTCCGGACATCTCTTCACGGACGTTTCTAAAGTGGTCTCGCGGTCGAGAACGTACAGGAGCTCAACTGAAGGCACAATGTGTGGGGTTAGATCACGGCGAACCCTTTCTTCATTGCATTTGCTCGCTCGTTAGGAAGTCCTGATATACATCTCCTTGGGGCACGAGTTAGATGCTAGAACAAGCTCGTCCAAGTCCAACAAAGTTTGGTACACGACCTTACGGAACATTGACAGTGGCGTCTGAACTTTCCAAGCAGAATCATATGCACGGCCTCATTCCGCAGACCACAAGTTGAAGAACGTGGCCTTGTTCACGAGCGTATCACCGGACAGGCAGATTGGTGTAGTGACATCGAACGTGGCGTCCATTTGTACAACCTAGCATCCGAGGGTGTACCACTGTTTGCAGTGAGCTGTGCCGTCGCCGGTTGCGGGGAAGTTTGAGGTGCTCTTCATAGTAAATTGGGTGTAACTTGCCTTTATCGTGCCCATCTGATGCTATTGTCTGTTCAGAACCATGTCGATGCCAAGCCTTTCCCTAAGGTGTTGTTAACTGTGTTGTCACGGTGGTTGTAGAGGTAGTGGTGGTGCTCGCAATGCCGCCTATGCTTGAGGAGCATGTCATGACGAAGATCTACACGCAGCTCTTCACGGTCAATCGCTCGGTTGAACAGATAGCTGCGGAGCATGGAGTCAGTGAGCGTGTAGTGAGGATGTCGAGGCAAAACTGGGAGCTGTTTGGCATACCAAGGCCACCAACTCGTGGTGTAGTTGGTAGTAAAAGGACCTTGACAAGGGCGGAGGAGGAGCTAGTACTGGATTACCTAGGGGATAGGCCTACTGCGTCTCTCGATGATGTGGCCTGGTACATCTTTGATGACTTCGGTAAGGAGGTGTCGATATCCACGGTCTCTCGCATGCTACATAGCCATGGATGGTCTCGGAAGGTGTGCAAAAAGGTCGCCTATCAACGCTCTGAGGTACTACGTGCGCAGTTCTTCGCAAGGCGGTTAGCATGGTCGCTACAACAGCTGGTCTTTGTCGATGAGAGTGCGTGCTGCCCTCGCACAGGCGATAGGAAGTTCGGATGGTCACCTATAAGTCAGCGAACGCACGATATCCAGGTCTTCGAACGCACCAAGCGATGGAGTGTGTTGCCAGCCATCTCCGTAGACGGTTACCTGCGAGATCCGCTCATTATACAAGGCTCGGTGACTGCGGAGCTGTTTAATGACTGGATAATCAACGTGGTTGTCCCTCAATGCGGCCCTAATACAATATTTATCATAGATAACATCCCGCTCTACTCACCGTTATAGTTGTGTAGTTCTAACCGCATGCGTAGCACTGCCAACATGCCCGGTTACTTGGAGTTAGGAAGGACGCATAAACGACACCGTCCTTTGCACGCTAGTATACAAAGCGTGGTCTTTACAAACAAGATCGCAGCGGCAAATGGAAATCACCACCTACAACGTTCAAGTACTAAACCTCATCAAAAGAATGAAGTTACCAAAGCGGCTACTCCCGGTCGGAGGCGGCGATACGACAGTATTCAACGGTTTACTCTTACGGCCTGGTGTAAACTCGGGTCCTCAATCCTCTTTCGGATCCCGCGCACAACCGCGCCCGTAGCCGTCTTATCATGCTCTCCCATCACACCTCTTGTCCTCAGCGTATCTCCTCGTCTTCTTTCCTCACACTCCCCGTCATGGCGTGGTCATAGTACCATCATTGCGGTTGTTTGTTGCCTTTGTGTTTAAATCAATACGGCATCGGGAGTGGACGCGGTGGTCGTTGTCATGTGGTGGCTTCAGGTGGTGATGCGCATCATCGCAATCGAGGCGCACTTGAGAGGCTCTATCGATCAAAGACTTCTCTTTCCCTTTCACCTTCACATCGATCAATCAACAGCACCAGCAGAAGGCACTTATGGTACTATAATGAACTCACTATCATTTCGTCGAATTGACGACGGCGCATATAGTTCAATTCTACCGTGAGGAAAATTTCTCGAGTCGGAACTCTTGCAACAAATCATCACTGACCACTTTCCGGAGGGAAGAAGCTACATTCGGATGCCCCACGTGTCGGCATCATGCTTATTACGAATCAACACTCGGCTCCAAAAGGATATGGTGGCGATGAGGGACTGGTGGCAATAAGGCGAATCTTGTCAGGACTGCAGCTTGTAAGGCAGTGACCTTGAGCTTACCATCTGGCCAACCTCTACTCCATCGGTCCTTGAGTACCTTACCGATCGCCGGCACGCTGGTAAATACCACTGGATCTGACTTGGAAGCAATGTACCAGTCGATTCCTTTCGCGATCTTCTATTCACCGGCTACACAACCCGATCTCTCTGTATGCCATCACTTCCTCCGAATGTACTGGCAGCCCAACATGTCACCCCGTACGACTGCTTCGACAGTCCCATCGTCAAAATCGCATCCCACACTCCGAGGACAACGCGGGACGACTTTGTCATCTTGAACAAGCAAAAGAAATCTGTTATGATCTTCAGACCAACTCAGCCTTCATGGACGAAGCCATCCTGAACACCGAATTCAGTCTGAAGATCCTAAGGAAATTCAGCCGCGCTACCATCATACGGCTCCATGTCGGCACGCGCATCCTGACCACCCATCATGCCATTAGAAGCAAAATTCGAAAGGTGCAACGAAGGAGGGACGTTGTGCTGCAAATGATTTTCCCTGCCCGGATGCCGCAGAACCGCTCTTGTAACCGTGGCTGTACATGCAATCTGGATCATGACTAAATTCACCGTACCCGGTAGGTGAGCCAATACCTTCGAGTCCCATGGCTACCTTCTGCGCCTGGTTGACGTTGTAATTTGCAATGCGACAATTGCAGCTCTGGTGATCGAGCGCGTGCGTGCGCAAGTTGGTAAGCTCGCCGCGCAAATCCTGGACCTGCTTTTTGAGAGCCGAGTTCATGGCACTTAGGTTGCGATATCTATCCTCGACTCCCTCAATATCATTCTTTTTCTTTGCGCGGCACTTTGCAGCCGCTAATCGATTCTTCTCTCGATACTTTTCCTTCTTGTCGTCACCTTGGCTGTCATTGCTTGCACACGAGATTCTACTGACTTGACTATCTCTTCGCTGCTTCTTCGACTTGGAGTGTCGCTGCATTGCGGCATTTCGAGCTCGCGCAGATTTGTCATTGAGACCGCGCTCTTTGGACGAGATCCGTGCACCTATCTGCGTTTTCGAATCCGACGCGGTCTCATTGGACGCATCATCGGGAGGTGTTGCTTGGCCGTACTTTACAATCGTAGAGACGGATTGTCTCGACATACCCTGGCGCACATCACCCCTCTGATGGAATGTACCCAGATTGAACGCCTGAGCGGCTCCACCAGCATCCGGCCACGCGCAAGCAGCGTCGGCAGCCCGGTGTAATTGGAACGACTGCTGCAGATATTGGTCAAAGCCACCAGCGTTGTTCTGGAACAAGAAGTGGCTCATCTGGAGTTCACTGGGCGGAAACGTCAGCCATTTCACTCGCGAACAAGAAACAAGCCTGACGAACCCGTTTCCCTTTTCGGCACCGCCGAACGCTTGCTGTATTGCAGCAAACTCGTCGTTCATTCGTACATCCTCTACTTGCACATCGCCGAAATGGGAGGCCGGCTGAGGATCGTAGGCTCTATCTTCGTACGACTGCTGCGGGAAGGCGACATCGCTATTGTTCACGTTTGGCGAGTCCTGCGGGGTCATAGTATTGCGTCCCCAGACACTGAAGCCTTTTGCATTGAAGGATTGAAGCTTGGAGAATTGGGTGGCGAATCGCACGGCACAATTATGTCGGCGCGGTGGGGTTCTGATGGGCGGGCTGGCACGCGGGGGTAGTACAAGAGACGTAAATGCCTCGTAGTGCGTGCGGAACAACTGTTGAGGTGTTTAGCGCAGTGATGCCAAATGCAATGATGGAGGACGTGTAGGTGGCGAATGGTATGATATAGCAACATGGGAGGTACAGTGTAGATCTGCTAAGAAGATGCAGCGAACATACTGGCTTTCTCCGAGCACTGGCCAAATCTGCCGTCATTGTGCAAGATGTGCTCAACTGGCGATTGTCATACACGAACGATAACATGACATTTCTGCTTTATAGGAAAGTGTACAGACAATGGGGGTGTACGTTACTGGTCCGACATGCGCGCATAACGGAGCCATACTCCATTTCCACCCAGCAACATCGAATGCCCATACCATATCATCCAACTTTCCCATCTCGCAGCGAAATCTGGCCGGGCTGTGCGGGGTCCAGTTTTCTGGTGCTTTTCTTCTCCACCGCTCGCCGATCTAGCCGCGCCATCCGCTGCATGACTCATATCGAGACATGGCTTGCATTGGACACCAGCAGATTGCGAGAGCTTCCAAGGCTTCCGGGGCGTTGATCGTCGGCTTATACCGGTCATGACGCGCACATGGCCTTGATGCGGATTTTAGCCACAAGGAGCGAGACCTGGGGCAGCGGGGTGAAATAAGTATTGGGTTCCTCGGCGTCTTTGGCCGACCTTGATGATGTAGTAGCAATCCTAGCAAAATAACACTGTTCGGTTGGGACTTTGGAGAGTTAGGGACCGTGATGAATCAGGCACTTAATTCCCATGGCGATCAGCAGTTCAAGATGCAGAGCCTTGAACTCGCTTTGCCGTCCACTCAATCACAGCAGTATCCAGATGGGCAACGTGCGAGTCAACACATTACACCTCACGAAGACGAATATTGTGGAACACAGCCGTTGTACACTAATGCACAGACAGTGTGCCGCTTGCCACAATATGGCCTCTACACCCAATTACCCATGCTTCAGCTCGGCTTTCAGGACTACGGGTCGCAACACGCTATGCCAGGCTATCAGTACCAACGGTTGATGACGCCCGGCAGGCAACACCCTCACACGTGTATACCTCCAGGAAACCCTCACGCCATGCACGGAGTTGAGCCTGCTCCTATGATGTTCACAGAGTGGGGGCAGTCGCAAGGACCCCGCCAAGTTGGACCATACACAGGCACGAGCAGCATGAGCTACGGTAAGTTCGCATGTCAGCGGGGAGCTCTGCAAGTACAGCATTGACCCCTATCCTAGACTATAGCGCCCACGACAACCCAAAGCCTTCGGCCGGACCAATCTCGGCTCCTCGAGGTCCTCCGCGGAAACCAAGGCAGTCTGGGTTTGCTCTCTGGGTAGGAAACCTCCCTCCAGCGGCCGGCATTTGCGATCTCAAGGACTACTTCTCCCGAGACGCGACTAAGAATATAGAAAGCCTATTCCTGATCGCGAAAAGTAATTGTGCGTTTGTCAACTACCGCACTGAGGTGTCATGTACAGCGGCAATGCATCGATTCCACGACTCGAGATTCAACGGCAATCAATTAGTGTGTCGCCTTCGGAAGGGTGCGAGTACGAACGCATCGGCGCCTCCGCCTAGACCTGCTTCGACACCGGCTTTGACCCACTCCGAATCGCCTGGCTCGGAGCTAGAAAGACCACGGACGCCCACCATTGTTGGAGGTCCGCCTGCAAGTTTGCTTGCAAAGGCGAAGCCGTCTCCTGTAAACAGTGCGCTCAAAGGACCTCGCATTCCAGAGGCCTTCTTTATACTGAAGAGCCTGACCTCTCGGGATCTCGACACTAGTGTACGCAGGGGCGAGTGGACCACGCAAGTCCACAATGAAGCCGCATTGAACACCGCGTTCGAGTGCGCACAAAACGTCTACCTCGTCTTCTCGGCCAACAAATCAGGCGAGTACTTCGGCTACGCTCGCATGCTTGCGCCGATATCGGGAGATCTTGCTGCTGTAAGATTGCCCGCTACGTTAGACCACTTTCCTCCAGCGGATGGCCCTCGATTCATACCCACCACAGCCACCGCAACAGCGCCTTCCGGCCGCATCGTCGACGACTCCGCACGAGGCTCGATCTTCTGGGAGGCTGAGGATGTGGTTGAAGAAGATGGCTCCAAGTTGATGGAACAGACTAGCGATGATTCGACCGCCGCACAAGATTTGGCGCGGCCTTTCAAGATCGCATGGATCTCTACGACTCGGTTGCCGTTCTTCCGCACGAGGGGACTGAGGAATGCATGGAATGATAACCGGGAGGTGAAGATTGCGCGGGATGGCACGGAGTTGGAGCCGACTGTGGGGAGGAAACTCATGCAATTATTTCACGTTATGGGGCAATAGATCCCGTGCTGAAGCTCGCTAGGTCGCTCGGCACGTCTAATAAGACCACGATCGCCTTCGCGCGCCAAGAAAAGCTTTCTTAGGCTGACAACCCTTACTCTGCACTGCATACCGCCGATTCACTCTGCCACTTCCTCCCTTCGATTCTCCATACCCCGTTTCAGATACTTTATCGCAGTCTTAGTTACTTTGTCTAGCTCAGTCCTCGAAATCGGGATGGCTTGCTCGAGCGGCCACTTCTTTTAGATTAGCTCATAGAGACGCTGCACCAGTGGAAGCCGGCGTGCACGACTGGGCGCGCGAGTCAGCTCGTTGCGTATGGCGTCATGGAAATAGAGAGGCACGTTCAGTTGCTCGTCGTCCTGCTGAACGGCAGCCTCGAGTTCATGGCGGATGGCGGCCTTGCATTCTTGGTGGGCTTGGCGGATCGAGTTTTCGCGACAGCGGCGACGGGATTTGACCTGCGGTTCCGGCTCATCAGAAGCAGACCACGGTGATGGGATCATGTAGAAACGACTCACGGTCTGCCTGGGCTACTCCATGAGATCCTGCATGGCGCTCATGCCGAGGTCTTGTGAGCCTTGAGACGGGGGTCCGCTGCTCGCAGGGTCAGCTGGTTGGGAGCGGGGCGTTTTCTTGCGCGGTGGACCTTAGTGCTCTTGAACACTGTAGGGTGTTAGCTGTCATGTTTATGTGAGTAGTGGCATACGTTGAGACAAAGTGAACTTGTCGTCATTTACACTGTAGAAGCGATCTTATAGATGCCTTATGCACTTATATCTCTCACAAGATCAAGACACTTGACTCGCAACCAGTAAAAGCTATATCCCATGTAGGGCTATATCACGAAGTGAAATGCTCCTTCACGACTAGCGCATGAGCATCCTGTCTGATTAGATCTTGCATCGGGTGGAGCGGTTGAATCGTAGGGATATGGATATAAACACGATAAGCCAACGGCATCTACAGAGGCACGTTTCCAAACTTGCAAGCGCAGCCTGGATATCATTTGCCGGATGAGCCCTCCTTCAAGATCAGAATCGATTTCTCCTTAACGCGAACAACGAAGCCAAAGTGCGGCGTTCGACGAGGCCGACAGTCCTAGGGAAGGCGAAAGTGATAAGCTTTGAAGACCTCGAGGAGGCAAGAGGGAAACGAGCCGAAAAAGAGAAGACTGCCGCGAGTAAGGCCAGTCGCGGCCGTAAGCGGAAGAATTCCATGCTAGAGGCAGATGTGGATCTGTTAGAGCTAGATAGCACAGTGGTGCACATTAGTGAAGTACCACAAGCAGTGGAAGGCCCAGTGGCACTTCGGTCGGCTCCCGTAGTGCGGAAGTATTAAGATAGTGTACCGCAGCGGAACTGTATCCACTATAATATTACTGTGAGTAGCGACTGCAGTGTTCATCACGTCTGGCAAGTGCAGGATAAAAGAAGCAAGCGAAGACGGATCACGCTCCTCGTCCTTAAACGAAGTGTGCACAGATGTCATCCATAACGAGTAGACAAAGCTGATTGATTACAAGGCTAAAATAGCATCGAACACCAACAAAAGTAATCTTGAGCGAGCGATCCCTGCACCGCGATGAGAAGTGAGCCTATACGATGGACCATAGATGCTCAGGTTCAGATCTTACAAGAACAGCCTCGTTATATCGCTTCATATAGCTGATTTAAGCTCAACGCTGACGCCGATACCCAGTAGCAGTAGAGCGACTGCCAGCATTGCATTGCCCCAAATGTCAAATGTCGGCAAGTTTGGCTCAATACTAACAGTCATCACCTGCACTCTATTGTCTTCACCACCTAGGACCCCACGCCGATGATCATGATGATTGCGGGGTCATCAGGCAACACCATCAGTGCGCGGGTGTAGCTCGACCCTGCAGTCGTATTGAGTACCGTCCACGCACCGCCACCAAGATTGTGATTGAGGTACTGCTCAGGATTGATTCCGTCAGAAACGACCACCGTGCCTAGCGGGCCACCTGCAGGTGTCCAGACATTGTACGGCGAGCCTCTTGGCACTGTCCCATTCGTTGCAACGAGGGCGTGGTCAGGCTCGGAACCGAAAGTGCGTGGGTCTCGCGAGATGCGTTATTAGACTGTGAAGTTAGCTTCCACGACACTGAAGTACTCAAATGTCGTGATCCAATTGCCGAACGGCAATTCACTGGCGATAGGCATTCCCGGGCGCCAAGTGTTATTTGTGTAGACCATTGCTAGGTCGAGGACAACGATACATCCGATGGGAGAACGGTGGCGGAGATACGATTGATATCAGCGTGAGAGTGGAAGGCTTCACACGGGTTAAGTGGATGAGATGACACGGAATATTGAAGTAAGCGGCCAAGTGGGTGGTATCGAATACTGTCGATGATCATTCTCTTAGACTACGTTAGAAACGCCTACGTGCTCGGGATATCATAGATATCAATGTGGAGTGCCTGCTCCACGCGCCTCGGCCGTTTCATGTCATGTAGCGATCTCGTCGCCGCGATGCCAAGTCATGCACTGGCCATACCTGCCGGCCTGATGAGTCTACTTTGTGATCATCACCGGCGGACCTCCTTTGCTCAAGTCCGTCGACATGCCATCGCTCCGCTCTAACTTGTGGGGCATCCGTTGATGATACCAGGTGTTCCGATAAGCCTCGTTGACGTGATGTTGAGTGTCGAAGGTGTCGCTGGATGTTGACTGGGTTGGTTATTTTTGCTGACCAGTCTACTGATCGAGATTTGGTGCAGCGGATGATTCAAAGTTGCAAGCCCTCATGCTCAGCGATAGCTGAGCATAACTTGGTCCGCACACCGTAAGCAGTAGACGCTGTTCAGGTCAAACTGCACCATGTTCGTGCGTCCAGTCTTGAGATTAATGCTTTGTGATCGTTGGCACCGCGAGCAACGTGCGTCCATGTGAGAGAGGTGGTTGCTTGATGATGCTGGGCTCAATGAGGTTGACGAGTCCGGAGAGCTGGCGCTGCTAGCTCGCAGTACGTGCGATTGTGGAATTGGTCGTGGCCTTGGAGTCAACGAGGAGCTGTGTGCTGCTGTGGTCTGCAATTGAAGGAGATTTGTGGCAGCCATGGTGCGTCCTGGGGTTTGGTGGAAAGCAAGCAGTGGGTTTGACGGTTCGCTTAAGGTCTGGCCTTCAAAGAGTACTGCAGGGAATTGCAACGGAGTCTCCGCAATGTAGCTGCTGCAAGTCGCTGGGCTTATTGAAAAGTAGCACTGTGGCTGAATGATCTTGGTCGCAGGAATGTGAAGAATCTAGCTTATGACAGAGGAAATGTCAAACTGTACTCCGTCACTAGAATTTCGATCCAAAATGGTCGCACGTTGACGTCCCGACCAGTATTAGACGTGTAGTTGTGATGAGTGGCGTTGATTTCGATCAAAGGGAAAGTGGCGGAGGGCGTTTACTTGCATATACCTAGGGATCGAGATCGAGAAGCCGGCTCACGGATCGAAGATGTTAGATCGGCGGTCAGCCACAGCACAGACCTCGATCGAAGATGGCATGCAGAAACGGCCCTCGAGCCGGTGCTCACGCACGCGATTCGATCTGTTCCAGCGGCAAATTTTGGTTCCTCCGAAGGTGACCTGGTGGTGAGCCACACGGTCGCACTGCTGCCCCTCTTTGGATTCGCTGCGCTGTCAACTATCAAATGCCGTGCACCGAAATCACCACGAGAACTCTGAATTATCACGATCTCGCGTGTTTGGTGACAGACTATAACGGTATGTATGACCGGAATCACGTTCATGAGGGTATCCTTGTTATCTCTGCCCATGTTCGTATCTCGCTGCTATCGTCTCGTAATCAACTGTGTTAGACCGAGCCAGTCAGTTACTAGCACAGGGTCTTCCACTTAGCGGGCCGAAATCATTCCGTGCTCTAGCAGATCATGGCGATCTCCCTCGCACTACCCTGTGTCTTATCAAAAGCCACTCAATCGTCATATACACCCTCGGATCCCAGGGTCTACAAATGGACGCAACGTTCGATGTCACTACACCGATCTGCATGTCCGGTGATACGCTCGTGAACAAGGCCACGTTCTTCAACTTGTGGTCTGCGGAATGAGGCCGTGCATATGATTCTGCTTGGAAAGTTCAGACGCCACTGTCAATGTTCCGTAAGGTCGTGTACCAAACTTTGTTGGACTTGGACGAGCTTGCTCTAGCATATAACTCGTGCTCCGAGGAGATGTATATCAGGACTTCCTAACGAGCGAGCAAATGCAATGAAGAAAGGGTTCGCCATGATCTAACCCCACACATTGTGCCTTCAGTTGAGCTCCTCTACGTTCTCGACCGCGAGACCACTTTAGAAACGTCCGTGAAGAGATGTCCGGAGATTGACAAAATGCAGTCAGCTCGTGGTACCCAGCCAAGGCCCGACTATGCGTACGGCTTGTCAGCGGCAACTTTGTCGTCACAGCGTGTCAGAAGTCTTCAGTGACGAGGAGCCCTTTTCGAACGCTGATCAGTTGTAATGTAGCTCTTCTCAGCCGGCGGACCCATATGAAACTGCTGTGAGAACTGCTGGGATATCTCTATCTGGCCGTGTCGAAACTGCTCGGCCGGTACACTCATGCCGGGACTCTGCTGTTTACTAGCCGGGTCCTGATATAGCATAAATGGCGCGTAGTACCATTGGTACTGCAGATTCTGTTCCACCTGAGGCGTTGCTGCGACAGGTATAGTAGCCACCTGAGTGCTCTGTTAAGAAGATGAGGAGTCCACATTGTGGCCAACGGACTGCGTGTAGCGCTGCGGGAGAGAGGCTGTGGCATCCGGGTATGCCTCGTCCTCCTCGCCGGATGCATCCTCCTCTGCGTTGTCGACGGAGTATTCCCACGGGAAGCTCCCCTGCTGACCCTCAGTGCCGTCTCGAGATTCGCGTCTATCAACAAGTATGCCGTCATACTGCCCTCCTCGGAGTCGATTGAGGATTTCGACTGCGGCATTCGATGGCAGCGTGCGTAATGTACTGATCAACGATGCATGCGCTTCGAGTTCATGTTGAATCTTGGATTGGTTCTCGACAAGCGCTTGCTGTCGGGTCTGTCCGGCGGGTTGTTCATACTCGCACGTCAACTTGGCCTTGCCACAGGACTTGCAATTTGGCCGGGTTTCGTCGCACTAACGCATCACTGTCAGTGTGTTGCAAGCAGTGAGGGTGAAGGAAGGTGAGTATCACTTTGATTTTCCGCCGGCGGCATTGCTGGCAAGCCTGCTTGCCTTGATGGCGTCTAGTTTTGTGCCCCGCCGACTGGTCTTTGTGCAGAGCGTGTATAGTGCTAGAGGCTTCGCCGTCGATCCATGTGGCGCCCGCACGGCTGTGACTCATCTTGCACCAGGATCGGCTAAGCTTTCAAGGTAGCAGCTTGGTGTGTTCCGCGGCTTTGCGGCCTCAGAGATCGTAGGTCGGTATGACACGCACTAGACTAGCAGGCATCTCTTCCGTTCGTCTGGCAATATGGTGTTTGCCATACGATTGACTTGCGGCTTTGCGTAGTGTCATTGTCAATGTTGGTGGCGAGTAGAACTTGTGTGAGAAACCTGCAATCACAAAATACCGAGCTGCTGAACGACTCGCGCCGTAACCAGATCAGCACGGCGTCACTTTCCGCGATGGTGGCCCGACAGGCTTGCCGCATGCGTGAAAATGCAGCAGACAGGATCGGCGATGAAGCGACGTCCAACGACCCGGATAATCGATCCCGCCAGTACGGCGATGCGACGCATTGCTAGACATACAGCAGATACGTGAAGTGTGGTCTAGACGTGAGCATGTGTACCGACAGCGTGGCAGACAGCAAGGTCATCGGCGATGTCTAGCAGGACCTTTGCATGAAGGATCAGGTCTTGACATGCCCTCCTCGACTGCTCGACGATCGTCACCGCGGGGACGGTCAACATGGCCGCTATAGAAGTATAGCAACCATGCACTGCCGATAGAATCTGCATACAGTCTTGCAGACATCGACGATGCTATCGTGACTAAAGCACCCCAAAATATGGCCAACTGCAGAACGCCATTCCTCATCTGACAGATCGCGATCAGAGTTCATGGACGGAGTTGCGGGCGAAGGGTACAACACGTGGGCGAAGGGTGCAAAACGCGGGCGAAGGGTGCAACACACCGATCTCATGATCAGCGGGCTCATATATAGGTCAGGCTTAGACGTGAAGCCGCCATCCACGTCGCTCCATCTCCCTGACTAAACAAAGGGCTTGCAAAACTTATTCAGCGGACGGGAGTCCGCCTCCCTGCTGTATAGCATTGTTCCGCAGCACCGTTCGACCCTTGTCGTACCGGACCACCAATACGACGCTTGACATCACTGATCGAAAGTTCTGCACGTGGCGAGATCTTTATGATGAGGTGTGCTAGAGCTACCTGTATGCTACCTGCGAGCTTGGTCGGATCGAGCCGAAGTGCTGACGAGTACGGGATCGCAGTGCCACGATTTAGGCCACTTCACCTCTTCCCCAGCTACAGCCCGTCAAAACATCGAGGGCAATCCCGGCGCCTCTACGTATTCTTAGGCCGTGCGCCCTTTTTTACATGATTACAGCGTGGGCAGCAGAGCCGGTGCGAACGGCACGTCAACGAGCAACGATCTGTACAGATGACGACTTACTCTCTGCCGCCGATGCCTGCGCCGCGCAACGCGACAAGTGCCGCCGACCAGAATGGAGGACACGCCGCATAGAATCGGGGACACCACAGGTAAGATCGTCTCTACCAGTGCTAGAATGGACGTGGTACCTAGAAGCCCACCTGGCGGCAGGGCTTCCGCGAAATTCAAGAGTCCAAGGGCGCAAATGAGATGGCAATAATACTGCATCCTCTCGTAGCGATGTGGACAGTCGTCCGTTCCTGGCTTGCTTGGAATATACTATGGGGTGGAGAAGTGGTGAGCGATGGAGAGGACTTGATGTTCGATGAGATGATGCATGCTTTATACCCTGTGACTGTTCCTTCACATGTCAGGTCATGTCGCCCATCAAACCGAACCCGTTTAGACGATCAGGCAAATCCAAGCGTGGCGATGATGCGATCTCTTGCTCCCAAACACTGATCCCCGCAGACTTGCCGTTATGTTAATTAGTCTCGAAAAGAGCTAGACCCATTGCTGCCAGCATACAGAGTTCAACATCTCGGTTGGATGCTGTAGCACATGCTCGGTGGTTCGACAATGGCCTGGCTTCGACAAGGGCCTGGTTTCGCGCCCAAGCAAGCTCGTTGGTACAGCGTTCGTGCGGTTGGTCTCAGGCATGCAACCTCTGCCTTCGAGTAGAGATTCACAACTCTTGTGGTGGACGTCCTGGGGCCGAAGAAACTCTGCGGAACTGAAGTCGCTACACACCGTTACCCATAGGGGTTGTGCAAGGCTTGATCCGGTCACCAGGTTAGATCTTGCACCTCATGAGGAATCACTTCCATCCGATCGATCTGGAAGTAGCCTCAGTGGACATCATGACCCGAAAAGAGACTAATGTTCCTCTCCCATCACCAAGTCGTTCCTCAGAGCTGCTTCCGCCACTTCAATTGCCGGGTCAGGCTTGTCGATCCCGTTCCACATGGATCCGTACCTTGGGAGGTGGGACGGCTGATGGCCTTTTGATCGTATCGTTCATGCGAGTTAGCTAGTACAAGCGGCGATACTGCTGTGCAGGGAAGGAGCTGTGATAATCTTCCAAGGCGCATGTTGGGACGAACTGATCAGAAATCCAAGTGCAGGTGTGTTCCAAGCTATATGGCACACTTGTCAAAGATGATTTGCAGGGAAGTGCATCGACCTGCAAGGTTTGTGAGTTCAGTGATGTCTGCTAACAAGCGGGTCGAGAGACTCGAAGGATCAGGTCCGAGAGAAACGGGTAGCCACGCATTACGGAACACAACACCGCGGGATCGATGCAGCCTTCAGCTCTTGGTATGCTTCAAGCGGGTTAGCTTATATTGCAAGGATCTTACCATATGCAGGTGCCAGGTTCGCGCATCAGCATCGCGGACTCAAGTCCGCCGACGTAGCGTTTGGGTCACTCGATCGTAAGATTGCAACGTGCCGATGTATAACGCTCTCGATCTGATCATGACGACTGTATTGCCGGTCGTGAGAAGTGCTATTGCGGTTGAAGAGGTTTTCTTTACCTAAAGACTACTTCCTCGACACACCACGTGTCTCTCTACTCAGCACAATCAGGCTTCCGATTATGAACGAACACCAAGTTCCAGAGCACTCAGTTATGAGTCAGACTAAAAACAGCACCATTCCAAGACGGACGGTCATCGGGAGTGCATGCGGCGCTTGTCGAAAGCGGAAATCGAGGGTACGTGTTGACATGTGTGCCTTACTCTCTCCCGTGTTCCTAACTGACTCTGTATGCAGTGCGATGGCGTACAATACGCGACTCATCTTGAACATTTGCTGCACCGATGGACGCTCATATTGCGCAGTCCATCATGCATGCGGTGTCAAACCACTGGAACAGTATGCCGTCATCAGGACGAAGCGGGAGAAACTCGATCGTCTGCTCTGCGGCGGAAGAACGACGATCTCGTCCGAGACCGTGACAATAACCATGCTCTGTTATTTCTGATCCAGTCGCGACCTGAGCCAGAGGCGCAGGGGATATTTCGCCACATCCGGGCGAACACTTACGGCGGTAATATTGACGCTCTAGTGCGTGATATCTACGATGGTCGGTTCGAGTACGGGAACTTATCGCCAGCACGAATGCAGCTCAAAGCGAGTGCACCTCTGGTCAACTTCAGTGGCACACCGCGGATTAGCTTGCCATCACTACGATCGATAACGAACAACCTTCCGATCATCGCACTTCACGCACCTGACTCCATGGGACTCCAACGATCTCAAAGGTAGTTTGATGATCCGTGGCTTGAGATCGACCGCCTTTGCTCTAGGGTCTAAGTCAAAGACGCCTACGATGAAGGCAGGCATGACAGTCCACGAACATTTTATAGAAGCATACTGTTATCCGCACCTTGTGCTGAAGGTCGACCCCATTTCTTCGTGGTCGAAGCAGGCAATAAGACAGATAGTGGAATTTTTCCTAGGAGCAGTTAGCGACGCGAGTGACTGGACAACGCTCTAAAGAGCACACTAGATCCTCCCGAGGGTCTGAACTGGAGATGAAACGGTTACTTTCCTTTCGATTCTCTAGGGGCCCAGTCTAAGTTCAGACAACGAAGCTCTGTATTTTACTTCAGGCGTGATTACGAAACAGATGATGAAGGGCAGGTTTCGGAAATACACGCTCTCTCAGCCGTATCGTAGTACCTAGGAATCTTGCGCGAGCATGCCGTACCGGTGTACCTTTCCTTCTTACCCACGCCGCGTTGATAACTTCATCACCTTGCGTATGATGTGTAACTCCAGAAGGGTAGTTCAGCAGGAGGGGGCCGTACTCTAGTACCCTCGGTCACTTGGTCATCCACCTCAGCCATTAGAGAGGGAGTCAGCGTCGGACTTGCATCCATTGGGGTGTTGCTTCTGTTATAGTGAATTTCACCCGAACTCCCAGGCCAGCGAGCGAGTCTCTGGCTCCGATTACCGTCTTTCGAATCAACCTATGGACATACATGTATATTCATCGCACTCTAACAAGGCTGGCCATGCATTTGGCGGTAACATTCGTTCTTACCTGAACATGGTCATACATCGGGCGTCAAATTGTGGACCCTGCCCCTGCGACTGCAACTGCGACCGACCTCGTTTCCTCGACGAGTGGTAGTACAATGCGCTGCAAACATCTCGCATTGCGAAAGCGCTCTTGCGTGCGCCCATCCGGACCATGAACATCGCGACTCCGTGTTCTTCCCATGAATCGCATTCCACGCGACAGGGTGGAAGCTATGAAGCGGCCAACGCAGTCTGCGAGCTTTACGATGTAACTTGACGACTTCAACATAGCCAATAGCGAGCGGGAATAGGCTCCAAGAGTCTGCCAGAAAGCGAACATGACGGATGAATGTAATGCTAAGCGTCATTCTCACACACTCAATCATGCCTGCATCCTCTACTACCACATTCGTGCTACTAGTGCCCTAGATGATCCTGACGCACTCCCGGCTCCTCCTACCTGTAGCTGGCTAACCTGTGTCATGTCTGCCTTTGGCTCTGCCACATCTTCTTTTGCGTTGTCCTCACTTTTCCGACCACGTTTTACCACGCCTGCAGCGGTCTCATCTATTGTCAGACCTGCCTTCGAAGTCTGCTTTGCCTTCTTGGCCTCCTTCTCCGCTTCTTTCGCAGCGCGCTCTGCTCGTGCCTTCTCGAGGTCCTCGAAGGTCATCACCCTCGCCGTACCGATTATAGTTGACTTGGTTGCGCGGCGAGCCTTCGCTTCGTTGTTCATCGTGGCAAGAAATCTAACCTGTTCTTGGAGGAGGGCGCGTTCAGCGAAGGAAAGTCGCGTGGCGTTAGTGCGATAGAAGCTGGACCATAATGGCCATTAAAGGAAGTCTTGGACGTGTCCTCATCCAGGTACGAGCACGCATCCGGCATGGTGTAAGGGGTCAAAGAACTAGAAGTTCCCTGGCTAAGCGCCTTCACAGCAACGCGCTGCTTTGAGATGGTGAGCTAGTACGATAGTCGTTGGCCTTCCGCATGAGCAAGTGATCGGTTCTGTCGGCGCACTTGTCACCAATGCAAGTTAACCCTTACGATCTCCTTTGCTACTCGTCTTCCGGACCGACTGCAGTCAGGTTTGATAGGGATTGACCATGCAACTAGCGTGCATGTCTGCCACATCATACGGACAGAGTGAAGGATGAAACTTGCAGAAGCCAGTACAGCGTCGTGTAGCTCTACTACAAGAGCACCCTGTAGTGGTTGCGGCACAATTTGACACATAGTCACACCCTAGTTCTGTCCTCAAGCGCATGATCCCTTCTTTGATAGCATCAATGTCGCCAGTGGGGAACAATGTGGGCAATTCGGCGACGAGGTGCTCGAGTTCACCAACGATCGCCGGCAACTGGCATGGTACCGCCTCGTTCGTGCAATTCTGGTGCTGACCTAGCCAGAGTAGTCCCGCCAGCGTTCTCGGTACGTCGCCAAAATCCCAGAACATCCCACCGTCCGCGCCTTAAGTTTCTGGTGATAGCACAGCGTGAATATGAATATTGCCGGGCGGCATTTTTAGTACGTTTCCTGGTGTAAGCAGAACGATCTTCCCACTCCGAGAGGAATAGTCCTCACCTTCGCGCTCGAAGAATGATTTCTCATTCGCGTCCAGCATCGGCGTGACTATCCAAAAGTGGATACCAAAGAGGACGTGTACGTAGGTACCGACAAGGGCGTCAGCATGGGGCTATAACAGCAGAGGTGCCCGTCCTCATCCGGGGATTATATCCGGACAGCTACTAGTCGATGTAGATTAGTAAACGTATCACCGTTGCGACACCATGGCAAGCAGCGACAGCGACAGCAACGTTTAGTACGGAATTCGGATGGCGCTGGTGGGCTTTTCGTGTAGAGGATCCTACCCCGACATGCCCAGTGTTATTGACAATCATGTATCATCCTGGATGGACGTGCTGGTCAAGGGCATCCTTGGGTCGACCAGTCTCCGGTGGCTTACAGTCGTGCATCAAGTGCTCGCGGTCTTGCTTTGCGAAACCAAGATACCATGCTCGTGATCCATCGTATGCTCAGCACCGCAAAAGCGCGCGAACGTTCTGAGTATCGTCGTTGAGAGCTGACTATGCCGCCTTGGCCGGTACTTGCTCCACTCGCCGTTGTGGAGCACCTTGTCGCATGGAAGATCACACACAACAGCGCCATCAACGCTCGAGTACGCTCAACCAGGGCGCTTCCAAGGGTGCATCGACAAGCACCGACGACGAAGAGCACAAGACAGCTACCGTTGTGGAAGCAAGCTGACAAGAACAACGCACCAGTCCGTAAACACACCTCGTTGGCTGCTCATTTCGTACTGACAATGGCAGATGCTTAGCACATCCACCACCACCATACACAAAACTGCAGCAACCCAGTCACCAGCACGATAAAGGACGCTAATAGCCTCATAGACACACTACGCGCCTCTCTAAGACGATGGCCGACCTGGGAACCCCAGAAAGACATTCGCAAGCGTATCCAGGAGATTAAGGACACCAGGCGAAGTGAGTGCGCCGGATGGCTGCAAGACGCGAAGGCATACCTCCACAAGTACGTCCTCGCGGGACCTCCTCGTGACGGCAACGAGCTGGCGGTCATGCAACGAAGCTGTCGACTCTCCAGACAGCAATGACCGAGCGTATGGACAAGAAACACACGAGTAGTGAAGCTACAAGAGCGCAAGACTCTGAGCCCACGAGAGGCGTACAGTGATCTGGCGAGGACTGGTTGGATCCTGGAGTCTGGGAGGACTCTGAGATCAGAGACTCGCGAAGCCAGATACGATGAAGGGACGTACAAGGCTTGGAATGCTCACCATTTCGGCGTAGGACGTCGTTGTTACGCGCTGAAGAGATTGCTGCCACTCGTGCGAGTCCATAGCACTTTGCAAAACCGGCAGAATGTGCATGAGAGTAGTGCGGGCTCGTCAGTTGTTGCCGCAAACTCGGACAGAGAGCGCGTCCCGTTGTACATGCCGCAATTGCAGGTGTCTTCCGGCTGCATCGAGTCACGCTGGGATCAGGCTCCGATGGCGAAGCGGTGGCAAGTATGCTGTCGCTTTTCCCTTCTTACTTTGCACGTATTCGAACCCGACTGAGATAAAATGCGCATCTCACGCTGTGACAACGTGTCACGTCGTTACTAGTCTGGGGCCATCAAAGTCAAAAAGCCGATTTACCGGTCACGCATTGATTATCATTTTCGAGGCCGCGTACGCAAGCTGCGAGCTCTTCACGCCGTCAGACATGGCATGTTCCGATGAGGCTTTGGTAGTGCCGCTCCTGTGTAGAGTTCGGACACTGGCCGAAGGATGCCGATCTACTGCCGATGGCCGCTCCGCAGATCCGTTCCTCGGGGCAGTCCTGCGGGAGTATTTCAATTCGAGACCCTAACGCGGAGTACGTAGGCGTAGGCGCCATGCATGGCGGCGAGAGTGTGGAGCAAAGACTTTCGGAAAGGTCTTAAGCCATAGCAGCCGCCTGAGTGCGATGTAGGCTAGCTGGTACCTTATTAGCAGCGGACCATTCGACAAGGCGACAGCCAAGAGAGCGCCAAGGCGAGCGGAGTTAGCTGATGTATGCTGCACTTTGATTGCCTGCTCACCGGTCGGGTCCGCCGCTACATCTTCGGCATCATTTGCTGATGTGCTTGTATGCCAATGACCGCTCGGGGGTGCCCGCTGTGTTGGTGAAAAGTGTTGAGTCTGGTCGCCGCAGTCGTGAGGGCGAGACACGGGAGGGTGCCCTCATGCGATGATGTGGCAGCTTCGAAGCTGTACTTCTTGATGCTTTGCACAGCAGAGACGATGTGCCGTGTCGAAACTGTGGCGAAGATCGCGGTCAACAGAGAGGAAGTGCAATTCATACCAAGCCTTGACTGAAACAGCATCTTTAACCGACCACTATGGACCGACTTTTCCTTCAGGATTCACCATCAACTGCACACGCCGACCGCATCTGCACGCGATGAAGAACGCCAGTTCTCAGAAGGTCTTATACATACCTGCGAATGGTTCGCATGTCATCGAGTCCCTTAATGCACGTGACGCTGCCAAGCTGTAAAGACCCATGCAGGACAGCGAGCATGATCCCGCTGAACTATGCGACAATCGAGGCACCAGCCACTTTAGTCCCCTTCGCAGGCTTCGCATGCTTCTGCGCCCAATTTTGAGACTTCGACGAGAGACTGCGTACGTGGTCATATTACGTTCGGTCGCCGTCTAGTAGCATCCGCGACAAATTTGTCATGCGGACGGCGAAGCTGCTCTTCGCGCGAAGCTGGATTAAGACACGATCTGCATAGTCACCGGAAGAAATGAAAGTAAATCCACCAATGAGGTCTTCATCCTACTTTCTCCAAGGGCGGGGGTGTGAGTCCTGTGCGAGCTCATGAAGTCTGGAGCACAATGTCATTCCCATTCGCCGCATCGGAGTCACTGACATATCTCGCGACACAGCCACAGTCAATCCCATGTGCCGTTAGCCTGCACATTGATATGCACTGATGCGAAATACCGGCGCGGGACCGCCCCTTGGCCCAAGCTAGGCTTTTCCAATTCGGAGCTCCACACGGCGCACACATTTAGATAGTACCATAAAGGGTTCGGCCTTGGTGCAAGCACAACACCTATGCTTTCCCTGTGTCCACCGACGGGCTTGCGAATTCGGATATCGTTGGACGCTGCATGTGGCCTTGACTGGTTGCGAGTACACAATGACTCAGAGCAGGCACAATCTACAGAGCGATCGGTTACGGGTGCACTTCTGATTCAAAGCATGCTTTTGGTGTACGCCGTACGGCCATAACTCCGGTGTGCTGTGAAATCTACTCTGCCGTGGCGCTGCCTCCTTGCTTCCGGATGGCTGAGATCCGACTAGTAGTAAGAAGGTTCGGCTCTTCACGCAGCGATCATGGCGCTCCGCGATTCGCGCTAACTACAAATCGACGCCTATCTCGAATGCATCGCGTCGAAAGTCAGGACAAGGCCAATTCGGTGGCATTCCAGCGACGCGGAACCTGTGCGAACTCTCGACGTACAGGTTCATGCGATTCGCTCATGCATTACTAATGGGCCTTAGTGCCCGCGGCGAGTGGATTCTGGATACTGCTTGTGGGCTTGCGAAGCGCCACCACGCGGGCCATCATGATCTGTGTTCTCACTCCAGGAAAGCATGAGGTCCTCGATGGGCACGGACTGAGCAGCAGGATCTCCTACAGCCCAGAGTACAGCGAGTGAAGCTACGCTCTGATCTTACTTTCCGGAGAGACGATCTGGTCGAATCTGCCCTGCACTCGAGCACCTCAGCCATTACAACGCAGGGCGTCGGTAGGCGAGCTTTCCGAACCTCTTCTGCATGCTATAGGCGCTATGAGCGATCGAGTGGCGCGAGTGAATCGCAGAGAGTAGCTCGAGCGATCTCTCGAAACGACTGAAGCTAGTCTTCGTCGATAGTGCGAGTCATGGCCAAATATCGCGAGTGATACAGGCTGCGGAGACATGTCGTGGACGTAAACCACACTCACACATGCGGTAGCTGTCAAGGCTGCTCAGACTTATGACCTATGGAACGGATTTCTCGAGAACTGCTGCAAGTATACCGTCCGCTGTCGATTTATCATACACACATACACCAACCCAGATAGATTCCCTGCGCAGCGCCGATTTAGACGACTGCTTCCGCTTTACGATCCTAACCCTACCTGTCCTGCGCTTTGCGTGTTTCGTGTTGCGTATTGCCGTCCCTTCGTGCAGTCCTGTGATCACAATGCATCCTACTCCTTCCCTCCGTCAGATAAATAACGTCATCAACCCCTTTGGACCCGCCGTGACTTTACCGTACGCTCAATTCGATGCTGTCCAACCCCAGGATAGCCAATGTATCCCTGATGACTTGCGCGTCTCGGTCCATGAGCATAGCCTTTCTGGCCGACACCACCAGCAAAGACGCCTTCGGCAGCGTTGACTGGGACAAAGCCTGACATGCGACGTTGAGGTTGCATACAAGGTTGGAGTCCGAGACTGTATGGTCCGGGTGCTGAAGTAGGCACAACAGCAGGAACAAAGCGCGGCGACATGACCGGGAAGGGAGCAATGGTCACGTTGCTGACTGGTGCGGAGGCTGTCCTGAACGGCGAGAGAAGATGAGCGTGTTGATTTGGCGGTGCTGTGTCGTGGGAGTAAGAACCTGCTGCACCAGGCGGCAGGGCAAAATTGAAGGGCGCATACGGTTGTGATGTGTAGGATTGGAGATTCGTGTCTTCCAGTAAAAACGTACCAGAGTTGCCCATGATTGCATCGCCGGAAAGGTCAAGGAGCGGAGTCGGGGGCATGGTAAGCGTAGGATGGAAAGGATGATGAGCAAGATGCTCGCTGTTACTGCGTGACATTGCGTGGGCCTCTTCCACAGCGGCAAGGCGTTCTTGCCGTCGATGACCGAGCTGAATGAGACCGTCCGAGATGTGTTGCACGGCCAGTGCGGCAAGCTTGTGAACGCCTTTGCGCTGCATTTCATCGAAGACAACAAAAGTTTGGTTGACAAGCCATTCGTTGTTCTCGTTAAATGTCTCCCAGGCGTCAAGGATCAAGATCATTGCCGCGTTGAACGCTTGCTGGCCGAGTGTCCAGCAGATGAGCACAGCAGGATTGCGGTGTCGGAAGAAGAGGAAGGTCTGTAACAGGTGAATGGAAGAATTGACTACCAGCGCCCGACCACGTATGGGTACAGGATGCAGGAGACTGTCGCCTCCAGTTGTCGACGGAGTATACGTAGTGCTGGTGAAGCTGGAAGTGAAGCTGCTATGCATGGTCGGCGGGGAATCCGAGGCAGAGTGCTGGGTCCTCTCTACACGTTGCCGGTTCAGCAACACTATCATGGACTGGACCTTTGCAAACAACGCTAGGCAATGTCAGTGACCGATAGCGCTACTGCGTTGGTGTGTACCCGACTTACTTGCAGCCATGACATCGAGCGGCCAGTCTGGTAGAACAGTGTCTTCTCTTGACCAACTTTCGTTGAATTGCAAAGACTCTGGCATGGTGTCCCACAGTCCCATCAATTTATCCGTGAACTCGTCGATCCTGCCCACGCTCATCATGCTGTCGCTACTGAGGATCTGCCTTGCCAATATCGTGAAGTGGTCGGCGAACTCTCCAAGTCGCAACACGGTCGTGTCAGTCGTCAGTGGTTCAGGTGGAGGGCAGTCGCCTAGGCCTGAGATGCCTAGTGGCCTTCCCAGCGTCACCGAATACTGCTGGTCCATGTGAAGCATCCACCACCACGATGACTGTCGGATCGTACCCTCGCGAAGAGGTGGAACAGGATCGAGGCTCTTTGGATTGCGGTGTAGCCCTATCGAGTGTGCCATGCGAATAGTGGATCCAAACAAAGTCCATGCATCGAGGAAGCGGCCACTGTTCGTCAAGTATGGTCCCAGCATGATGAGTGTCTGTACGCCTAGTAATGTTGGTCGACTCATGAAGGAGGCATTGCGCAGTGCTTGCATGCAGGCAGCGACTTCGAGATTGTCAGCATGATCAGATAGGAACCATCAGTGGTGGGACGAACGATAGCAATCACCCCGCTGGGCAGCATCTTCGACGGCACCCTCGATCCATTGCTCACCACTGCGATCGTGGACGCCCATCTGCATTCCCGTGGCTAGCGTCGCAAAGATCAATGCAAGCATGTTCGAGTTATTTTCCATTCGTGCTGGATCTTCGCCAGCTTCGTCAAGGAATCGACCCACCTCCTTCTTCGTAACTTCGTCAGGCATGTGCGGGAATGAGCACGACTGTGCCTGCTTTGAGAAGAAATCGAGACATTCGAACACCTCTTCACGCGGCGGTAAAAGCACCAGTAACGCGGCTGTGGTGTTGTCGCCGACCCTCATCATCGGGAAAGGATACATTGAGCCCTGCGGCGGGTACATGTCCTGACCCTTTGGCATAGTATGCGTCAAGGAGTGATTGCCAACTTGCAGATTCGCGAACTGCGAAACGTCAATATTCCTGTACTGAACGAAGGGGACAACGACAATACTAACGTCGGAGACGATACTCGCTAGCCCAGGAGTGCCAAAGTATATGTTGTCATTGCGATCACTCGTCCGAAACCGACGTTGCTTCGCAGCGGTCGCTCGCGAGATGACTTTCGAGCCGGTACCGTCAGGGGGCTCGTCGGCGTCGACCTCATCACCAGAGTACAATAAGTGAGCATCGCGCAGGCGTTCCTTCAGTTTTTGGTTCTCGGAACGAAGCTTTCGGATCTCATACGACTGCTGTATGGGACTGTAGTCATTCCCTTCGCCGACGATGAACTCGCACTCCTTGGGGTGTCCACGGGCACAGCATGCCGAACACGGTTTCGTACGATCGCACTGTGCAACCATAAGCACCCATGCCTGTGATATGTAACATTCCGGTACGACTGACCTTGACCTTTCTTTCACGGCACTTGGTGCAAGAAAGGAGCTGTCGAGGCTGAGGTTTCTTCTTGGGATTGGAAGGGTCTTGCAACGATGCTGATTCTGTTGGTCCAAAGCCTGACCATGAAGAAGTCATGCCGAAAGATTCATCCATCGCTGACTCGACAAAGTTCGCAATAGAACTAAAGCTCCAAAACGAGTCGATCCCCAAACTGACGGGACATGAGACACATAAGCGAACATGCACAGCATGAGATTCAACCAGGTCGCCGGACTGCTACTCAGTCAAGTCATTTACGTTAATAGACACCTGCGTGCCTGACTCCTTTGAGAGCGTGGAAATCGATTGGTCGTTCACAGGCGCAGTTGTGCCGCTCACCCGCATGACCGTGGCTAACGGTAGTGGATCAAGAGACGCATTATTTGAGCATGAACGAGGGCAGTCCATGCGACATCCAGGCAGAGCGTAGCGCAATAGGTAAGCTGTGGTGGCTTTTACAGTGAATCATCGCGCCGCGTCCCGACCGTGAGCATGATCAATCTGACAACATGGTAGCCATCCATCCAGTTTGATTTGCTCGAGTCTTTGTGTCCTCAAGACCGTTCTGCTACCCGTAGATCTGTGACAGGATCGCGGTACCAAGTTCACCTCCCTCTAAGGGCCGGAATAGACGGGGTTGATGCGTCCCCTTGCAGCCTTGCTTCACCATAGCACACAAACGCCACTGAGATAGGTGCTCCGAAGCGATCACCCACGGCAGGGTGGAGTGCGCTCATGATCTTAACGATGTGCGAAGGATACTCCGTCACTCCCAACAGCCTGCACTGTGGCCATGGGGTTGCGCGTAGATCCCTGTAGTGCGTGCCAATGAGTACTGGATCGCTACATTGCATCATAAGTTGGCTGTCAGGCTAAGATGTTGGTCCGGGGAAGCGGCTTGCAGCGACGATGCCTCCAAAGCATTCGCCTAGCAAAAGTCTAGCGGCCCGCCCCTCGGGAATGCTGTCCCATTCGTGAGCAACGGCCCAATGTCCGCGTGGACCTAGGCTTGGCCGTTTGCCCTGCAGATAGCGCGATGAAGACGAAGCTAGTGACAATGTAGAGTCGCCACGTCTGATAGCACTCGTCAGTGGGGTACGCGAAGACAGTCCATGGGGCATGAAGGCGCAACAGCCCTGCCCATCTCGTGGCGCCACATGGTCCAAGCATGATCCCAGGCCGCCGGCTCGGGATGGCGATACTATCGGTACGCTGAACCGGCGTCCTTCACACATCGACGATAAGCTCGGCACAACTGGAGGGCAGGGTCAACAGAGTAATAAGTACCCGTGGCCGAGAGGCATATTCGTTGCTCGTTGCCAGTGTCCGCTCCGGCTAACATCATATATGCGCTTGAGCGGCGTCAGTAAGATCCCGGGGAGCAGTCTAGACGCTGTGCAACAGTAGGCGGACGGAACCTCGCGTCGATGTTTCGTCGGGCCCCTGCTGAGGCGGCACCTTTGAGAGCGAGCCGCATCGCAAGCATCTTCCCCCGCAGCAGCATTGATGTTGCACACAAAGGACAACACCACGCTAAGAATGCGCCAAGCTCGTTCGGAAGGCGGTGGCGTTAGTGGCGTCGTTGGGCAGGTCACAAACAACTGTCCCGCCCACCATACCAACGCCGACTTAATTGCGAACATGCAAGTGCAAGTGCGCAGGAAGGAGTGTACTGTAATCGCAATACTGCACGTGTCTGCCACACCACGTTGCGGCTACGATTGTCGCTGCTAGATTGCGTAAGAGCCATGGGCATGGCTGATGTACCATGGTTTCCGGAATGCTTCTCCTCGGCCGATGTTATGGAGGCTATGCAGGTGGTATCGATGGCATGTTGCGACCATCATTAGCGAATCGGACGTCACGCTGGAGCATCTGGAGACATTCGGACGGAACTCGCCGTGGGCCGTGGCTTCTTCCGCGATATCGCCGATCCACCCGTAGATATTGAAGTTGACCTCACGCGACGCGAATCGATGCGGAGTGCTGCCCGGGTTCCCCCAAACTCATCTACTGTCTTTTGTGCAATCAACCATGCTTTCTTGGCCGAGGGCGGGGCACTGCTTTGGGTTGTTGCCGAGGTGGCACGGGCACGGAAGCTTGCATAATTTGACCTCTGAATGTCGACTCAGATCACCATCGACAAGGTTGCACGTGCAATACTGCGTTCTTCTCACGGTCAATGCGACTACCACCCACTACCTGCGAGCTGTAGGACGTTCCTCCGTTCTTAAGAGACTGGGACATACGCTCACGTCCACTCGCGTCCATGGACCAATGGCATCAGGTCGCTGTCGGCTGCAGTCAACTGGACAATCTTTTTCAGTCTCTTCGAACCGCGGCACTCGCTCCGCTACACTTCGTAGACACTATCTGCAAGATGCGTGACCAGTGCAGCAATCGATTGGTCATCACTGATATTGAACCACAATGAGATGCGCGCTTGCACAATTTGGGCATGCAGTTATGGGTATGTCATCTACATGACCTCACCATAACTTAGCTGAGTCTCTACGGCTGACACACAGCGCAAGTGTTAGCGAGAGCTGGGGTGAAGTGGATCCTGATAAGCCGGGGGACAACGCTTTCGCAAACGAGCACCATGTACAGTAGCCACACTGTTGGGCCCATCAGATCAGAACAATAGGCACATCCACGGCACATCTGTGTATGACAGATCATCGCCAGTCTGCCCATGACAATGCATAACAGCGGACAAAGTCCTAACGTGCAGCGCCCGAATCCCCTGCATGAGAGTTCATGCAGTCTCGATAGTGCATCTGCCATGGTTCATCGACTCGTACCGGACGTAGGTTCGGACCCACAAATGTCCATGTCCCGTCGCCTAACATCCGGAATCGAGGCGCGTGTCTCGAAGGTTCGCACTCAGATCCGCGGCAGAGCACAACGCGGTCGGCGCCAACCTCCAAGAAACTGAGGGGATGCCCAAGCATTCTCGGCTGTAGTAGGACGGTCAAGGTATTGAGCGGGCGGGCAGGGGATTGCTTGATCACGCTGTATTGTTGGGTGCGGCGGTCGGTAGTGTGCACGACAGAAGTACGGCATGTTAGCTTATGGTAGACGCGACGGGGATTAGAAGTCTCGCATACGCGACGCGTTGGAGCGCGTGGGGGCAATTATAGTAGGGTTCCTGTGGCGGAAGCACAAGGAGTCTGAGCTCGAATGGAGTCATGGCGTAAACTTTTGCGGGGCTTATCAATATCCACACAAAGAAAACGATTTACGGCGTAGAAGGAGATAGACTGGATTAAGCATGAGAGCCTTGTATAAGCAGATCTATATGCCTTCGTCATGCCCTACACGTGACTGCACTTGATATATCAATATAGCAACAATTCACTATAGCAATGAAAGCGTCCATCTGCTCAAAAACTGCTCGTGTACTGTATTGCAATCCTCCCCCCGCACCGGAATCCCCTCCGGCTCCGGTAGTCAGGTTGACACAATGTGTAACCGCTATGTAAATGCTGTGTAGCTACACCTTCCGCGATATCCAACATTAGCCAACGAAGCCTCACTAACCCACGTCAACCTCGGCAAGCAGTGGATTAACCCTTCTCCAAGCCTCCTCCTCCAAAAGTATAGCAGCAATGCGCCATGCCATCCGATCGTCATTTCACAGTATAACCAGACAACTTGCCGTACCCTGCGACCAAGTGCTTGACCTTTCCGAATCACGTACAAGCGACCAGTAGCTAATCATTAGCAGCTCTGCCTTGCAGCCTGCTTGTACTAACTTCTCGGACGTACTGGCATCAGTTTGGAAAATGAAATCGCGCTTCTCAAAGACAATATCTCGCATCTTGTATCTGTGTCGGGCTCTAGCACCGTCCAATGGTTCCCAATTGATGTGATCTCTCGTTTGGCTCCGTTCTTGGAAGTCTGGTATGTTTCATTATGCTTTCGAATGCATTGCACGTTACATGCAGCTACAGACGAAGAGATCCTGGCGGATGGGCTTTTCAACCCCTCTACTGTCGGATAGGGAATGATTTGGGCTTGCTTACGATTGGGAAGTGAATCTGAGGCGGAATCGTCGATGCGAGGTCTTTTTCGGCCTTTGCGGTTTAGGATTTTGATTCCGTCATTTGAATCTTGGTCAATGTACCCAGCCATATCGCAGATCCAGTAATCATATTCAGTGCGACCTTGCCATCCAGCCCATGTCCAGGAAGGAAAAGACATCCACGATCGGCTGTCCTCATCGTACCATTTCCGGCGCTCTAAGCATACTGCGTTATGGGCTTTCCAGATTAAAGCTCTATGCAGATCCTTAACGGGCATGCCAGAAATAAATTCCATTCCTGTGTTTTGTGTGATCTCATTGAGGGTGCCTTGGCAGGCTCTCAAGATGTCGGACTGATAGCGCAGATGCCTGGCAGAAAAGATCGAGATGAGCCCATCGAAGGTCTTGAAGTCCCACACATTCTGATTCAGATCTATAGCATAAACGTTCTCCCACCACTCTTCATTGTTCAGCTGTGTCCGTACTCGTTTCACAGAGGTCTTCACCGGTAGTATATCGTGGAAAAACTCCTCTTGACATTTCATACTGACATGATAGCTTGAGAAGATCAGGCAACGTCGAGACAGGACGAATTCCTGTAAAGTCCAAGCCCGCTGGTCCCAAGGTGAACGCCCGGAATGCTCTCTTGTGAACTCAATGTGTGTGACCATCAACTTCCCTTGGGGCAAAGCTAGAGTAGGTTGCTTTCTGCTTTGCATGGGCCGCGAGATACCGGCAATGCCTGCATTAACACCGTCGCTCATCAGAGCTACGATAGTCAACCACGCTTGTCGAAATATTTTGGCCATGTTCGCAACTTGCTCCTCAATCTCCCTCAAGTTATTCTGGTCAATACAAGACTTGTCAATCCATACGAACTGCTCTCCAATCGCTTCTATCAATGTCAAAGCGTCCTCGAGTGTTTGTGGAAGTCTCTTAGGTAGTAGAAATTCCTTATCAAGGTTTGAGACGAAAAGCCGCTCATCGTTATCATAAGGCGGGAGAACGCCATTACTGCTACTTTGAGCTGCATCGTCGCCCCAAACGTAGTTCACGACAACATATCTTGTCCCTAATTGCGCTGTAGCAACTTTGCGAGTCTTCAAGTTGATCAAATATAGCGGAATTGTTGATGAGCCTTTTTGTTCAATGTGACGGAGGCCCTCATATTTGTGACCATGAAATAACGTACAAATATACATCCACGAGTTGATCAGGTTGTAGTCAACCAGCCCTGTCGACTGCTCGTAAATGCTGCGGACTCGAGGGCCAAAGATCCTGCCAGGAATTTGATTTTGTCGGGTATCTATGCTGGGATCAAACGCCACGCAAACGTATGGCGCCTCTTCAGCACCAAGTTTTTGACGGGATCCAAACTCCAACCAGGCAAAAGGGCTGACTGGTACGTCCGGAACACCTCCAGCAATCTTAGGCCACGAATACTTGCCTGAACCTTGAACTATCCGTACCTGATCATCCACAATTGGATCTCTGGTTGGTGTGCTCGTAGCTGACAGACGCGATCCTTGGGTCAATCTTGACGCGTCCACCAAAAATTGACACAAAGCACACTTATGTCCTTTCCTTGCAGCCTTTGATAGGTCGTTTATAATAATTTTCTTGGAGCCTGGCCTGGTATTTTCTGTGAAGCGTGTCACCAGGGGGGAAGTTCTACAATTTTCGCAGAAGGATGGAGCGTCGTTCACGTCGCTGGCCAGGTTGATCACGGCACCATCGATCGAAGACTCCGCACTTGAAAGAATCCCTATTCCGGCCTCGCCTTGTGCCTCATGTGGCCGGTCTGTCTTCTGCAACTCAAGGGCACTGTCGTAGAGGATCTGAGCCGCGTCATACTGGGCCTTTGCTTGGACCAGATTAGCTTTAGCCAGGACCACGTGCTTGTCCATGTGCTACTATCAGAATTGAACCGCACGACCGGCTATGTCGCCTATCAAACTGTGATTGAAATGATGGAGCAGGTCTTTTGGCGGCAGCCCTGTCGTGGTCGAGGCTGGGATCCCTCAATGGATGGTCTTGTGGTATCGGTAGTTGGTACAGCGCCAGTAGTCACTAGCCGTTGAATGTTTGAGGATCGTCCTGACTCAAAACCCGAACAACCTCAAAGCCCAATCTAAACGGGTAAAATAACTTCCATCGATCATGATACTATCAAGCCCGTGTTAGTGCAGACCTCTCTATACGTACGCCACGCTAAGTAGAAGTCCCGCTTACCGGACGTATCACGTTAAGACTCGAGTCTTTTCTCGTCTGGTCCTGATGTTATGCTTGCTTGGACGCTCTCCCGTGCGCAGTACGTCCCTGGTTACCTAGCCTCAGCCGGGCAAGCCTCGCGATTACGTAGGCGGATAACGACCTTCTCCTCCGGTGCGTCCTATGCAGTGAGCGCGGTATGTTAGGGGCGACGCTGGAGGACAGGGCAGAGGTCACGGATGGTAGAAGGTAAGCGTGTGGTGAAGCGTCCTTGGCAGAGAGCCGTCCGTCTCTCATTCTCCGTCGCAGGCATTCACACGCGAGAGACATGTGGAGATTGCGACTAGAACTCTTCCCCGCGTGAGGCCGCACCACACGTGACACCTCAATTTTTGATGATTTCGTCTGATCTTCATTTTGCTATCACCAGCGACCTTTGCGAGCGACAACCAGTGCCTGGGGCTAGGCGTAATGGGGACAGGAGGAGATGACCCGGCTAGTCCGGTCACTGTGCGATCAAGAAGGTCAGCAACCCGGGTAGCAATGGACACAAGCAGCTCCATTGAGGCAAGCCAACATCTCTGAAGGAAAGAGCAAGCGCAAGAACAGAGAAAGCAACGCAGGATAGTCAACACCAGCCTGAGGACGGATCAGGGGTTGTGCGGAAAGCTGTGGTTAAGACGCTAGTTGCCCTAGACAAGCGTGCATTGAGGGCTGAAGAACGGGCAGCAAAGGCAGAACAGCAGGCTGAGCAGACAGAGGGCGCTCTTGCGGCAATTGCAGTACAGCTTACCAATGTGACAAGCTACCTTAGCAATGTAAAAAGTGACCTTGGGAACGTGAAGAGTAAGCTACAACATATGAAAGACAGTATGGCAGTGACAATCCGAGAACAGGTGATTGCAGCAGTACAAGAGCAGTCTCTCTCCGGACAGAGTACAATCAGCCCAGCCATATCGTACGCCGACGTTGCACGCACTCCACCAACTAGCCAGCCAAGCAAGCTACACAGTATCTCCGTGAAATCTACGCCCTGTGTCATTACCGACACGTTCTGCTGTGTAGTAGACACCTCACGCATGGAGGAAGCGGAGAAGGTCCGGGTAAACCTAGGCGCAATCCAAAAAGCAGTCGAGGCGGAAATGCGTTCAGTTGAAGGGCAAGAGTCATGGAGATGCGTTGCAGTAACAGGAGATGCAAAGAACGCGGAGCGTATTCGAATAGCATGCAGGATTGAGACGGAACTTAACAAAGTCAAGGAGGCAGTGCCGAAGACTAGCCAGTCAGGGACACGAGTGCTGAGGGACCAGCTCTACCCGTTTAAGGTAGACAACGCTAACCGCACTGCGATTCTTACTGCATCTGGTGACATCTGTCCGGGAGCAATGGAGGCGCTAAGCAAGGAGAACGAGGTGAAGATCTCAAAGCTTGTCTGGCTCAGCCGGAAGGACTCTGGCAAAGCGTACGGTTCGATGGTAGTCTATGTCTGAAAGGGCAGTGAGGCGTTCAAGCTACTGCAAGGCCAGTAATTCCACATCGCCGGGAAATCAGCATATACCCGACCGTATGAACCACGCAACCGCCCAGGCCAATGCTACCCATGCCAGGAGACCGCACACAAGGCATACTCATGCACTAGGCCGCAGAGGTGCGCAAGATGCGCGCAGGTTAGCCATCGCACACGGCGACTGCAATTCAAAAATGCTGAAGTCCGTCCTATGTGGTGGGCCGCATGAGTCGTTTAGCAAGAGCTGCCGGACCCTCTACCCTGCCGTCCATGCATAGTACACTTCAAGTCTTTCAACTAAATGTGAGGAAACAACAAGGAGTACAGCAAAGCGTGATGAATGACAAGTAGCTCCAGGACTTCAGCATTATAGCACTGTCTGAACCGCACTCTCTGAGGAGAGAAGACACAGTCATCACGGCCCAACTTGGACATACATACTGATCAAAGATGACACCTACGGCCCAGCACAATAGAAGATGGGCATTACGAAGCATGCTATGGATTCGAAAACACCTTGAAAGCGAGCAAGTCCAAATTCAATCGCCAGACCTTACGGCAGCGCTAGTCCACCTACCGGATCGGTTAGTGTTTATTGCCTCACTCTATGTTGAACCCGCAAATCCAGAGGCGCTTCTCCAGACCATTGACCACCTGCAAAGGGCCATTGGGGAGGCACAATATAGGATTGGTACACACGTGGATACAATTCTAGTAGGAGGCTTCAACTAGCACGACTACCTCGGGGGGGGGGAACGACGTCTCACTAGCAAGGCAGGGAGAAGCAGACGTGCTCATTGACCTCATGAATGAACTGTCCCTACGTAGTCTACTACCCAGGGGAACAAAGACATGGCAAAGGGGAAGACATGAATCTACAATTGACCTAGTGCTAGCCTCGGTGGAGCTAGTAGCGGCAGTCACGCAATGCTAAGTCCATGCAACAGAACATGGCTCCGACCATCGAGCAATCGAGACGAAGTTTGACATAAAAATCCCGCAGCATGCTGTCCAGACCAGGCCCCTCTTCCAGAACGCTCCCTGGCAACAGATCAGCGAGCGGATTACTACTACCCTATCAAACGTACCGAATACGGGCGACGTCCAGATGCAGACTGACCGACTGATGAAGGCAGTGGGAAATGCGGTAAAGGAGTTGGTCCCAAAGGCAAAGCCGTCGCCATACGCAAAGCGGTGGTGGACGACAAATCTGACTCACCTCCGACGGAGCTACACCTATAGGAGGAATCAAGCAAGAAGCCGGCTCAGAGCAGGCTGCTATGACCCTCAACTAGAAAGACAGGCGCAGGAGTGGCAGTGCGGCAGACACTGTCACGCCGAAAAGAGTGCATTTACTGTATCGACCATTGGCGAAGTCTCGGCTTGAAGCTGAGAGGGAGAGAAGGGCGAGGTATGATTTGCATCAGTCGCTTTCGCGGAATGTGGAGCAGACGGAGGAGGATGCTGACGACAAGCTGGCATTCGGAGATGAGGTCGAGGACCTTGAGGACGAGGGAGATGCTGAATTGGAAGCGTACGAGTCGCTGCCTGTCGCTGAACGGCTTGACAAGGTGGTCAAGCATCTACGGTTGGAGTACCGATATTGCCTCTGGTGCAAGCATCGATATGAAGACGAGGAGATGGAGGGATGCCCCGGATTCACAGAAGACGAGCATGGCTGAGGGTTCAATCATTGAGTATTCGTAGCGCAATCGCGGTCACCGCTTATTACCTCTGCAAGCTACGCGTCCACGTCCCACCCGCCGGCAGAGTGCCACTCATATCCTGGTGGCCTGTAGCCTGGCTTCGCACTACCAGTATGCTCCAACACATTTCGTAGACTCATCATGTCGTCCTTCTCCGGCAGCATCTCGCTTAGTTCTCTCCTTAATGGTACACGAAACCCAGGTCTCAGCAACTCCATGAACCGCCTGAAGGACGGACTGTCAATCGCTCCCAGCGGAATATTAGCCTCGTCGATCCACACGACCAGCGCTTCCTCTGCAGCGACCTGCTCAGCTGCAGTCATGGCCTCATTGTCCCTTATGCGCTTCGGCGGAGGCGGTACAGCGTCGCCTTCACCACGCTCCGGCTGCCACTTCTCCCACATGTCTTGGGGAAGCTTCTCGCAACGCGCGAAGTGGTGATACAGTCGTTGCAAACTGTTGGAAGCCCATTGTGCGCTGCAGTAATTACAAGTCACAACTGGGTGTGTTTTCGCATTGCTGTAATCCCTGCCTACGTGCCGCCAATCATCGCTCGCGCGGTCAGTGTGAGGATGCCATGGCGCTTTCGCTGGCACCGACGAGGTAGTGCTAGCTTGCTCTCGTGCGTGGTATTGCGCTGGGACTTGTATGGGAGCCGTGGGCTGGGCAGAGGTTCGAGACGGCTGCCATTTCTCCCAGAATTGTTCCGGGAGCCCTGGGCATTTGGAGAGATGAGCGTGCAAGCGTTGCAGGGAGTTCGATCGCCAGTGAGATGAGCAGTATAGACAGGTCACCGTTGGGTGGGCTTTGTCGTCAGGCCACGAGCGGTGACTGTGTGCCCAGTCGGCGGATGCACCAGAGCCAGAGAGGCGACCCATCGTGGACGTGCAGTGGACTGGTGGATGATTATGTACGCATATACTGTAAGTCTACCGTGGATAGCTTGTGTGTCAAGGTGGGGCTTCTGTTCGTTCAAGCGACAGAACACTCGGAACGAGCAGAACAGGGTTATATTGACATCTGTCGACTCGTCCTCTCTGGTAGTGCCACTGAATCCAGTATGGGAGACATCAACACTGTCAAATCCCACGGTCACTTGGATGTCCCTCTAAGTCGCGTTCATGTGCGACATGGTGATTCACTCTCTGCTGTTCTGGACCGCACCTTCTGTCAGTCTCCATCCTGACGGCCGGGCCGAGGCTCGTGGCACCTGGTAAGCTTGTTTCTCCAACGAAATCTAAACGCAGATCAGGGGCTCTAGCAGCGCGTGGTTCCCGTGTTTTACCGCTCACGTCACCCGGCAATCTTGTGGTCTGGGAGCACATGTTCCCGGTTTGTGGACAGGTGGGATGTCTAGGAGTCGTGGCCTCACGGTGAGGGGTGCGTTCGCGAGTGGACTACTCCTCCAAGGCAAACAGTAGCAGTGGCAACTTCGGTTCAGAAATCCAAGTGAATGCTGGTGAGATTAGCGGGAAACGCAGCGGTGTAAGAGGTGTACAGGCACAACGTGAAGGCTATGGATGGAGCCGATATATGGTGACGGAACGCCTTTGGCTGCGTACCTGGAAGGTATTTTGGGCTACATCTGCTGGGTTCGGGAGCAGCACTCTGATCATGAATTCAGGAGATGGTACTTACGAACCAGAAGTCGAGGATCATTGTCAAGCCGCATCAACACATACGAACGATGTGCCGTTAGCCTTCGCACCCAGCGGTAATGGTACCATCACGAATCGTCGAAGACGACATACGCTTCCGCCACTCCAGACGATTGCTCCGCAGCAGGTGCCAAACAGAGCGGTCCAGCTTCGGAATGCCTGGTCGTCAGCGGTGAACTCGCGTCTGGGCCGTGCGGACAATGAGAAGTTCGTCGAGCATATTCGCTACCTGCTGGTGGCCTCACAACTATTGAGTGAGTATTTGGACCAGGGTTCGTTACAGCTGCCACTCGTACCGGTCCGGGGAGGTCTCGATGGCACAGCAGAGGTGCCGGGGTTGACGATTAGCAACGGCAACTTGTACGGCGTGGCCGTCGCAGCATCTGCTGCATTTGCTGTTGTGTGGCTGATCAGCTGGGCGCGAACAAGCAATGGTGGCTATGTTGATCGAAGTCGAGTCACTCTTGTGGCTGCGATACTTGCATTCATTGGCGCAGTCGGATATGCGTACATTCGCAAACGGCTCCTACGCAAGCTACGACGAGGGGCGGTAGATGCCACGTCGGACCTGACCGCCAGCTGGCAGGCATTCGAGGTAGCCAGCACATCAGCGTTGCAGCTGATACAGGAGGTTGAGCTCGTCTCAAAGGGCTATCGCATCAGTACGCCCATGCCACCCGTGTCAAGAATGGAAGACTCGGCGTCACGTAGGTGTGCACGACTGCGAAAGATGCTGCAAAAGGGCTACGCTGCACTGATACCGGCATGCATCTCTGCAATTACTACATTGCAGACTTTGATCGACGAAGACGATCTGGACAGATACTTCGAGGTCTATGACATCAACGCTCAAGACGCAAAGGAAGCTACTGGCCTGGATGCGTTGAGCGTGCTGGAAGATGATCCCGAATCGCTGAAGTCACTTCGCGTGCTCAGCTATCGGGCTGGCATCCTGCGTCGCATCACCTTGTGCGCACTTATGTCACTTCAAGCAGACGGTGGAAAGCCCGACTTCGCCCGTTGGCGAACAGCATCCGAGGTCATGCGCTCTCTGCACAGCACGACCTTGACCTCGGCCGAGAAGCTTCGCGCCGTGCTTGCCGACATGGACTCACTGCAAGTCCCGACCACTCCCGCAACGAAAGGCCTTCACTCGCGCACACCCACCCGGGAAAGGATGCGCAGCCAAGTCCGGAAGATCTCCGCACTCTCCTCTGGTATTCGTGGCCTGCAAGCGAAGATGCAGATCTTGCGCGAAGAGACCACGCACTCACTGGAGAACACCGAAGACCTGACTGATCTTGGCCCAAACCTTCTCGCGCAATACGACTCGATTGGTGCAGATCTGCGTGAATTGATGCAAGCCTGGGAAGCTGGCAAAGCCAGTCTCCAAACCAACATCACTAAGCACGAGAAACGCCTCTCCTACGCCTCATCCACAGCCTCTGGTCTGCGCTCGCCAGTCTCATCCCTCGGCGGCCTTACGGCTGTCGACGAAGATGGCTCGCCTGCCGATGCCCTTCGCGCATTGAACGGCATGATGAGCAAGCGTTCAAGCAGTGCTACTTCACCATCAGAGGCTGAAGATGGCGAGGCTGTGTTCGAAGCCATCGCGCTGCCAAAGCAGAGGTCTACCTTGACTCGAGAAGAAAGGATCGCGAAGATGCAGAGTGAGAGGGAGCGCAGGGCAAGCCTGATGGTCAAGAGGGAGACAAACACAAGTATGCTGCGAGAGCTCGAGAGTGTGATCAATCTGAGACCGAAGAACGGAGTTCCCGGAGCGAGTGCGCGGGTGACCTCCGTCTGAGTCTGGAGATGTGTATGTGTATGATATTATGACGGCGATGCGGTAATGCTGGGACTGGCGAAGCGGCTCACGGAATACAGATCCGACCGTTGTGTACATTATGCGAAGCTGAAGAATCGAACGATAGTTGCATTGCGCCTTGCAATTGGGGGTGCATGGTGCCAGAAGCAAAGTGCTACCCGCCTCTTTCGAGTAGGGACATGTTCGTCAGTCTGCCATTGAGATTGACGAATGCTTGAACCGTTGGACCTTTAAGTCGTTTCATGCCATTTCAGCCGGATGGTGGGTCCGTGCGTACTTCGCATTCGAATCTGATATGACTTTGGCGTATTTGCGTTGGGAGGACTTCATGTCCAGGATCTTCCCAGCAACACTTACTGGTGCCTAGACTGCTCGGATACCTGGACGGTGAAGGGTCGCATACATTGTCAGCAATCTTAGCACTAAGGCAGAAAAGCGTACGACATGCCCTCATGTGCAAGGCACTTGCGCTGGCCCCATGTGCAATACTACCGGAGCACTGATGGCACGCCGCCATAGCTCGACACCGAGGACCGGTATCTAATGATGGCTACATAAAGTCGTTGTCATGTCCAGGAGAACGGTCATCTACTCCCAACTGCGGAGCTTACCACCAATCTCATCGGCTGCAAACCCTAGGACCAAGCAAGACTGCTTCGCCTTGTCATCTACAACTCCTGCAGTCACCTTAAGACTGAAAGATGAAGCCCTGCTTCATCCCACGCGCTCACAGCGCTCTGGACAACAGCGATTGCGATGCCGATCCACTCTCAAGACCTGGACTGTCGCGAGCTTATGCTAAATATCCCGATCACAGCCAACAACTACGTCCTCGATATCAAGAAAGCAACCACAGAAACGGAGCTTGCCGAGTTCGTAGACGAGCTTGATCGTTGGTCGGCTCTCAATCTTACCCAGCGGATCACAGGTCGTCTGAACGTCACTGCCAGCTACTCGATCTACGCGCAGCTCTGCTTCCCGCAGTGGGAAAAGGACAAGCACATTATGCAGATCTTGACTCACGGAGGCATGTTCGATCATCGTTACTGTGAGTGTACATCTCTAGCGTAGTCGTGATACAGCAGACTGAGATAGCTGGCAGAGGACGCCACGATCGACCGTAAGCAGTACTCGTACGTCTACGCCGCCGTCAATGCCGGGTACACAGTCCTCAACTACGACCGCCTCGGCAATCTCTTCTCCGAGAAGCCTGATCCCTTCGACGCCGTCCAGGGGCCTACAGAAATCGAAATCCTCCGAGTCCTCATCGAGAAAGCTCGTGCCGGTACTCTCCTCGCCGCATCAGACCCTTCCAACCCTCTCCCTCGCACCCTCCATCTCCCAGCCTTCGACAAAGTCGTGCACGTCGCTCACAGCCTGGGCTCACAGATCACGAACGCCTTCTTAGTCCAATACGGCCACCTCTACTCGGCAGCGACCCTCACAGGCTTCACCTCCTCACTCAAGAACGGCCGCGTGCCACGCGCAGTCTACGCCTTAGTCCAGGCGGCGCCTGCCAACCCAGCGTTTTAGGCTCCTATCCTGCTGGCTACTTCACCCTGGCTTCCCGCAATACCTTGCAGACCCTCTTCCTCCATCGCGATAACGCCTCGGACCCAGCTGGCTTCACAGACGAGGTTCTAGCTTATGCGGAGAGCATCAAAGCGCCCATCGCTTCCGGCGCTGCGCTCGAGACTCGTGGGTTGATTTCTCGAGGCGTTGCGAAGGACTTCAATGGTCCGATTCAGCACTTTCTGGGGGAGTTCGATTATCTCGTCTGCGGGGGGGGGGCTGCAAAGGGAATTACAGCGACGAGGACTTGGTGAAGGTCTACCCGGCGGCAAGCGTGAGGGAGACGTATATTCAGCCTGGCGCGGGACATGGGCTGCCGTTGCATCGGAACGCTAGTGCTGGGTATGAGGTTACGTTGGGCTTCTTGGCGAGGAACGGGCTGTAGATGCAAATGAGTCAGGGGATTCAGTGAGGGAGAGTAGTGTGTTTGACCAGGTGGTAGAGAAGACAAGATTGCTAGTAGAATGCTCGTTCGTATATATAATCGGCATCTGTGTAGAAGTGCAAGTAATCTACTCCCGGTCACTCAGAAGGCTCGAAGAGATACTATGCTAAAAACGAGGACCTGCCTTGCCCGTGTCCGCGCGAAGGGCAGTACATGTAGTTACATGTCAGGTCCAGTCACCTCCAAATCTGTGTTGGTACCATAGTCACTCAAGGATCAGCGACAAAACGCTCTGTTGCTTCCACTGCACTGAGCTCATCCTCGATTGGAGAGTATGAGAAAAAGCAGTGCAGAATGCGATGGAGTACCAATAAACTGAGACTTCCAATACATCATATGCTGTAGTCATACCCCGAAATCCCGGAGCGGTACGTATACCGTTCGTCACCATCCAAACGCCGTCGCTCAATGCAGATGCTCAAGACCACGCTCCTACTGATGCAAAGGCTCCTCACTCTGGCTTCCCTGCCTGTCCCCCTCCTCTGCCTGCCTATCCTCAACAGCCTTCTTGTCCGCATGCTTCTCCGGATCAAACACATACATCGGCCACTCGCAGCCGATTGTCCTCTTGACGATCACCGGCAACTTGCTCCATATCGCTGGCGGCATAGGGATCAAAATGCTGGTATCATGGAGGTACTTCTCGTACTGTGGCCAGCCGACGCCTTTCTCGAAGCGCTTTTTAGCGCCGGGACGCTCTTGAAGGTTCAGGCCGGAGACGAAGAGCAGGAGGGTGGTAAGGAGGATCCAGCCGACTGCTGAGGCGTAGAGAGCCGCGTAGGGACCGGGGTAAACAGAGAGGAAACCGTAGGAAGCCGGAGTGACGGCAATCATGTAGATCGCTGAAGACAGTATGTTAGTGACTGCACATCACACCAGCTGGTGGTAAGGAAGCGACTTACAAACTTGCACCATGATCTCGCCAAAGTAGTTCGGATGCCGACTCCACTTGAAGAAACCCACATCACAAACAGCACCCGGCTGCTTGCCAGGCCCTTGCTTGAAGCGGTACTTCTGGATATCCGCAATGGCCTCCATCAAGAACGCAATGGCAAAGATGATCACACCAATGACGTCCGTAGCGTGTCCAAACTTCGGCTGATACGGTCGCGTAGCCTCCAACACCGCAGGACTATTCAGGATCGTGACGGGCAGGCTAACAACCCACACCCACAACATCTGCGCCACCCAGAAGCCCAAGAACGGGAAGAACTTATCCCGCTTGTCGTCAAAGCGATCATCCTTGCCAGTCTTCAAGATTCGGAATAGCAGAAAAGCAGACAGCCGTGCGCCCCACAGCATGATGAAGATACTCGTGACGATCTGCCTGGCGTTCGTGGAGCCGCCCATGGCTAGGGTCATGATGGCCAGCCATACGAAGTTCGTCCCGCCCATGAAATCAGTGAGCTTGTCGAACTTGAGCGTGAACGCTATGGCGAAGCCGATCAATTGGTATGCGACTGTGACTAGCAGGGTGATGGCGAGGTAGTAGTCATCCAGAACATGGATGGGCTCATGCGTGAAGCGCGCGAGCGATATCGAGTTGCCCATGCTGGCGGTGTTGTGAGCGTTGCGGAGAGGAGCCTTGTGTGAGTGGCCTCAACTACGACCAGAGGAAAAGAGTGGTCAGAATTTTGTCAATGCAGATAGTGGCTCAGACGGTGTTTTCATGCCGTCTTGAGCGGGCTCAAAAGTCCTGACGTCCTGTGGTGCCTTCCTCGCAAACGACGTCATGCAAGATGCTTGACTAAACAACCTTAATCCCAAAGTGGAGCTGAACGCGAGATCGGATCGCGCTTTCCATCCACGTGCGCTGCCGATCGCGAGCCTTGTCATCTTACCTAACCTCCCACAACTTCCGCACCTCACCCGGTCTGATACAGCGCATCGAGTGGGACAAACACCTGACGTACCGACTACATCGCCGATAATGCGTCTCGCCGAGCTTCTGACTGACCTCACGACGTTGAGTCCAGAGGTTTGCGTAAGTCGCAGTTCCTCTGCCGTAGATCAAATCGGAAGACACCATCGTCTGATACCATTCGCAGGACCCCAAAGTTGCGTCTGCGCTTGTCAACGCGAGGCCAGGGGGCAGTGCTGCTCCGGCATCAACGAGCGATGACCAGGACGTAGATCTAAAGCGTGCCAAGGACTTACTACAGCTGCACGCAGATGTCAAGCTGGCGCATGCCCATGGCGTGGACGAAGAGTTGAACGATGCGCGACACGCCGTGGAAGTCGTCTTGCGGGAGCTATGAGCGATCACGGGACCGGCTTGGGACTAAGACGACCATGTATCACCGATGCACTCAAATCTGATGAGCATTCCAGCCTCGACGCGTGATCGATTGCTGTGGATCGCACTGGTACACGCTACTTTCAATCATCTAGGCTCTGTAAGAACTACTCACAACTGCGCAAGCCGTCTTAGGCGCGCTCACAACCCGCCATAACGCCATGCATCTTAATTCACCCGCACTCCTGTCATTGCTTCGATGACACAGACTGTGTATGATGCTTCTCCAGGACCTTCTTCTGCTCTTCCTCAGCCTTGATCTCCCTGACCTTGGCAAGCACCACCTGCATGATGTCAGCACATACAGCAGAAGACTATCTCGCATAGCACGACTCACCTCGCGAAAGATCGCCCCCTTCGCGATCTTACTCAGACTCCGCTTTCTTGGCGGCCCATCAGGAGGCTTCAATCCACCCGCCGCACTGCCCTTGTCGTGCGCAGTCATAGCCTCTCTCGCGGCCTGCTTCGCATCCGCAGGAACATCAGCCTGCATCGGTGCGTCCTCCTCCTCGTCCTCCTGCATCTTCAACGCCTCAATTCGGTTCGCAAGCTTGACAAGCTCAATACCCCTCTTCAACCGCGCCTTAGCCATGTACGCCTTGATCTCAGGCAGCAAGTCGTGATCCGTTGCGCCCTGTCCAGCAATCCACGGATCCCGGAGTGCCTGGCTGGATGTCGCGCGGTCGCTGGGTTCGGGCTTGAGCAGCGAGTTGATGAATGACTTTGCCTCGTTCGAGACATCCTTCCAGTACCTCTCATGGTAAATGACCCTTCCATGCTTTGTCTCATCGATCAGATCTTGTAGACTCTCGCTCCGAAACGGTGAGTATCCACACAGCAGCGTGTACGTGATGACGCCCAGCGACCACATATCCACCGGCTTGCTATGCCCCCTCTTCAGCATCACCTCCGGTGCCGCGTACCCGAAGCTCCCCGCCATGGTCTTGAGCACGCCATCCGGAGAGTCCAAATGCTTCGCAATGCCAAAGTCCGCCAGCACCAGATCCGAATGCTCCTCCCGCGTCAAGTAAAGCAAGTTCTCCGGCTTCAGATCCCGATGCACAACATTATTCTGATGCAGATAATCCACCGCCTCCAGCACCTGCCGAATAGTCTGACTAGCATCCTTCTCGGTAAACTTCCCCTTCTCGCAAATCCGATCAAACAGCTCCCCTCCAGTAGCCAGCTGCGTGACAATATAGTACTTATCCCGACTTTCGAACCAGTCCACGAACCGGACTATGTGCGGATGCCGCAGATTCTGCAGCATCTCCAGCTCGTCGTAGACCATCTTGTCGTTGCCTTTGACGTTCTTCTTGAGGATTATCTTCACGGCGACTTTGCCAGAAGGCCCTTCGGCTTCTTTGACGATGCCATAGGTGCCTGCTCCGAGAGTGCGGCCGAAGCGGTATTTGGTTTTGCGGTCGTAGGAGTCGGGTTGGCCGTGCAGCTTGTTAAGCATATTGGACACTAGTCGTCTGTCAGCTTCACGTGCTCGTATTCATGTGACTCGACGTTGTCATGTTGTTGTCAGCAGTGTGCGGCTCTTCGTTCAGTCGTTCGAGCCTTCTGCGGTACGAGGATAGTGGTAGACATACACGACATGGCTGCCTGCCGTTCAGGCGCCTTGGGATTGTCTCTGAGGACTGGGCGAGCTGCTTCGGCTAGCTGATCGAGCTGATGATGTTGTTTGGCTTGCTATACGGGAGTGAATCGCAGATGGGGGAACAAAGGCTGATCTTCACGCAAGCTCAAGTATAATCTCAGGCACAAAGGGACATCGCACTACAGGACTTGCAGTGTATCGATGGGAGATGCAGTCAACAGAAGTGAGTTCGATGTGGCTGAGTTTCCCAGCGGCTGGGCTCCTGCTGCGCATGCTGTAGTGGGGCCAGATTTAGGCTTCTGAGATCTCCCTGCCTGCAGATGCTCTAGACAAGCATATATCGCGCCGCGAGTCCGATTCTCTTGCATACATGCTACTCCGAGCCTATGTGAAGCTAAGCGGCAATCATCCCGGGGTATTCGGTCGAGAAAGGCGCACTGGAGGCAATGTATTAGCTATCGTCTGGCCGAGGGCTGAACACAACCACCCCCACTTGCGGGAGTTGCCGGCGGTTCACTCGTGGAAGGCACGTGCCTCTCCATGAAAGTGAAGTGAAGTCACTTTGCGTAAAAGTAGTCAATCACGACAAAAGCTTCGTTGACCACCAAAGACCCTCCTAGCGCATTAAAAAGACTGCGCTTGCTCTCTCGTACCACCAGCAAGCTTTTGGTCGCCTGTAGCACAAACAGCATCACAATATCATCTGTACCTGCCCTGGTCAACTCCAGCCTCGCGCTTTCCGGCCCATCCTGCACGACTCTCTCCAATCCTACCCCATCATGGACGCCAAACAACTCCACGAGACCGGCCGACAGATCTCCAAAGTCCTCGACAGCGGCGATCCCTCATCGACAGTCTTCAGCATCCTCTCCCCCCTGCACAAATGGACCGCAACCGAAGATCTGCTTCGCCAATCCAAGATAGGTGTCTCCGTTGCACGACTACGGCAGCATAAGGATCCCAAAGTCGCGGCGGAAGCTTCGAAGCTGGTGAACAAGTGGAAGAATGATGTGAAGGTCACTGCGAGGAAGTCGACTGGGAGTCCGGCGCCGGGGAGCAAGGCAAATGGCGCAAGTAGTGGAGTCAGCAGTCCAGCACCGCAGAAGAGTGAAGCCACGGCGGTCAAGAAGGAGAGTAGGAAAAGCACGGTTGATCCGGCGAAGC
>KZ111163.1:508147-519418 GCA_002077045.2 Rachicladosporium sp. CCFEE 5018
TCTGATATGACTTTGGCGTATTTGCGTTGGGAGGACTTCATGTCCAGGATCTTCCCAGCAACACTTACTGGTGCCTAGACTGCTCGGATACCTGGACGGTCAAGGGTCGCATACATTGTCAGCAATCTTAGCACTAAGGCAGAAAAGCGTACGACATGCCCTCATGTGCAAGGCACTTGCGCTGGCCCACTGTGCAATACTCCCGGAGCACTGATGGCACGCCGCCATAGCTCGATACTGAGGACCGGTATCTAATGATGGCTACATAAAGTCGTTGTCATGTCCAGGAGAACGGTCATCTACTCCCAACTGCGGAGCTTACCACCAATCTCATCGGCTGCAAACCCTAGGACCAAGCAAGACTGCTTCGCCTTGTCATCTACAACTCCTGCAGTCACCTTAAGACTGAAAGATGAAGCCCTGCTTCATCCCACGCGCTCACAGCGCTCTGGACAACAGCGATTGCGATGCCGATCCACTCCCAAGACCTGGACTGTCACGAGCTTATGCTAAATATCCCGATCACCGCCAACAACTACGTCCTCGATATCAAGAAAGCAACCACAGAAACGGAGCTTGCCGAGTTCGTAGACGGGCTTGATCGTTGGTCGGCTCCCAACCTCACCCAGCGGATCACAGGTCGTCTGAACGTCACTGCCAGCTACTCGATCCACGCGCAGCTCTGCTTCCCGCAGTAGGAAAAGGACAAGCACATTATGCAGATCTTGACTCATGGAGTCATGTTCGATCATCGTTACTGTGAGTGTACATCTCTAGCTTAGTCGTGATAAAGCAGACTGAGATAGCTGGCAGGGGACGCCACGATCGACCGCAAGCATTGCTCGTACGTCTACGCCGCCGTCAATGCCGGGTACACAGTCCTCAACTACGATCGCCTCGGCAATCTCTTCTCCGAGAAGCCTGATCCCTTCGACGCCGTCCAGGGGCCTACAGAAATCGAAATCCTCCGAGTCCTCACCGAGAAAGCTCGTGCCGGTACTCTCCTCGCCGCATCAGACCCTTCCAACCCTCTCCCTCGCACCCTCCATCTCCCAGCCTTCGACAAAGTCGGCACGTCGCTCAAAGACTGGGCTCACAGATCACGAACGCCTTCTTAGTCCAATACGGCCACCTCTCCTCGGCAGCGATCCTCACCTTCTCACTCAAGAACGGCCGCGTGCCAGGCGCAGTCTACGCCTTAGTCCAGGCGGCGCCTGCCAACCCAGCACTTTTTGCCTTCTATCCTGCTGAATACTTCACGATGGCATCACGCAATACTCTGCAAACAGTATTCCTGCACCGCAACAGCGTCACGGATCCTGCTGGATTTACCGATGAGGTCCTCGCTTACGCGGAAAGCATCAAAGCGCCGATCGCTTCCGGCGCTGCGCTCGAGACTCGTGGGTTGATTTCCGGAGGCGTTGCGAAGGACTTCAATGGTCCGATGCAGCACTTTCTGGGGGAGTTCAATTATCTCGTCTGCCGGGGGGACTGCAAAGGGAATTACAGCGACGAGGACTTGGTGGAGGTCGACCCGGCGGCAAGCGTGGGGGAGACGTATATTCAGCCTGGCGCGGGACATGGGCTGCCGTGCATCGGAACGCTAGCGCTGGGTATGAGGTTACGTTGGGCGTCTTAGCGAGGAACGGGCTGTAGATGCAGATGAGTCAGGGGATTCAGTGAGGGAGAGTAGTGTGTTTGACCAGGTGGTAGAGAGGACAAGATTGCTAGTAGAACGCTCCTTCGTACATATAATCGGCATCTGTGTAGAAGTGCAAGTAATCTATTCCCGGTTACTCAGAAGGCTCGAAGAGATACTATGCTAATAACCCGGACCTGCCTTGCCCGTGTCCGCGCGAAGGGCAGTACATGTAGTTACATGTCAGGTCCAGTCACCTCCAAATCTGTGTTGGTACCATAGTCACTCAAGGATCAGCGACAAAACGCTCTATTGCTTCCACTGCACTGAGCTCATCCTCGATCGGAGAGTATGAGAAAAAGCAGTGCAGAATGCGATGGAGTACCAATAAACTGAGACTTCCAATGCATTATATGCTGTAGTCATACCCCGAAATCCCGGAGCGGTACGTATACCGTTCGTCACCATCCAAACGCCGTCGCTCAATGCAGATGCTCATGGTCACGCTCCTACTGATGAAAAGGCTCCTCACTCTGGCTTCTCTGCCTGTCCCCCTCCTCTGCCTGCCTATCCTCAACAGCCTTCTTGTCCGCATGCTTCTCCGGATCAAACACATACATCGGCCACTCGCAGCCGATTGTCCTCTTGACGATCACCGGCAACTTGCTCCATATCGCTGGCGGCATAGGGATCAAAATGCTGGTATCGTGGAGGTACTTCTCGTACTGTGGCCAGCCGACGCCTTTCTCGAAGCGCTTCTTAGCGCCGGGGCGCTCTTGAAGGTTCAGGCCGGAGACGAAGAGCAGGAGGGTAGTGAGGAGGATCCAGCCGACTGCTGAGGCGTAGAGAGCCGCGTAGGGACCGGGGTAGGCAGAGAGGAAACCGTAGGAAGCCGGAGTGACGGCAATCATGTAGATCGCTGAAGACAGTATGTTAGTGACTGCACATCACACCAGCTGGTGGCAAGGAAGCGACTTACAAACTTGCACCATAATCTCGCCAAAGTAGTTCGGATGCCGACTCCACTTGAAGAAACCCACATCACAAACAGCACCCGGCTGCTTGCCAGGCCCTTGCTTGAAGCGGTACTTCTGGATATCCGCGATCGCCTCCATCAAGAACGCGATAGCGAAGATTATAACGCCAATCACATCCGTAGCGTGCCCAAACTTCGGCTGATACGGTCGCGTAGCCTCCAGTACCGCAGGACTGTTCAAAATCGTGACAGGCAGCGACACGACCCACACCCACAGCATTTGCGCCACCCAGAAACCCAGGAAGGGAAAGAACTTATCCCGCTTATCGTCGAAGCGATCATCCTTTCCAGTCTTCAAGATCCGGAACAGCAAGAAAGCAGACAATCGTGCGCCCCAGAGCATGATGAAGATACTCGTGACGATTTGCCTTGCGTTCGTGGAGCCACCCATGGCTAGGGTCATGATAGCCAGCCATACGAAGTTTGTGCCGCCCATGAAGTCAGTGAGCTTGTCGAACTTAAGCGTGAATGCTATGGCGAAGCCGATGAGTTGGTAGGCGACTGTGACGAGGAGGGTGATGGCGAGGTAGTAGTCATCTAGGACGTGGATGGGCTCGTGCGTGAAGCGCGCGAGGGATATGGAGTTGCCCATGTTGGCAGTGTTGTGGGTGTCGCAGCGGGAGGTATGGTATATCTGACCGCAAATTACGATCAGATGGAGTGAAAGGCGAAATATGTATCTAGAACAGAGCGTGGCTCAGACGATGTTTTCATACCGTCTTGGGCCGGCTCAAAAGTCCTCACGTTCTGTGGTGCCTTCCTCGCAAACGACGTCATGCAAGATCCTTGACTAAACAACCTTAATCCCAAAGTGGAGCTGAACGCGAGATCGGTTCGCGCTTTTCGTTCACGTGCGCTGCCGATCGCGAGCCTTGCCATCTTACCTGACCTCCCACAACTTCCGCACCTCACTCGGTTTGATACAGCGCATCGAGTGGGGCAAACACCTGACGTACCGACTACATCGCGGATAATGCGTCTCGCCGAGCTTCTGACTGACCTCACGACGTTGAGTCCGGAGGTTTGCGTAAGTCGCAGTCTCTCTGCCGTAGATCAAATCGGAAGACACCATCGTCTGATACCATTCGCAGGACCCCAGAGCTGCGTCTGCGCTTGTCAACGCGAGGCCAGGGGGCAGTGCTGCTCCAGCACCAACGAGCGATGACCAGGACGTAGATCTAAAGCGTGCCAAGGACTTACTACAGCTGCACGCAGATGTCAAGCTGGCGCATGCCCATGGCGTGGACGAAGAGTTGAACGATGCGCGACACGCCGTGGAAGTCGTCTTGCGGGAGCTATGAGCGATCACGGGACCGGCTTGGGACTAGGACGACCATGTATCACCGATGAACTCAAATCTGATGAGCATTCCAGCCTCGACGCGTGATCGATTGTTGTGGATCGCACTGGCACACGCTACTTTCAATCATCTAGGCTCTGTAAGAACTACTCACAACTGCGCAAGCCATCTTAGGCGCGCTCACAACCCGCCATAACGCCATGCATCTTAGGTCACCCGCACTCCTGTCATTGCTTCGATGACACAGACTGTGTGTGATGCATCTCCAGGACTTTCTTCTGCTCTTCCTCAGCTTTGATCTCTCTGACCTTGGCAAGCACCACCTGCATGATGTCAGCACATACAGCAGAAGACTATTTCGCATAGCACGACTCACCTCGCGAAAGATCGCCCCCTTCGCGATCTTACTCAGACTCCGCTGTCTTGGCGGCCCATCAGGAGGCTTCAATCCACCCGCCGCACTGCCCTTGTCGTGCGCAGTCATGGCCTCTCTCGCGGCCTGCTTCGCATCCGCTGGAACATCAGCCTGCATCGGTGCGTCCTCCTCCTCGTCTTCCTGCATCTTCAACGCCTCAATTCGGTTCGCAAGCTTGACAAGCTCAATACCCCTCTTCAACCGCGCCTTAGCCATGTACGCCTTGATCTCAGGTAGCAGATCGTGATCCGTTGCGCCCTGTCCAGCAATCCACGGATCCCGTAATGCCTGGCTGGATGTTGCGCGGTCGCTGGGTTCGGGCTTGAGCAGCGAGTTGATGAATGACTTTGCCTCGTTCGAGACATCCTTCCAATACCTCTCATGGTAAATGACCCTTCCATGCTTTGTCTCATCGATAAGATCTTGTAGACTCTCGCTCCGAAACGGTGAGTATCCACACAGCAGCGTGTACGTGATGACGCCCAGCGACCACATATCCACCGGCTTGCTATGCCCCCTCTTCAGCATCACCTCCGGTGCCGCGTACCCGAAGCTCCCCGCCATGGTCTTGAGCACGCCATCCGGAGAGTCCAAATGCTTCGCAATGCCAAAGTCCGCCAGCACCAGATCCGAATGCTCCTCCCGCGTCAAGTAAAGCAAGTTCTCCGGCTTCAGATCCCGGTGCACAACATTATTCTGATGCAGATAATCCACCGCCTCCAATACCTGCCGAATAGTCTGACTGGCATCCTTCTCCGTGAACTTCCCCTTCTCGCAAATCCGATCGAACAGCTCTCCTCCTGTAGCCAGCTGCGTGACGATATAGTACTTGTCTCTGCTCTCGAACCAGTCCACGAAGCGGACTATGTGCGGATGTCGCAGGTTCTGTAGCATTTCGAGCTCGTCGTAGACCATCTTGTCATTGCCTTTGACATTCTTTTTGAGGATTATCTTGACGGCGACTTTGCCGGAGGGGCCTTCGGCTTCTTTGACGATGCCATATGTCCCTGCGCCGAGGGTGCGGCCGAAGCGGTATTTCGTTTTGCGGTCGTAAGAGTCGGGTTGGCCGTGCAGCTTGTTAAGCATGTTGGACACTAGTCGTCTGTCAGCTTCACGTGCTCGTATTCATGTGACTCGACGTTGTCATGTTATTGTCAGCAGTGTGCGGCTCTTCGTGCAGTCGTTCGAGCCTTCTGCGGTACGAGGATAGTGGTAGACATACACGACATGGCTGCCTGCTGTTCAGGCGCCTTGGGATTGTCTCTGAGGACTGGGCGAGCTGCTTCGGCTAGCTGATCGAGCTGACGGTGTTGTTTGGCTTGCTAGACGGGAGTGAATCGCAGCTGGGGGAACAAAGACTGATCTTCACGCAAGCTCAAGTATAATCTCAGGCACAAAGGGACATCGCACTACAGGACTTGCAGTGTATCAATGGGAGATGCAGTCAACAGAGGTGAGTTCGATGTGGCTGAGTTTCCCAGCGGCTGGGCTCCTGCTGCGCATGCTGTAGTGGGGCCAGATTTAGGCTTCTGAGATCTCCCTGCCTGCAGATGCTCTAGACAAGCATATATCGCGCCGCGAGTCCGATTCTCTTGCATACATGCTATCCCGAGCCTATGTGGAGCTAAGCAGTAATCATCCCGGGGTAGTCGGTCGACAAAGGCGCACTGGAGGCAATGTATTAGCTATCATCTGGCCGAGGGCTGAACACAACCACCCCCACTTGCGGGAGTTGCCGGCGGTTCACTCGTGGAAGGCACGTGCCTCTCCATGAAAGTGAAGTGAAGTCACTTTGCGTAAAAGTAGTCAATCACGACAAAAGCTTCGTTGACCACCAAAGCCCTCCTCGCGCATTAAAAAGACTGCGCTTGCTCTCTCGTACCACCAGCAAGCTTCTGGTCGCCTGTAGCACACACAGCATCACAAGATCATCTGTACCTGCCCTGGTCAACCCCGGCCTCGCGCTTTCTGGCCCATCCTGCACGACTCTCTCCAATCCTACCCCATCATGGACGCCAAACAACTCCACGAGACCGGCCGACAGATCTCCAAAGTCCTCGACAGCGGCGATCCCTCATCGACAGTCCTCAGCATCCTCTCCCCCCTGCACAAATGGACTGCAACCGAAGATCTGCTTCGCCAATCCAAGATAGGTGTCTCCGTTGCACGACTACGGCAGCATAAGGATCCCAAAGTCGCGGCGGAAGCTTCGAAGCTGGTGAACAAGTGGAAGAATGATGTGAAGGTCACTGCGAGGAAGTCGACTCGTAGTCCGGCGCCGGGGAGCAAGGCGAATGGCGCAAGTAGTGGAGTCAGCAGTCCAGCACCGCAGAAGAGTGAAGCCACGGCGGTCAAGAAGGAGAGTAGGAAAAGCACGGTTGATCCGGCGAAGCGAAATAGTAAGGAGGATGGGGTTAGCACTGCAGTGACGGGAAATCAGACGAGAGACAGCTGTGTGAAGTTGATGTACGACGGGTTGGCGTTCATGTCGGAAGAGGGTATGTTGACCTCAACGATATAGGTGTCTGGAATGACAGCACTAACAACGAGGCAGGCCCGGACGAGATAATGGCAGTGGCGCGCAGCGTAGAGCTCGCAGCCTACAACAAGCTGCAACCCGAGACTTCCACAGAGTACAAAGCGAAGATGCGGTCGTTGTTCCAGAACCTCAAAGTCAAGGGCAACTCCGACTTACGGCAAACTGTCTTCAATGGCAGCATCACAGCCGAGAAATTCAGTGCGCTTCGCCCTTGACCCTGCATTCACGCTCATACTGACGTCCATCACAGTCAACATGAGCAGCGACGAGCTCAAGTCAGAAGAGAAGCGTAAAGCTGACGCTGCGCTTGAAAAAGAGAACATGCGCGTTGCCATGACCGCAGAGGATCTAAAAGCTATCTCGACTACGTACGTACCCTTCCCCCTTACTCTGCTCACCTCACAACATAGTCTACTCGGCTCTGGACGATAAGAGACCCCATATCCTGTGTGCCCTCCATAAGAGCACACAGGGTATGGGGTCGCTTTGCGTCCGCCGAAATCAGCCCTTCGCTTTTGCCCCCTTGGATACGCTCAGCGCAAATTGCTGACATACTCACAGTATGACTTGCGGCAAATGCAAAGTGAACAAAGTCGCTTACTCGCAGGCCCAGACGAGAGCAGCTGACGAGCCTATGACTACGTTCTGCGAGTGCATGAACTGCGGTAATCGGTGGAAATTCTCTTGATCCATCACGACGCGCTGGGAGTGCTTTGAGGGAGCGAGAGCGTTATCGGCGTTACTTTCCAGCATCTCTCGGGGAAACAGGTTATGTGTACGATGCAAGAAGGCTGCGTGGGTGAGCACTGGAGCTGCCAGGGGCTCGGTTGAAACTGCGCCACCGCGACTGCGTCCAATGGTGATGGAGTCTAGAGACACCACGGACTTGTCGACGTATTGAGAGCATCCACGACTTGCTGCTCAGCCACCTACGATCAGGTATGCTAGAGATGCAGGCACATGACCGCGGCAGGCGCTTTACTCCGGCCGAGGCGCCGTTGCGAAGCGTGCGGGCAGCGGGCGGGACGCGATGCCATGGACAGGCAGCAGGATAAGATAGCATAGTAATGATTAAAACGTGGCAAGAAGTACCTAGGTTGGCGCGTCCAGGAGTAGGGGTTGACAGGCTGTGTATGGTAGCGCGAAATTGCCCTCCTACGCTCTTTCCCCCGCGAAAGCCTATTGCTGTGGTGTCTCGAAATGACTTCACTTGTCGCAAACGTGCCGAGGCATGTATTTCATCAAGCGTCTACCTTCCTGCGCGCGGCGCCAATGCTATGCTGTCTCGCATGTGCAGCACAGCAGTGGAGTGTATAAGTAGGAGCGTAGAGCCTAGCCACCATCAAGGCTCATTGCCCCTCCCCAAGTGCACATTCGCAACGCAAAACAATTCATATCACCTCCATCAATCCACTTCACCATCTGGACCAACCCAACCAACTCCCAGATCCCCCACCCCACCCAGCAACCATGGCCGTCCCCCTAACCACCACCGCCCAGAACTTCAGCGGCACCTACACCATGAACAAAACCCTCGGCGACAGCTCCGACGAAATGCTCAAAATGCAAAACATCGGCTGGATCGTGCGCAAAGTCATCGCCAACTCCGCAGTAACCACCACCTTGAAGCAATACACCGATGACAAGGGTCTGCAGAAGATTGATTTGGAGCAGCTGAGTACGGGGGGGATGAAGACTGATGAGGAGAGGTTTCTGGATTGGGAGTGGAGGGATACGACGGATAAGGTTTGGGGGAAGGTCAAGGGGCGGGCAAGGTATGTTGTTGTTTGTTGTGGGAGGTTGTGGGAGGGATTGGTGCTGACTTGAGGCAGGTTGATAAAGGTTGACACGATTACCGACCCGTACTTGAAGGAGGGGTGGAGCCAGGACTGCCTTGAGGGCGAGGTGTTGGAGAACGAGATCGAAAGTCTGACGGAGGGATGGAAGGTGTTGCAGATTTGGGGGTTTGCTGAGGTTGATGGGAAGAGGCGGCAGGTCAGGCGCGTGAGGTGTAATAAGGTCAAGAAGGAGTTGAAGATTCGGTTGGTGTATGACTGGCAGGCTTGAGCTGGCGACTATGCGTTGTAGGGGTTGTATCTAGGGTTTCCGGCTGCTGCGATACTGACTACCACGGAGTCAGTAAAGGATTATGTAGACAGACGCAAAGTAGTGAGATGTATCTTCGTGCGTTCAGAGAGAAGATTAGAAGTCCGCATCAGCCTGTGTAGAGTGATGTCTGGGTAAGTGCTGTGAAGCCGAATCCGAGGAACATCAGCTCAAGGCTCTTGGTCTAAGGATGACTGAAGTTTCTCATCACTGCATGTAGGGGAAGAGGTACTGGACTGACCGATTGGTGCTATCGCCTTGCACAAATAAGTTCCACGAGGTTCTCGGTCCTTTGACCGAGACGGTCCCGACCAGGTTCTGCTATGCATCACCTACGTGTCCACACGCGGCGATTGATGGAAGATTTCGCCGCGCCACGTCGTTGACCTCGTGGCTAGACGATATTCGCGGCAATGGAGTCGCAGGGTGTGCTCTGCCGTGTTGAGCCCGATGAGACTGCTCACGATCAATGGTTCAGAAGAGGGTAGGATGATATTGAAGCAGGGCGATCCATATTTTGAAGGTCTGCCCATCAATAATCGAGCTCAACACTCGCAGACTTTAGCTCGTCAAGCTCGCGCACAAGGCGGCGATGCGTCCTTGCACCTTCCACCGGGTACTGCTTCTCGACATACTTCTCCCACTTTCGCTTGTGTCGTTCGTCGTACGGAACTTCTTCCTTTCGTATTCGTTTGTCCTTCGAGGAGCTGTTTGTAGCATGCGAGCTCTCACTGCGACTGCTTTGAGATTGCTGCCTCGGTGCCGGTCGCGACTTTGCGTGTTTGTGCTTAGTACTTGCGAAGGCTCGAAGCTCTGGCTCAAGGCTTGAGTCGCGTGAGCGAGGTAAGCGAGGATCCAGCTCCAGCACATCGGGCGTGTCGATCGCTTGTGGTTCGTACTCAGCATTGTCGTCATTGGCCCCGTCGGCATTCTGCGCGTTCTGAAGAGCCACCATCTCGCTGTGGCGAAACATAGCAATCTGCTCATCAGTGAGGGACCGCTTCGCTCCATCATCGTACCATCCAAGGCCATCCGGGTCATCAGCGATCTGCAGCTCTAGTGGATCGCCGAGAGCCTGCTCAGCACTGACGAAAAAGGTCTCAGGTTTGGTGTCATCGCCAAAATGAAAGAACTGGAAAGCCAAGAGATCATCCTTACGCTGCAGTCAGTACTTACCTCGTCACTTCTGGCACTGTACAACGCGTTATTACCTCTGTGACTGTGGGGACGACCAATTGCGGCTCATGCACGCAGCTTTGCGAGCCCATCTGAGTCGTCTTTACAGCGCGCCGAGCCTCCTTCTTGGCTTGCGTCTTCGCCTTTGAGGCTTGCTTCCAATTTCGCTCCCGAGCAGCTCGACCGTGTGGCATGTGGAGTCGTTGACGAAGTATTGGCGGCGCGGTGCCAATCAAATTGTGTCAAATCATGAGCGTGACAGGAATGAGAGTCGCGTAGAAGGTCGCGCTTTGGAGTAGTATTGCGCGGCAGGACGTTTCTCCGCTGCCGTGCCTTTTACGTTTCTCCCAGAGCTCCGAGCAAGAAGTGACGAGTGGCCAGTGATCCCAGCTAGTTCATGACTGCTTGCTCCAACGTTTCTTGTTCTCTTCGAAACGTACTGCCCTTGGGCACACTCGCCGCGACCATGTCGGCAGTACTCATGACCAACGTAGACAAGAAGTTGCTTCGTACGACCAAATTCCCTCCGGAGTTCGACAAGAAAGTTGACATGGAAAAGGTCAATGTGCCTGTGATCAAGAAGTGGGTGGCCGACGAAATAGCCCGAATCCTCAATAGCGACGACGATATCGTCGCAGAGCTAGTCTACAATGTACTCGAGGAAGCACGATACGTAAATCTAGCCTCAAGCTGGCAGAAATGAGCGATGGCTGACCTCCCATAGCCCAAGATCAAAGAGCTGCAAATCCTCATTACCGGCTTCCTGGACAAAGACGCGCCGAAGTTCAGCAAAGATCTGTGGAAGCTTCTGATGAGTGCGCAGAATGGTGCCAAGGGTGTACCGCAAGAGCTCCTTGAGGCAAAGAAGCAAGAGCTGGAACAGCAGCAGGTGAGCATTGGATCTACGCAGATGAAATGTGCAGCACTGACAGTACATAGGTGGAAGAAGAGAAAGCGAAACAGGAAGCGATCAAGCGCCAGCAAGCTGAGCAAGAGCGAGAGCGTGAGCTGGCTCGCACGCGAGATCGCGAACGAGACAATCGCCGAGGCCGCGGTGGCT
>KZ111163.1:519518-538095 GCA_002077045.2 Rachicladosporium sp. CCFEE 5018
GAGTTCGACAAGAAAGTTGACATGGAAAAGGTCAATGTGCCTGTGATCAAGAAGTGGGTGGCCGACGAAATAGCCCGAATCCTCAATAGCGACGACGATATCGTCGCAGAGCTAGTCTACAATGTACTCGAGGAAGCACGATACGTAAATCTAGCCTCAAGCTGGCAGAAATGGGCAATGGCTAACCTCCCATAGCCCAAGATCAAAGAGCTGCAAATCCTCATTACCGGCTTCCTTGACAAAGACGCGCCGAAGTTCAGCAAAGACCTGTGGAAGCTTCTGATGAGTGCGCAGAATGGTGCCAAGGGTGTACCGCAAGAGCTCCTTGAGGCAAAGAAGCAAGAGCTGGAACAGCAGCAGGTGAGCATTGGATCTACGCAGATGAAATGTGCAGCACTGACAGTACATAGGTGGAAGAAGAGAAAGCGAAGCAGGAAGCGATCAAGCGCCAGCAAGCTGAGCAAGAGCGAGAGCGTGAGCTGGCTCGCACGCGAGATCGCGAACGAGACAATCGCCGAGGCCGCGGTGGCTTCGGCGGCCGAGACAGTGATCGCAGACCTACTTACAGAGACTCGCGTTCTCCACCTCCAAGGACACGGGACGATCGATACAGAGCGGCACCACCAACACGCGGTATTGACAGCTACATCCCAGGCCGCGGACAGCGTGACGATCGGCCACGTCGTCGACGATCGCCGAGCTATCATCGATCGCCCACTCGATCGCCGTCCCCTCGACCTCGCCGTCGACGACACAGCTCTGCGAGCAAGTCGAGATCGCGTTCTCCGCCACGAAAGGTCCGCAAGAACAGCGATGAGGCAGACCGCAGCGTGGACGTGAAGGAGAAGAGCCAGAAACATCGGGGGAGCAGCAAAGACTCCCACTCACGTTCTCCAACCCGCAAACGTCGCTCACGATCTCCCAGACGCCGCCCCGAAATCCACCGCCGCCAACGATCGCCCTCATACTCCGATCGAAGCCGCTCACCACCGCGCAAGAAGCGCTCTCGTAGAGACTCGCCGTCTCGATCCCGGTCCCCTCCTCCACACCGCCGGCGCAATAGCTCGAGCACCCGCCTTCGATCACGGACACCCCCGAGAAGGACAGAGAAGCACAAAGAGAAGGAGGATCTGCTGGGGAAGCCCGACAGGCGTGATAAGCGCAGGCTGAGTCCAGGTAGGTTGAGCGTTGCTTCGAGTCGAAGTGAGACACCGCAGCAGAAGGCGGGCAGTAGCGCAGACGACAAGTGAGGTCGATGACATGCTCGACATCACAGACACACCACCAAGAGACTGCACGGTCTGCAAGAGCTCAGAAGAAGCCATCTTGCGAGAGCAGCACAACAGGCAAGATCAGATGCAGTGGTGAGCATACTTCATTTCAGTAGCTATATAACAGCACACTTGAATGGCAGTCCACAAGGCCCCTCACTCTTGTTCTCCTCCCGCGCCTGCGGTGCAGAAGAAGTCTGCTGTGCTTGTCCGCTCGTGCCAGCACCATTGGTCGTCGCTGCTGCTGGTGCTGCCGTGGTGGCCGGCTCGGACTTCGCAGCAGCTGCTACAGGCTCCTCGGCCTTCTTCTCGCCGCCATCTAGTCACGCGAAGTTGACGCGAGCCACGGTCTCGTAGAACATTTTGCCCTGGGCAGTAGCAACCCTGAGCTCCTTCTCGGTGGGCTGGCGAGAGCCATCGCCGCTCTGTAATGGCTGTCAGTGAGCGCACTGTCAAGAACTGCATGATCAAAACTCACCGCGAAAGTACCAGCGCCCCAAGCTGATCCACCACGGACCTCAGAGTTGTCACCGAGATCTGGGAACACAGTCTTGTACCCAAGCGGCACGTAAATGAAACCGTGGTGAGCGAACGTGCTCATAGTCGCCAACGCAGTGCTCTCCTGCCCGCCACCCTGCGTGGCAGTGCTGACGAACAGCCCAGCGTACTTGCCCCAGAAGCCACCAGTCTGCCACTGCCCACCAGTGCTGTCCCAGAACTGCCTGAACTGCGCAACGTGGTTGCCGTAGCGGGTTGGGATGCCAAAGAGGATGCCATCGTACTGCTCGAGCGTGTTGGGGGAGTCGAGGGTGGGGATCGAGGAGTCCTTGGCTGGCGCGTGCATCTTTGTGAGGACTTCTTCGGGGAGAGTCTCGGGGACGCGGTAGAGGTCTACGGTGCCGCCGGCGGATTTGATGCCCTCTGCTTCGGCCTTGGCGAGTTGCTCGATGTGACCGTACATCGAGTACTGGATTGTTGTGTTAATCATGGTTCATTTGTAGTCCAATGGCTTCTTGAAAGGCCATGGGATCTAGCTTGATGTCTACCTACAAAGAGAATAGCAATCTTGGGGGCCATGGCGACGGTGTTGTGAAGTTTGTTTGATTGAGGTTTGAGTGAAATTGCAAATGGAAAGAAAATTGGGTGAGGAGAGGCAGTAAAGTGAGCTGACAGAACGGATGTATATATCTTCTCACCCCACCTCAATCCATATTACATCGAAGCTTCAAGAGCGCTCGACTGCATCAAAAGCCCCTCTTCCGAATCAAGAGAGGTTAATTATGCAGTGTTTCAGACTGCCGATGAGATGCCGTGCCAATCACTACGCTTTAGTGTGGAGACTGTCTGACTTGCAGCGTGGTAAGCAGTTGGTCATTCGAGATGTTCGCGCCCTCAACCTTGTGTTTGGCGGTCAGATCAGATTGCGGTGGCTTTCCGCGATTGGCAATCGAAAGTCGTTCGCAAGCAGTTGAAGCGCGACTCGAAGACCGACCATCGCAGAGCGTGCCACATCACCGGCGAGCAGTTGCTGTAGCTGTAGATTACCTGCGGAGTCAGCGCCGCGGTTTACTTCAGCGACCTTGCTTAGAGAGCCAGCAGCGCGTCGACAAAACTGGACTACCTCCATCAGATTATCTGCCAGTGGTAGTCCTGCTTACAGCTGTATGCGGCTGCATATCTTGCCAGATCTTGCAGCAATGAATTGAGGGGTGATATCGATTGATTCCAGATCGCTTGCCGCTTATGCAATCACCTCGAAGCACGGGTTTGCGGTGAAAGGATTACTGCGCGTGGTACCTGCATACATCAGATTAGAGGCCACGCTAGCGAGTGTGCGTAAACGGCAAGATTCGATCGCGAGGGACGTGAGGAATGGGACCTGAATGCTGAAGCCCACGTGGAGCTCGGCTTAAGGCATGAACATTGTTTGTTGCAGACTGATCGACACAGAAGCAGGTGAATGAGGTATCGCAAAGCGACAGAATAATGCTGGTGAACGGACCGAGCGGGCTTATAGACTTCTCATCCCGGATCTTCGGCCTTGGACAGACTTCGCGTTGTCGGACGTGAATCGTTGCGATCACTATCAGTGAATAAGATGTTGGTGGTGTCTGTGCCTCACCGGCGGCGCTCAGATTGCCAAACAGCGAAAACGTTACCTTCACCTAGCCCGAGATCCTGAGATCCTCGTGCCGTGGCCGACTACACTGCGAGTCTCGCTCTACTCCTGCATCCACGGAGAACGAGCTTCACTTTCGGCGTGGGCATTCAGTATTCTCGAGCGCACTATAGCCGCATTCCTCACGCTGTAATGCGATCAGTACATACCACGCTCTCTCATGTTTTCCAGCGGGTGGACTACGGAGAGCAGATGGATGGTGAAAGATGACATGCCTGAAATTCGAGGCATGTTCGTGGTTACGTCATCTTACCTGCTTACGCGATTCTCGGACCCTCCTTCGCAGCTGATTACTCTGCTTCGACGTCTTCGACTCACAGCGATCTAACCCCGACATCCGGTGCGATACGTGATCACTATCGTCCGTCTCGACTCTGATGCTGGCTACTGTTACTTTGTCAGCGCCCTTTGAGCGGACTAGCGGTGGCAAGTCTGCTGCAGATCTGCCGCTGCATGCTTAGTTCACGCAGAGTTGTCCTTTAGACTGCGGCTCTACGCAATCGGCGCTGTTATGCAGCCCTACGACGATCATGCGCGGTGCACGGTCGGAATGCTACCCATTAAGTCAGGTCGCCGGCGCGATACTTTGAAAGGTATGCCTAGCAGACTATGCGTTGCCGTATGGCCAGGCCTCGCGAAGCATGCCGTGGCCTAGATGGCGGTATCGGGACCTCAAGCACACGCGAAAGCGCGGCCAGGTAGCCAGTCATCTTGCATCCCCTATATGAGCTGGTAGGTGGCGATTTTATTTTCTCGTTGCCTACCTGAAGATGCCACACACACCCGCACAGACCTCTAGCGTTTCAACTTCAACTGGTGCATTCTGCCGGACAGCTGCGACCTACCCTACCCCACGTGGTGATCGGTCAGCCGAGCGGCGCACGCGAACCGCATGGGCTGCAGTGGAAGGTCGCTCATGGTGCATCATGTCGACGGCATGCAGTTGCGCTCGGGAACCGGCGAAGATGCGTGCATCTCCCAACATATACCCGGAGGACGTCGTACCTCTGGTCAGGACTACAACATCAAGATCACCCGACGTACACCTTCTGCCACAAGTTTGCCTGGAGATGAACTCTACCCTCACCACGGAACAGCGGATCGCCCTTTGCAAGGCCGCCGTGATACGTATCCGGACCATGCTCCGAGAGTCTCCTGGCGACTGGCGGGAGTACATCAATCTTGCGCACATGGTGACACAGCATTTGGAGACGATACCTCTCGCACAGTTCGGCCCTCTCAACGAGCAGACATGGATGATTACTAGCCTACAACAGCTAGCCATCCTGAATATGAGCGATGCTACTCTCGCGGACGTTGCGATGTGGTGCTCGCGTGCCTGGCTAGGGATACTGGTACGTGAACAAGAGAGCCTGGCTGCACTACATGGGGTCGGACGATTATGGCTCGCACGAGCCCAACCGGCTTTGACAAGAGTGCATCGAATCGATGGCAGCAACTCGTCTAGCGGCTCAAGCTCACGGCCCTCGGTGGTATCCTTTACGTCAAGCGAGGACGAGCGTCAGTCGCTGCAAGCTACGAGAGAGGCGGAGGCTAGAGTGGGGACGCCAGACTACATCGAGGCTCGTGGCTTCTTGCAACCCGCAACGGAGTATCTCGAGCGCGCAGTCGCCTCTGCGCGTTCTCAGAATCTCTTATCGGGGGATTTACTCTCAGTGGTGAGTGACATGGTACACTATCAGCGAGCGAGCATGCTAACACCACAAGACTGCCGAATCATACATGTCACTGGGGAACGTCTCAAGCCCTCGAGTCAACGAAGATTACTACCGGCGTGCTGTGCGACTTCTGCGCGCGGCTACGCTGCTTCCGGACTACACACTTTCGAGGTATCTAGCTGGGTAAGTCAACACGATGGAGTATGGCGGCTCAGACAGGTTCTAATTCGGTCACAGGTATCTTGAGGAGTACGGGCGACTCGTGGAATGATCTATCTTTTGCATATGGCGGGTGGCTGTGACGGTGAGAACGGCAAAGTAAAGGCATGAGGCTGATTGCCATGACGTCTGAGCAGTCTAGTGCTTAGACACTGGGCCAAGCGATGGCCCATTCATGTGTCGAGAACGCTAGTATGGCTCATCTGTCGTTGCCATCGTCCGCGATACGTCCGAGACGGTGCATACATCATACGGGCGAACCGAGAAAGAAGGCATTGGGCTGTCAGATAGAGTGACGTTGGAGGGTCTTACATGCACATAGATCTGCAGTCGGGTGCTGACATATGTATTTTTACGCACGGACGGTCAAGCTTTCCTCCGTCGAATTGTCGGCTCCGACTTTCCATCAGGTAGAACCCGTGCGGTGTATTGAATACTTTGATACCATCACAAATCAAATCACCCAGCGCGCAAACACATCCCTCAACACAACTCTGCCTCTATAGCCGCTGGTCAAGGTCTCTCTCACCGGTTATATCTGCTTTGACGGGCGGTCCAGATCCGATCGCATTACCAGGAGCTTTGTCAACCACATTCAGCCTTGAGCACAGCCTCGCCCTGCCGCCCACGAGTCACACTGAATACTCACCTCGCAGCGACGTCCGTTTGCGAGCTGAATTCAACCGATCGCGACTAATCTAGAGTGTTATCGCGATGTTGGACGAAAAGGAGCTTGTCCTTAATCCCATAGTGGGCGAAAGCGTTCAACACAACGCACGCGTAAGTCCGAGCTTCCGTCCTCGCCCTATAGACTCCCCCAAAACCTCTCTCGCACCTCGCGGCTCGCAAACACCTGCCATGTAACCTCACTAACGCCTCTTTTCGCCACAGACCGTCTCGAACATTCGCGCCCTGACGGCCTCGCTCTTCGGAGTCGCCGCGGGTACTCTTGGACTGGAGTCATACCCAGGCTTCCTCTTCTACTTCATCGGCACTGCCGTGGTCTCGGTACTGATCTTCGCCCTCAAAGCGGACAGTAGTCCGAAGGCGTACTTCTTCCGGCCAGTCGGGGACCTGTGGGTCGGCGATCTGTTTGGAGGGCTGATGTCGTTTGTTCTTACCTGGACGCTGTTCTATGGACTTTGCAAGGCCTGAGAGAATCACGAACGCGATCGCGAGCGTGGCTGTGGGGTATTACAGGCGCCATGCTGTCGACTAGTGGGCTCAGCATCCGTATGCCTCTCGCATATGCACTGCCACGACTCCAACTCAAGCCCACGACGCTCTACAGAGTGCCAGCTCGCAGCCTCTTGCCTCAAGCGGTCGCGATGGTATGGCCTGATCATCAAGTGGAGGAACCATCGGCGTCTACGTAGGCTCCATCGTGGATGGCATCAGAACGCTCGTCGTTATGAGTGAGCAGATGCAGATGGTTCGCTGCACCTGGACGGCAGTCGCTATGTGATCACAGTGTAACCAGCGGAGCTCAGCTGGACGACGGGTGGCTTCGAGCTTTTCCTGGCACGCATGCAGCATCTGTCGAGAGACGGTAGATGGCTTCTGGAATTTACGGAGTAAATCAGAGATCTCGGCTAGGGAACAAGTGCTGCATACTGGATCACCAGCGCACTTGGGTTGGCTGCCAGCTTGCCTTTTGCATGCCGGGCTGCGTATCGCACTGGGTTCCACGGGGGCTTCAGTATCTACGGTAGTTTTCGGGCACGACCACGACCACAGCAGCAGCTATTGCTCGCAGGTGGGCTGTACACGTAACCTCAGATATGTATCAGTCTCGTCAGATAGCACCCGAAGACCATATAATCTCCCTTAAGCTCCGGCTTTTCTCTTTCCCGAACTGCCGAGTCACAAGCACCTCTACAGCCCTCCAGTATTTCACCCCGCCGCTTTCGGATCAGCTTGTTCAATGGCATCTTTATTACTTAGAAGACCGCTCGGCGGTAGCGTTCGCAATGTACAACAATTCGCAGTCCCAAGCATTCGTGCCAGTAGATCCTTCACATCCACATCGCCCGCCATGAGTACACTCGCAGAAGTCAAGCAAAACTGCCGAAAGGTGAGTACCATACAGGTATTTGACCATACACTTTACTCGAAACTAACACTCTGCAGGTCATGTGCATAGGCCGCAACTACGCCGACCACGTCAAAGAGCTCAATAACCAACGTCCCAAACAACCCTTCTTCTTCCTCAAACCCTCGTCCTCCATCCTGCTGCCCAACGAAGGCCCCATCCTCCGCCCCGGCGGCGTAAACCTCCACTTCGAAGTCGAACTCGGCATAGTTATAGGCAAGACCGTGCGCGACCTGGACGAAAATGACACAGAAGGCTGGATGTCCGCGATCGAAAGCTACCTCCTCACCATCGACATGACAGGTCGGAACGTGCAGGAAGAAGCCAAGAAGAAGGGATTGCCATGGAGTATTGCGAAGGGGTTCGATACTTTCTTGCCGATTGCTGGACCGATTGCGAAGAGCAAGATTGAGGATCCGCATAATGTGGAGCTGTATCTGAAGGTCAATGGCGATGTGAAGCAGCAGGATAACACGGAGTTGATGCTGTTCAGGATTGGTAGACAATTGGCGGATATTTCGAAGGTTATGACGCTGGAGAAGGGGGATATTGTGCTTACGGGGACGCCTAAGGGGGTTGGTCCGGTGGTGACGGGGGATATTATTGAGGCTGGGCTGAGGATTGGTGGGAAGGAAGTCGATGAGGGCAAGATAAAGGTGGAGGTGAAGGATAGGGAGGGGCCGTATGAGTTCGCCGAGACATAGAGTGGTGCGTAGAAGCTGTACAACGTTCTCTTGTGTATTTTGTTCTGGCTAAGGAACATCCGCGTCCTCGTCATCGGCTTCGAACCCAAACGAGAAGCCTGCGGATTCGTCCGCTGCAGCCTCTGGCTTCGTCAGTTCCTCCCACTTGCCTTTGACGCCTTTGCTGAGCCTGCCGAGCTCTTGCATACCTTCCTCGAGTAATGCCGCGTCGTGCTCCCCCACTCGGTCGTGGAAGAGCTGGTATGCGTCGCCGACTGTATCACTGAAACCCGAGATGCTCTGCTTCTGCTCCTTCAGAAAATGCAGGACCGCACCAACGCGCGCTCGAGGCACAAAGTTCTGCGTAATTGCGATGCTCGGCTCGAGATTCAGTACCAAATGGTACCATCCCGAAGGCACATGTAACACCTCTCCGGCATTACAAATGCCCTCATAGCATCCAGGTGTCTTGCGCGCCTCGGCGTGGAAGCCCAGCAGCCACTCTGCGATACTTAGTGGACTCGTTACCTCGCTCTGATCTTCGCTGACATACACGCCCGGAGGCGGTGGGATGCTCAGTGAGGAAGGAAACATGATCCAGTACTTGCTCCCTGTGATGACTGCATTCCATGCGCTCGTTGCATTCGGATCCTTGTGGAAGGTGCTCCCGCTACGAGCAGGGCCGACGATGAGCCAACGATGATCAGGTCGTTGATTGCCAAGCACGGAGAAGGCATCGAAGCCGAAGCACGTTGGTGGCCAGTAGTCGGCCTCCGGACTTGGTGCCAATGCGACTTTGAGATTCATCTTCTCTGCGAACATTCGATCGAAGAGGTAAAGTGGTGACTCGTCACTGCTGTCAGTCATGTAATTGAGGTAGGTGCGTAGTGGCCAGTCGACGGACTCAGCGCGAAATGCTGCGTCTGCGTAATTCGTTCGTAGTGTTTCGAATGACCATGTGGAGGACACCGGCCACGCCTTCACGGGTGCCGTGAGGATGAAAGGCTTACTGAACCATGTGGATTGGAAGTCGTCCGGTGATATATCTGACATTCTTGCAATTTGATTCGAGTCTGGTATGTCGCGCGCATACTGCTCGAGTGATACATGCGTGCAAAAGAAAGGGCGATGTAGCAGATCGGAGAAAACACCCGAGCAGTCTACCACAGGCTCAGCAGAAGATGATTGCTGGAGGAATGTCGAACGCCATGTGCCTTGCCAAATGAAGTCTTTAGGAGATGACCTACCACTGTCTCAGCAACTGAGCTGTATCTCCTGTTTGCTCTACCGTGGTCTACAGTGCTGCATAGCCCTTTGACACAGTGAACGCAAACATGGGGCACTCTAGAGACATCAGACTTACTCTATAAAGAGTGCCCTCCACAACTCCTCGTTTCTCGTGAAAGCATGAAGCTGCCGGCACGCTGCTCCGAGCCTGAGCAATGCTGAAGCATCCAGACATTCGAGTATGTGACTCAATAACTCGTCTGGGAGTCGTGCGAACAGTCCGCATGCTGTCTTGCAATTACGCTCGGCCGTAAGGGCGTTGCCAGACGGTCGAACACCCAGAGGATGGCGCTTTACAAGTGACGCATCTTTCTCATCCAGCGCTTGTGCCGCCACCAGATCCAGTCTTTGGCGCTTTGCTGGGCGAAGCAGGTCCGGACGCTCCTCAAGCATGTTCGCTAGGTGAGGACGTGTATGAGTCACCAGGAAACCGATGCTCACTCAGCTGTCCGACGAGAGTGCTGGCCTGTCACAAGCGTTGAGTCAGAGAAAGAACTTCACTCGTCATGCAGTGTGGATGGTTGTGGCGGCAGGAACGTGCACGGGCCCTCTTCGCGGGAGGCTTAGAAAATGTACTGATCCCCACGACAAATTTGTTCGAAGAGACAACTAAATCACACAAACACTACCAACACGCCACATTCACCAGTAGAACCTCACGACTCTTATAGCAAGAGTCTGGTATCTACTTTACCAACACAACAAACCCATACACTCGGCGGAATCCTCAGGATCTCCCCCGACCACCAACTTCGCTCACTACAGCTCACGGCGCAGTGCCAGTGAGCCTTCTACATTACCACAATCATGGCGGACAAAGGACTCGAGGACATCGAGGCAGGTGAGCATACTCCATACCCGAAGCGCGAGTGTCAGCAAGGACGCGGTGGCGGCGGCGGCAGGAGCAGCAGCACACATGAGAATCAAGAGCAGAAAGTTGACAGTACTTCACCACAGCCCAGATCGAGTCCAACTATGACGAGACTACCGACAACTTTGATGCGATGAACCTCAAGGCTGAGCTCCTTCGTGGAGTTTACGCCTACGGTTTCGAGCGCCCATCTGCGATCCAGCAGCGCGCTATCATGCCCGTGATCAAGGGTGAGTTCACAATTCATGCGCACTTGACCTGCGAGCGATACTAACAAAAGCAAGGCAACGATGTTATCGCACAGGCCCAGTCCGGTACCGGCAAGACCGCTACCTTCTCCATCTCCGTCCTCCAGAAGATCGACCCTGCGATCAAGTCTTGCCAGGCCTTGATCCTTGCACCGACCCGTGAGTTGGCGCAGCAGATTCAAAAGGTGGTCGTCGCCCTCGGCGACTTCATGCAGATTGAGTGCCACGCCTGCATTGGTGGCACCAGCGTGCGCGATGATATGAAGGCGCTCCAGGATGGTCCCCAGGTCGTGGTCGGCACTCCCGGCCGTGTCCACGACATGATCCAGCGCCGTGTCCTCAAGACCGACAGCATGAAGATGTTCGTTCTCGACGAGGCCGATGAGATGTTGTCTCGCGGTTTCACCGAGCAGATCTACGACATCTTCCAGCTGCTCCCCCAGGCTACCCAAGTTGTCCTCCTCTCCGCTACAATGCCCCAGGATGTCCTCGAGGTCACCACCAAGTTCATGCGCGACCCCGTCCGTATCCTCGTCAAGAAGGATGAGCTCACCCTCGAAGGTATCAAGCAGTTCTACATCGCTGTTGAGAAGGAGGACTGGAAGCTCGACACCCTCTCGGACTTGTACGAGACCGTCACCATTACCCAGGCCGTCATCTTCTGCAACACCCGCAGAAAGGTCGACTGGCTTACCGACAAGCTCACCGCCCGCGACTTCACCGTCAGCGCGATGCACGGTGACATGGACCAGGGCCAGCGTGATATTATCATGAAGGAGTTCCGTTCCGGATCCTCGCGTGTCCTCATCGCTACCGATCTGCTCGCTCGCGGTATCGACGTCCAGCAAGTCTCCCTCGTCATCAACTACGATCTGCCAGCCAACAGGGAGAACTACATTCACCGCATCGGTCGTGGTGGACGTTTCGGCCGCAAGGGTGTGGCCATCAACTTTGTCACCGCCGACGATGTGCGCATGATGCGTGAGATCGAGCAGTTCTACAGCACCCAGATTGAAGAGATGCCCATGAACGTGGCCGGTACGTGCAATCACTGCAAAAACTCCAACTTCACAAGACTGACAATTCGCAGACCTCATCTAGACACCTCAATATCCTCCACACCTTCGCCTCTGTTTCCGATCGAGTTTTGCGGTCGCCTCGCGCCGCCGACCTCCGGGTCGAAACCGAGGCACAATCTCGCTTGACATTGACAGCACATTGAAGGTCTTGACGGGCTATCTACTGAGCGAACAACATGACAGCGTACATGGATCGACGCACTCTTGCTGAGAAAGAGTGCACAAAATGGCTTGAGTTTCCTAGACGGGGCGTGCTTTGCTGGGTTGTGCTGCGTGCTTTTGCGGATCGGATGGGGCTGTTCTTGCTGCGGCTACATTGCGACTTCGTATGCAGAGTATAAGCTATTACACTTACTTGTTTCAGTTTTGCGTTTCAGTGGTACAGGTAGGTGAATGGTGGTGCTTTGTGAGTGAGTGAAGGAAGGAGCAGTCGATAAACGGTAAGCATATCTTAACCTCACTTCATCTGACTACATCTCCTTTTCTTCTCCCTTTGTCCCCTGTCATGCTCGCAGTACTATAGACCCGCCCATACACCTGACACACTCTTGAAATTTACCCACGAGCGTTCACGGACTTCGACAGTGATCATGGCCGCTGCGAAGGCTTCACCCACCGATTTGTTATGGGCATACAAGCTCAAACTTGAACATCAGCATTTGCTCGGCCGACTACTCGCGCTCGAAACAGCCAAGCGAGACCAAGATGTCCGACTGGACTCGGTTGAAGACAATGCAGTCGCTGCCAATGCCTCGGAGATAGCAGATCTGACGAAGCAAGTGAAGGCACTACAAGATGGAGGCGGTACTATCAAGCAGATTGTCGCCTTGGAACGGAGACTCGAGGAGAGAATGGAGGGCGTGGAAGCTGGCAGTGAAGCGGTGTGTTTGAAGGTCGAGGAGGTTGAGAAGGCGGCAATCAAGAGGGCGGAGTACGAGAAGAAGGCGAACGAGGCGAAGGAGAAAGCCATGGTGAAGAGGGTGGAAGCAGTAGAGGGTGTAGTCAGGGAGATGGGCGCGAAGGCGCAAGAGATGGTCCGGAGATTCGATGATGTCGAAGTGGCCGTGCAGCATGCGGAGGAAGGGGTACGTGAGGTGACAGGTGTGCTTGAGACACAAGGCGAGCAGATTGAGACTGTCGCTGGGCGAGTCAGTGTTATCGAAGTGGGGTCCGAAGGAGTGCAGGAGGCTATCACTCGCATCAAGGCAGAGCAGAGGGAGCTCGCAGCTTTGATCGACGAGCAGGGACGACTCCAACGGCTTGCCATCATGTCGCCTGGTGCAGCCTCATCGCATCCGATCAATCCTGGAGATACTCCGGAGAATTCACTGGCTCGCGACCGTCTAGGTCCCCGGCCAGAGTCAGCAAAACAGTCTCGAAAGGCCACAGAGGCGACTCGAGCGGCTGCAAGAGAGCTTGCGAGTCTTCTCGAGGATGCACCTTTTGCCGCCACAGCAAAGCAAGCCAGAGCCACGGTCACTCGCAGACCGCCAGTACGTCGAGGAAAGGGCTGGACCGAGGTCGAGCGCACCCCGAGTGTAGAAGTTGCACCACCGACTGAAGTCGAAGCAACGCAGCAGCCAGCTGAAGCAGCAGAAAAACGGCGTCCTGGTCGGCCGACGAAAGCAGGCACGAAACGCAAAGCAGCAGAGTTGGAAGCCGATGTAGAAGTTGTGACCCAGCTCGAGATGAATAGTCAGCCTGTTTTCACACAGCGACAAACTCGCAGCCAGGCTGCAAAGCAGACAACGGCGGCCCTCATTGCTCCTTTAGGGCCAGTCGTAGCCGCCACCAGGACCAAGCAGCCACCGAAGAGGAAGCCAGCGTCCGAAAAGGCAGCCACGAGGAAGCGTAAGGGCAGAGTCATTGCACCTGCTCCCACAACTGCGACCGCAGTCTCTCGGACCGAGAGCATCGCCCTCTCTCCAGACGCCATCCTGTCCTCTCCTCCACCAACCCAGCCGAGGCCGCAGACACAGACGCAGTCTCAAAAGCTACTCTCAAGTCCTCTGTCGCTACCTCCTATTCCACCGTCTTCGCCTTCGCCACCTCAGAGGCAAAAGACAGCTGCTATTGTCGAGTCGGAGGGGGGAAAAGGCCGAGGGCGACCAAAGACAACCGAGAAGTCAGCGGCGCGACGGGAGATCGTGCAGTCGGACGATTGGGAGGAGTTTGAGAGGCAGTGTGAGGGGATCTGAAGTTCCAAGTCTATGGCTGCGCGGGACTGTAATGTTAGTTAATGCGATTCAGATGCCCGATATGCTGGGAAGGGTACATGGACAATCTCTGTGTGCCATTTGCTCATTATGTAGTTACACCCCTCGCCATGCAATGCTCAAGGGCATCTCGGAGAAGCCGCCGTGAGCCTTGTGCTCCGGTAATCAAACTCGGTCGTCGAGTCTCGATGGTCGAGTGCCCATGAGAGAACTGTTTCAGGTCGTCCTAGCCCTTCGTCCGTTGATCAGACTTCCTCTCCCAAGACACCCGTATGACATCCTGGCGCGTACTTATGTGCTCCATCATAATCTCATGACTCTCAAACCCCATCCCTCACCCCGCTGTCGCAGCCTTCCTCGCCTTCTGCCTATCCTCAAGCTCCTTGATCAACCCCTCCCACACATCAATATTCTTCGCATGAAATTCAATATTCGCCTGCGCCAACCCCTCCAAACTCCCCTTAAGCTCCACCCCCTTGATCCGCTCAAAATCCCCAACCTCCTTGATAGCCTCCGTATCGAACGCCTCGCTAGTAGTCTTTGCGCCATCAACCTCCGTCGTAAGCCGCGAGATCTGCACTTCGAGTTTGCGCTGGCGCTCGCGACGGGCTTGCTCGTGGTCTACGCCGCGTACGTCCTCGATTTTCTGGCGCAGGAACCCGGAGGCGCCGAGGTTGCCGTGCGAGGCGAGGGTGTCGCGTTCTTGGGCGGCTTTAGTGAGGTACTCGGTTAGGCCTTCGAAATCTAGCTGCTTTTGCTCGCGCGTGCGCATGAGAGTTTTGACGCTGTGGGAGTAGGATTCCATGTCCTTGAGGCTACCTAGGTAGTCCAGCTCCGTGTGCTCTTTGAGGATTTTCCACAGCTCGCTTGTGTCTTTCAGGCAGGTGGAGAAGCTGGTCAGCTCGTCTGTCAGGCCGGGCTCGAGGGTCGCGAGTTTGAGGAACTGCACTGAAAGGTCTGCGTAGTCTACCTCGAGGTCTGCGTCACGCTTTGCGACGCGCGCGACGGTTTTGGAGACTGTGTTGAGGTCTTCGTCTAGCTTCTTGCCGCGGTCGTCAACTTCTGTGAAGCGCTTGTCGGTCTTGTGGACTTTGGTGAAGGCGTTCAGGAAGGTGTCAGTCCACGCCTCGAGTGTTGAGCTATTGCTCGACTCGCCACCAGACATCGCGCGCGAGGGACGGCTCTTCATGACGGCGTTCCAGTCGCTGGATTCGAGGAAGAGGTTGAGGAGGACCGCGCGGCGCAGGACAGGGTGGAGCGTTAGGCGTGTGAGGAAGCGCTGGAGCGAGAAGGCGCGGCGGGCTGTGAATCCGCTGTTGAAGCGATCGCCGGTGAGGTGGGTAAGATTGTGCTTCTCCGGGAGGGGAGGTACGGCGCATTGGGGGTATTCCTTGAGAAGTGTTTTATATAGGAAGAGGAAGTCTGTGAAGCGGCGGCGTACGGTCGCGTGGGAGGCTTGGAATGATTTAAAGTCGGTCTGTACGTGTCAGTCAGCGTCGGCGAGCAAACAAGTGATGGACAAGGGTGACTCACGTCAGTCGTCACCAAATATGAGGTGTATGCGTTCTGTGCGCCCTCACCCTCCTTCAATGGCTTCGTGACTGTGCATTTTATCGATCCCTCCTCGCCGATACCCGCGAGGTCGGTAGCATCTCCGGCAGGACCTCCCTTAGTCCATTGGGAGGGGTTATAATCGTCGTCGTTGCCTGGCTCCATGTTGCTCGTACTGGCGGCTTCGATTGCTTCTCCCCAATCCTCCTCGATGCCGCCTTTCGCTGTGTGCAGATCGGTAGCCTTGCCCTTTCCCTTATTATGAAGCGATGTTTCGGCGGGTCTGGACACTTTCAGTCTATCCAGCCCCAGTGCGCTGCGGTTCTTGGATGGAGGACTACTGTTATTGGTGTTCGGATCGGCTTCGACGTCACTGTCAATGAGTTCGAAGTCGTCGTCACATTCGACGCTTGCTGCCTCAGCGTTTAGTGAGGATGTTTGATCCGCCACACTGCGCGAAACTGGACTGATAGATGAGCCTGGGAGAGGTGAGCAACTCGAATGGAATGACTTGGGTTTGTCGTTGATGAGGTGTCTTGGAGGTTCGAGGTAGCCTGATTCGCTACCGTCAGTTCTCGGGATGCCTAATACAGACACTGCCCATGGGTTCTGCAAGAGCTCCCCGTGACGCGGGTTCGCCCGAGCCTTCTGTTCTTGCCGATTGGCTGGGGTCCCACCATCGTCTCGGCGGCCGTCCATCTAGGCGATATCACTACTTTGAACGTATACTTTGAAGAGTTGTGATGGAAGTGTTTGTGTTCGCTTTACTTTCACTCGCATTACCTACACGCCGCCGTAGTAATAGTTCCGCGTTTCTCGGCGGGACTATCCGCCGGTTTGTGCGTAACATGTGATATCAAGTAGGGAAGGGACTCTGCCCCACTGTTGTAGGGCAGGAACGACGGAGGGCTAGCTGCCTCTTCCATTGACACCTCTCAACACGACTATATATACGAACACTATGCAAGTATCGTGGTAGTCTCACACTATCTGCGCAACGCAGAAGCTTTGCATTGTCCTTTCTCTCTATTGGATAGTTCGGACTCTGCTTGATGACCCCCTGTCGAAGGATTGGTGTTGATAGCTCGCTTGTGCCGCTAGGCTCGCATTACAGCCAGCTGATTACCATCAAGTCCATTTCTTTCATGCATCCCTCCACTTGATTTTCCTCAGACTCCGTCCATTCTTTCCAGGCTCAAACCATTGCAGCCGTCAGACACCGTTGTCAATATGGATGTGCTATCACCCCAGCGTCTGAGCTGGGCCATCGGGGTCGTGATTTTAACTGGACTGCTCGAATTCTGGAGACGACTGCACTACCACCGTAGCCTGAGCAAGAATCTTCCAGGCCCACCCAGGAGTTACTTGTTCGGACATCTTATCTCGATGGGCAAGATCGTAGCCAAGCAACCGAAGAGTGCTGCACCACAGACGTACTCGATGCACGTCAAGGAAGCGTATGGGCTTGGCGAATGGTTTTGTCTGGTATTTTGACCACCTCTCGAATTCGAGCTGCCGATCTAACTATACTCCTAGGACGTTTGGTGAGTGCTCATGCCACAGTGCTTGTGATGCGGAGAGTGTGTGGTGTCAATCTGATAGCGACTAGGCCACTCGGACCAACAATCCTGGTTACATTTCTTCCCGAGATGATGCACGAATTCACCGTCAAGTACTCAGCACTCAAGCACCCGGCCGTCGCTGAGTTCATGGAAAACTTCGGCGGCGAGGGGAACCTCGTCTCGGCTGAAGGCGCTACATGGAAGAAATGGCGATCTGCCTTCAACCCTGGTTTCAGTGCCTCGCATCTCATGGCCATGGTCCCAGCTCTCGTAGACCAGTGCGCAATATTCTGCAAGCTTATGGATGACCATGCAAAGAAGGGAGATCTATTCCGCATGGAGCCCGCAACGACCAGACTGACAGTCGACATCATTGCCAAAGTTGTGATGGACCACGATCTCAACTCTCAGACGAGTTCAAACGATCTCGTCAATGCATTCATATCACAAACCAGATGGCAGGCGATTGGGGCCCAGTTCCAGCCAAGCGAGCTGATCGACTTCCGTCGTCCGTTCGTGCAGAGGTGGAACAACTACCGTATGAATCGCTACATTGGCCGTGTACTAGACGAGCGCTTTGCCGATCGACGGCGTCAATCAGACGGGAAGCAGCAGAAGCACGTCATTGATCTCGCTTTGACAACGTATCTGAAGGAGGTGAAAGGAGCGACGGGATCGAACTCCAAGGTCGATAAGATGGACCCTGACTTCCGCGCTGGTGCTATTGCGAACATAAAAACTTTCGTCTTCGCTGGGCATGACACCACTAGGTGAGTTGCAAGTATCCAGGCTGCGCAAAATTCCCCTTGCTGATAACGGCTTTTCAGCTCGACAATATGCTATTGCTACAACTATCTCTCCAAGAACCCCAACATGCTCGCCAAAATCCGTGCAGAACACGACAGCATCTTCGGCTCAGGACCCGCTGCGGCCGCTCAAGCGATCAAGGATGACGCCCGCCTCCTGAACCGCCTCGAGTATACTACAGCAGTCATCAAAGAAGTCCTTCGCTTGCAGCCGCCAGCCAGCTCCATCAGGGTCGGCGAAGAAGGGTAAGCATCTCGCCGTCCCCAGATCCTTGGTCCCACTTACTGACACTACGCACAGCTTCTTCATCCACGACCCCACAACCGGCCAAGCAATCCACACCAAAGACCTTATGCTCTGGCCCGTCGACGTCGGCCTGCACCGCTCCCCTCTCTGGGGCGACCCTCACATCTTCCGCCCCGAACGCTTCTTAGACCCCTCCACTAACACTAGCGCTTACGTCCCCTTCTCCAAAGGGCCCCGAAATTGCATCGGCCAGGAGCTCGCCATGATCGAGACAAAGGTCATCCTGGCAATGACGGTCCGGAGCTTCGATTTCGAGGCTGCGTACAAGGAGTTGGGCAGTCAAGAGCTGAGGGGCGATGGAAGCGGGTATCCTGGGGATGTGGAGGGAGTGCAGGAGATGTGGGGGGATGAGGCGTATCAGATTCAGCTTGGGACTGCGAAGCCGAGGGAGGGGATGCCTTGTCGCTTGAGGAGGCGGAAGGGTGTGGTTGGGTAAATGTCACGATGTGCGAGGTGATGGCGACGGGCAGAATCGCGCATGTCTTCTGCGAGGCTTACATGTGTTCGGCGGGAGAAGGGCTTATGGT